>ML798788.1:74937-93056 GCA_009831015.1 Picea engelmannii | reverse complement strand
TTGTCTTGTTGTTCTTTCATAGGTATAGTTCTTCTTGGAACACATTATCTTCCAAGAGATAGATATACAAGATATGTACAGAGACGATGCAAGCAAGATATGTACAAGAAAAATAAGAAGAGTGTTGTTACCTTTTAGTAGAATAAATCTCTTCCATCCTGCTTAGTCTTCTTTGCAGGTTCCTTTTCTTCAGCAATCGAAGATTCGTGTTTCTCCTTCCTTTTGTTTAGCTCGGGACACTGATTCCTGTAGTGATCGTACTTTTGATAGTTGAAGCACTGTATTTATGAAATGTCTTTTCTTTGTTTTGGCTTCCTTCTTGAGTCGAACTTTCTTTTGTCCTCGAAGTTCTTGAATCTTTCTGTGAAGGCTTGATCATCGTACTTCTTTTGAGGTTTTTAATTTGCATTGATCCTTGATTCTTCTTGAGCACAACAAGTCCAAAGTTCTTCAAATGTCGGGTACTCCTTCCTTGTGTTCATGCTTGCAGCAAATGCATCCCATGTCTTGGGAAGACCATTGAGTACTATGTTCACCAATTCCTTTTCTGAAGTGATCTCTTCAATAGATTGTAGTTGATCTCTTAGTTGGGAGATCCTTACAAAGTATGATGTTATGCTGTCGTCATCATTCATCTTCATGTCACAGAGCTCATTCTTCAGACTCATAACTTGTCCAATGTTTTTGACTGAGAAGAGATTTGTTAGGGCATCGTACATCTTCTTAGATGAGTCAATATGGGAGATGTAGGGTATCAAGTGGTATTTTATGGAATCCACTATGATACTCATGGCATTGATGTCAATGTCTTTGAATTTTCTCCATAGCTGCAATGTTCTGCGGTTCCTTCTCTTCTCCTTCTTTAAACTCTGGCTTCACGATCTTTCCTTTCACAATATCCAACAGTTTATTCTTAGCAAGGATGAGGTCAATCCTTGTCTTCCATGCTCTGAATTTAGAGGCTCCATATAACTTGTTCTCAGATTTCATAGAGTTTGTCATGGATTGCTTGACTTGGTCAAACCCTAGATTTGACTAGAAATCCAAACTTCACGTCTTTGCCTTTTGAGAGTACCAGGAGATGTGCTGGGCTAGGGAGCACTGATATATCTAGAGATTAGGTCAATCTCGTCACTTAATGTGCCTCGATAAGAGGTTTAGGGTTTATGCAACTGCTTCTGCTGGAAACCCTAGCTGCAGTGCTTTTGGAAGCTGCTCCTGCTAGTAACCCTAGCGGTAGTTCCTCAACGAGCTCAATATCTAGCGGCTATGTTTCCTTCCAGCGTTTTAGGCTGACTAAAGGGGTGTGGGACCATAACTTGTTAGAATATAGAAGATGGTGTGCTCATTTTACCATTAATGATACCCTTGTCACCCAACCACAGGCCGAAGCCTCCCTTCGAGCACCTTAACCTTGACTGAGAATTCCTCCGGAAGCAAACCCTAGGCTAGATAGACAAACAAAGAGTAGCACATCAATCCCCAAGGATAGCACATCACAAAAGATGATTAGATAGTCCCAAACCATTGCCAAGAGATATTGAAGCCAAAACTGAGAAATTGCTGCTGCTGCAGCTGCACCATCTCTTCCTCCAAACCTGTGCACCAAACTGCAACTGCAGTGCGCACCAAACTGCAGAACTGCAATTCTGAGATGTGACAAATGAGAACTGTCGCCCTATATTTATAGTGGTTTTTCCAGTTTTGTTGGGGCTGACTTCTCCTTCTGGATAAGTTTCTGTTCAGTATATTATTATTAATTCTGGCCAACTTCTTCTCTTGGAGGCTAATAGCCTAATATAAATTATCTTCTTGAGCCAACAAGGCTTCTAGGGTTATTAGCCAACTCATTAAGGTTTCTCTTGCTTCCTAGAGTCTTCTATTCTCGTCAGGTTCACACGTGGGGGTAAATACCTCCCGCAGCTACCATAATATTAACAATCTCATTGGTTATCTCATAACTTGATTAATAGTTTCTTATCATTGTTTATTAAACCCTACATTTGTATTTGGTTTATAAGCATTGTTTTCTCACCCACTTAAAATATATCATGTGATTATTGATCCTTGAGAGCACTGGTTCATTTGATTCTCATTTTGACTATCTGAATACCATACTGTAATTGAGTTATCCCATTGAGCCACACATACAAAAACACAAAAACGAGTTTACTTTAAGTTACCAAGCATCTTTGACTTACAACCACAAAGAGTTTCTTGGAGTGATAACGCCTTCGATCAATTTCTAATTATATGCCTTCCATTCAAGTTCCATTGCTGAACTCATATTTAATGCTTAATTGATATCAAAATAAAAGCATTGGTAGTTCAAATTTTAAAGATATATATATAAAAAAACCTGTATCATTGTCAACATTACTTTGATTATTGTCTTTATTATTCTTATTTTTCCCTATAATAAACATCTGAAATATTTAGTATTTTGATAAGGAATAAAATTTTAAAGAAACAAGAAGAACAACATGACAAGTTATAAGCCCCCTAATGGGATGCGAGGACAAAGTAGGGGTTTCAGGTTCAAATGCCTCTCCTGGATCCCATTTCCAAGTATGTAAATAATTTTTTGGCCATTTGTAATGTAAAGGAAGTCATAAATATTGCCACTTCATTTGGAATCCACTTCTAAGTATGTAAGTAAGTAAATATGATGATAAATCAGTCTTAGATATGGCATGTGTCGAGGAAGTTTGCACTCCAATATTTCAAGAACAACCATTTGGGATTGACCCACAACATTGAAGAACAAGCACACCCTACACAATATACATGATATTGTGAACTAGTTCTTTGGTCCAATATACATACATTGTGAACCAATACTTTCATCCAATAGACATGCTCTCAAATGGTTATCTATGTAAGAAATATTTACTTCTTGTAATATGAATGAATTTAATGATCCATATTTATGCTTGTTGCAAACTTAAAAGGATAGCCATGAATAGGTGAATCATGGCAACCACTAGGATTCAATGAGCTATCATTTCAATGAATTAAAATTGAAATAATCTAAAGGTTTTATAAATTGATAAATCCTTTCGAGTTTTCTATGAGAATTCAATCTTAATCCAGTGAAAACAAAAATATTAACATGGAAAGAGATATTCTTTCAAGTTTTCTACCATTGTATGCCATTTCCATTTGAAAGAATAACATTATTGAATCCTAGTGGCTATTATGATAAATTCAAATTCACTTTCATTCAAGCATTAAGTCATATTATATGAGATATCCTAATAAAGAACTTTCCCTCTGTGATATGTTCCATGGATTTGACAATGCATATGTTGATGCATATGCTTCGTTTGAACTTTTTCATTAGAAAAGGAAGTGGAATGAATTTTTTCCTTCAAGAAATGAATCCCGTATCAAGGAAGATGAAGTTTGCATTGAACTTGGGCTTACTACAAGCATTCCATAGTTATCCATTGAAAAATATATCTCATTATGAAATAATATATCCTTTCAGGCTTACTTCCATTGTATTTCCATTTCCATCATATGCCATTTCAAGTTTTACTAAATTCTTGCAAGCTCATGAAATGAAAAGTGACTGCTAGGATTAAATGAGTGATCATTTCAATATCTTAAGATTTAATGAAACCTAGGGTTGTATGACATGAGGTATCCTTTGAATATTATGAAGTGAAAAACAAAACTTGCTTGATTCATCCAAGTCTAGAATATTTTATTGGCAGTTTTAATGAAATTTTGACATTGGAGTTTGGACAACCACCATGAAAGAAATGCAACAAAATTACTTAATTTTTTTTTACAGATGATGAAAAAGATAAGGATAATAAGTGGTTGATATGAGAAATTTGGATCAATGGAAGATTTAAACTATGATAAGCCTTGTCTATAATAATTTTACATTTAAGCGTTGAGTTCACATAGGGAAAATGACAATAAGGTTTTGATGTAGTCATAGTTTCTCCCAACATCACTGAACTAAAATTTCAATATCCCATATAGACATGGTATTGGCATGAGAGGGGCCACTCAAATGTTGAATATTCATTTATCTTTCACTCCCATATAAACTGGAATTTGGAGTAATGAAACAATAAGATAAACAATGAAACAAACCAATATGATATGCTTGATTATCCCATGTATTAAAACTGGATATCTCCATCCAAATAACCAAATATACCACGACACCCACATGTTTTCCAAAATCCACTAATGTTATTTGGTATTTGAATGCTAGCTAATATACCGTACACATATATTTACAATTTGAACTTTAGTATATAAGCCATGAGCTATTTCTTTACAAGTTGAGTTTTGTTTCTTCCATCTTCAAAGTTCTTAGGATGTAGTAATTGTAATGGGAAGATGACACCCATAAATTTTCTTCTAGTTGTCTAGTGCCATGTAGCATGTCTTCGATCCATTTGGGAAGATAATTCCAATATTTAACATCAAGGGGAGGCGATTCATTGAATATTATATGATATATATTGCTGAAAATTCCATTTCCTAAAATGCAAGGCTAGCTTATCAAAATTGGAACATTTAAGAGGCATGCAACAACAATACCATTCATTGAAAGAGTGATCATATAATCAAGATTTATTTCTTTACAACTTCAACCTTATCCCATGCTACATTGGAAACAATAAGTTTCCATTCGAGATGAGGAAAAAACAATACATCTATAATTTCACTAATATCTAAAATGGGCATACAAATATCTCTATTGTTGTAAGAATATAGTGTTGAAACAATTATATTTTCATCACCAAACATTGCAAATTAAAAACATACATGTTCATACTCTTATACAAATTTCTCTATTATAGTAGTAATAAAGTGTTGAAACAATTTGTCATGCATATAAAAATAAACACAACTCATAAATATATACCTAAACTATAATACTTAGGATATTAATTACTAAAAGGTGTATCATATAAAGACATAACTTTACGTGAAATGTCACTTTAAGGCCTATAAATGCCAAGGTCATTCATTATTGTAATTCATATCATTCATTCACATCTTACTCAATTATTTATATATTATTTGTCCTTTATGGATTTTGACCTATTGTCCTTCTTATGCTAGATATTTAGTAAATGAACATTGTACTTTTCACAATTATAATTGCATCATGACCCATCTACTAAATATACACATCACCTAGTCATAGTTGGTGCAATTCTTCAAGGAAATAATTTTTCCTCCCTTTATATCATCCACGCTAGTTCTTTTGCAAAAAACATCAAAGGAGGCCTAGTGCTTAATTGGGGAAAAATCACTTGAACAATAAACTATTCTTTTTCCCAATTAATCAATTGACCTCCCTCATACTTTGAATGGATATGGTGAAACATATGTTAGTGAATATACTTCCAATGAATTTTTGCATTAGAAGAGGTAGGGAAAGGAAATTATGTTTCTCCATTAAGGACTTCACCTCCCTTATACTTTCCATGGATTTGTCCTTCCATACAATTTCTATGAACGTTTTCATTGGAAGAAGAAGTGGAAGGAAGTGTTGCCTTTAATAGATGAATCCCATATCAAGGAAGAATAAGTCATATAACTTGGAGAAGAGGAAGACGAAATTCTCTGTATTTCATATCTCAATAAATATGAGGAGATTCAAAGAAGTTGATTCAAGTATATAATGTTGGAGGAATTTGGACTACATTTCCTTTGGTGTGAAAGACAACTCATCTATTGAAAAATTCCATAGTAAATGAGTGTTCTTATGCACCAAAACCTAAAAATATCACAATAAATCAGAGTACACACAATGTACAAGAAATGTGAGCGTGGAGCACAACTCCAAGATGGATAAGAGAGATGAGTTACACAATAACTCAAAGAATAGGAGAACCTCCTCCAAATACCCCAATACATTTATACATCCAAATCACATGTCCTTCAGTAATGACTACATGATATCCACTATTAAATATATGTTTACTCTATTACATATACATTTAACCCCATATATGCCTCCCTTGGGGTCATATAATATACATTTAACCCCATATATTCCCCCCTTGGGGTCATATCATAGTACCATCCATAAATATGTGTCCTAAAAGATTTGTAGTTAAAGGATTTACATATGATGAAACCAAGTAATATGATTTTCTTATGTTCCTTCTTTCTTCTTTCCATTGATGATGATCCATCCATCCAAAATCAATTCTTTTCAATCTTAATCCCTAATGGATAGTTGTTGCATAATTTTATTTTCTATGATTCCATGTATTGTTTTTGTAACTTCTCCACTTTGTTGTATTTATTTATCTATGATAATATCCCATTGAATAATGGTTTTCTGATGCCCTGTTCCATGAATATTATTGATTATTTCATCTTCTTGTTTGGTAATATTGATGTCGATCTTATTTTTTTTGTTGAAAACTTTATTGGTAATGAGGGTGTTTATATGGTTTCACATGTGATGATTTTCCTTCATTCTACACACCCATTTCATCTGAATTATTTTCAAAGACAATGGCATCCTCTATCCTCTTTGCTTGGTCTTTTATTACTCTAGCCTTGGAGATAATACCATCATATTTGACATGTAAATCCTATAGATGGAGTTAATATTCTTCAAGTATCTTCTAGTGACCTTCTTGCATCTTGTCTTCTTTCTCCTTTTGAAGCTGTGATGTGACCCCATCTATCAAATTCTTACGCCATTCTTCAATTCTATATTGCATTTATGATTTTACCTCATTGGTATTTAGGGATTCCTCAACCTTATTGCAAATTTCCTCTTCAATTTTTTTTATAGTTTCCTCTTCAATTTTTTTGGTAATATCTTCATCCCTATTTTTTGATTCAGACTTCTATAAATTCCTTTTCACCTTCTTAGTAAAATTAAGAAGTTATTTATTATTCTTAGGAAACCATTTGTTTTCTTCATATTTTTTTTCCAATTCTTCCCTTGAATCAACCTTTTCCAATTTTCCTTTGCTATTATTTTCTTTCTTTATGTTCTTAACCTCCTTAATGAGTGATTCATTAAGGGATTACATCTTACATAATTGATCACCCTTATTCTTAAGATATTCATTTAATTCCTTCTCATCTTTTTGTAATTTGAAAGTTTATTCTATAACTTCATTCAATTCATCTTCAATTGTATGAATTGCTTCTATTTTTGAGTCCTTGATCCATTTTTTTGAGAATAATTTTTCAAATACTTCCCATGTGGCATTTCATTTAGTATTCTTATCAATACTCATCCACCACTTCCAATATTCACCATAAAAATAATTACTTTCCCTAATAGGAGTCTTACAAGTTTCCCTTATATACTCAACCATTCCCTAGGATTGATTTCATATCTATGTTCATCTTCATAACAGATAGTTATTTCCATTGTTTTTTACTTGAAGTGTACCCAAACCCTCAATTTACAACCTTAATATATTAACAATGATAACATCAAATAGTTATGATCCTTTTCCCAATATATTCTCTTGTGTTTTCCTTTTAAATGACTTCTAAATCACCTCAATTAGACATGCCAATCAAAATTTATGATAGTTTTAAATTAACATACCTTTTAAAACCCTGATTTGGAGACTGTCTTGTTGGCCGACCTTTCTCCAGATGTATCTCTGAAATTTTGATACTCATGAGTTTAAAATTTCGACCCATAATATTCTAATATGTCTTCTCTACAATGCCACACATTTGACCAATTTTTGATTTGTAATGTGAAAGTTATGGCATCTTTCCAAAAACTTGTTGATTTTGGCTCTTTCTAGAGAGTGAACTTGTACGAAATGCCATGTGTCCAATTTTTCTAATATACTTCTAAAATTGACCCCAAAACACTATGGAATATCCTATTTCCAATGAAACTATTGGAAAACAACTTGGATATTCCTAGAATTAGATATGATTGTTTTACCCAGAACACATGTTAGAGACTAGTTTTAGGACTAGTAAAAAACCCTAACTTCCACAACCTATAACTTGAAAATTATAGCAAATCAGAATTTGGAATTTTTATCATATATTACTTGATAAGTATCCTTAGGCTCATGAAAATTTATCTATATGAGATGTCTTATAAAATGTTTATGACTATTTTACCAAGAACACTTGTTTGAGACTAGTTTTAGGGATAGTTTAAAAATCTAACTTCCACAACCTATAACTTGAAACCTATAGTGAATTAGAATATAATTTTTTTATCACAAATTATTTGATAGGTATCCTTAAGATATTGAAAATTTTGATATCTGATATGTCCCATAAAAAAATTATGACTATTTTACCAAGAACACCTGTTTGATACTAGTTTTAGGGGTTTTTAATTACCTTTCTAATTTATCAGAAAGAAAAATAAAAATACTGTGCATTTAATTATCAATCTGAGGCTCATATGGGACTTGCGAGTTACCATGCACTATATATTCTGGCTACACTTTGATAGTCCACTATTTTGATATACAATCGTAGTATCAATGATTACATTTGTGGTCAAAGTATAGACAATTATCAAGCTTTGGAAAGGTTCTAATCAAATCTACACTTTTAGGAATTGAAAGTACATTTTTGTAGAAAAGTAATATCACACTTGTAGGAAAGTAAATTTCACACTTGTAGAAAAATAAATCATGCTTATAGAGAAAGTAAATGTCACACTTGCAGGAAAGTAAATGTCACACTTATACGAAAATAAATCACACTTGTAGAGAAACTAAATGTCACACTTTCAGGAAAGTAAATCAAACGAGATATAAATTGAAGGAAAGAAAACCAATATAATCTAATCCTTACCAAGATGATCCTTATTTTTACTCATACCAACAAACATGGTCATTGCGTTAAGCACATTTCTTCAATGACATAAAATAATGCAACCCTATCTGAAGTGCAATTATTAGAAATAAATAAACAAATGAAATCCAACTTGAATACTTAATTGTATGAATATATGAACACAATATCACATGAGTAATATAATTGCATGAGAAAATTGAATCAAGGAACTAGTTACAAAATCAAATAAAAGAAATCCTACATGAATAGAGAACTACATAATTAAATTACACAACAAGAAATCAAAGAAACTATCTAAACTACACAACACTTTGTTCTATTGGAGTGGGCCTTGCCTCCATAGAACATAGTGCTCATATTATTATATATAAAAAATTACAACATAAATAAATTAAATTAATTAAGTAATCAAAATGAATCAATCTATTAAAAATGTGTAAGGGAAATAAATTAAAGGAATTAATCAAATCACACACTACAGAAATTATAAAATTGCAATTAAAATAAAAACTCAATGAATTATTCCATTGTCATTTGGACATTTATCTAAGAGTCCTCTCCGAATAATGGAGAGAGTACTCTCGTTTATACATAAATTTAATGGAAACTAGAAATAATGAGTATCTAAATAAACCCACATATGGATTTAATAAAGCCATAATGGTTACAAACAATTTCCTAAATAATGAATAGTTTCCAACTAACAATTATCAATTAATAAATAACTCCAAGATATTTTGCTAACAATTAGCGAATAACTCCAATATCTTTTGCTAACATTTAGCAAATAATAAATAACTCCATGATATTTTACCCAAGAATTCCAAGATTCATGGTTAGCCACTACAAAATTGTCTCCATATCTTTAATTTTCTTAGATTAACATTATTGTTGCATGGATCCATAATTTTCATGTAGAGTAGTATCAACATGGCTCATAGTTCTGGTGGTCTCACGGTCCCGATGGTTCAAGGTTTTTATTGTAGCATCATTCTTTGGATGAGTTGCAACAAAAAATAGTTCCCTCATGAGTTTCAACACAAACTAGTTCCATCACGAGTTGCAACACAAAATAGTTCCCTCACGGGTTGCAACAACTATTGTAAGGAGTTGTAACAATTGTGTGGGAGTTGTAGAAACAACATGGGAGCTGTAGAAAGAGTTGCATCACCATCCCAGAGTCGCAGTAACAGTGCTCTTGAGTTACAACAATGTTCAAAGTTGCAACAATAGTGCTTGAAGTTGTAGCAATGTTCTAGAGTTGTAGCAATTTTAAGAGTTGCAACAACAATGCTCAGAGTTGCCACAATGTTTAGATTTACAACAACTGCTATAAGGAGTTGCAAAAATTGTGTGCTATTTGTAGCAATGGGAACCAAAATACATCCTGTGGTGATATCTCATTCTGCACAACAACCTGTCTAGCACATCATATTTGTGAATTAACTCAAAGATAAATGAAAATATGATCATTTTCTAATGTGTAATCATAAATTCATGTAAAGTACTAAAGAAATGTAATGGAAACACATTAATTCTAAATCCCACACAATGATGGATTGATACAAGGTCTAAGTAAGCGAAAAAGGGGTTAAAGGTAGGGAAAAGATGGTATAAAATTTTTCCATTTCTAGAGCCCTTCATCTCCCCCCATCCGAAAAATGTTGCATGTCATGCAACCAAGTACCCTGTATCATCCAAATTGTAGGGACACTTCTCTTTCTCCACTGCATACCTTTCTTCTATTGTTAACATTTTTCATTTTCCTCAAATGCTTACTATGAGTTGTCAGGAACCTTCCTTCAAAATCAACATTAACATCCTGAAATAATTCTAGTAATATTGCAACAAATCTTATGGAGTTGCAACAAACCTACACATGGAGTTGCAACAGATTTGAAAAATTGTTATTTCATGCAAACAATACTCCATATTAAGGATATTTTTGGTGGTTGTGTTTATCCCAATTTAATATGCCTGTTCGTAGAAAATCACAATGATCTGGTTCATGGCCCTCAAGATATAAGAAAATAATCTGCTACAGGTGAGTTGCAACAAGAGTGGTGTAGGATTAGCAACAAGCTTCTTTAGCCATTTTCTCTCAAATTAAAAACTTCTTTTCTATGAAATTTTGCAACCATTCTTGACCTATTTTATTGCTTCTCCTCACCAAAAATCATGACCATATGATGCACATATATCAAGATATAAACAAATCAATTTCTGCACATAATATATAAAACCAAAGAAACAACAACAATGTTATAACATGAGTAGAAATAGTAAATTATAACTCATGACATTGTGATATTTTGTGACCTGATACTAGTTCTTCTATAATGACAAAACAACTTCCTATTGGAGGTTCTTGGGTATTAGTAATATGGATTTCTTATGTCAAAAAATTCTTGTTGTTGTTTACACACTGACAATTGTTGTTGTACATACCAAAATTGTGTCCTCTTGTGTGACAACATATAGGAATGGCTTCTACAACAACTTCTTCTACTGTAGGTTCTTGTGGGGAAGCTCATTCCTCTCCACATGACCGTTTTCCTTCCCCTTCCCCAAACTGAAGCTTTTGTATGGAAAGGAAAATAAAACAATGTTTTGTTAATCTATAGAAGGGCTATGATTTATTGGAAAATATGTTGCTCAAAACCATTTTTTAATGTAGTGGACCTGAAAAATGCTCATAGATTAGGAAATAAAGATATGGCATTAGCAAATGTTGGATGTCGCCTTCAACTGTTTATTTTTTGTTTGTTTGTTCTTGTGGATCAACACAAATACCTTCTTTTTCCCTTACTTCTGGTTCTTGTGTGGCAACAACAAGGTCTTTTATTGTTGGTTCTTGTGTGGTAGCAACAAGGTCTTTTACTGTTGGTTCTTATGTGGTAGCAACACGATGTTCTATTGTTGGTAGTGTTGAATCCTTATCATTCATGGATATTGGATTAGAGATGGATAAGATGGTGAGGGAATACTATGAAATGTAAAGGTGATTGTATTCCCCCCCAAACTGAAGCAATAGTCCACCCTTGAGAAATGGAAGAAAACGTGATGAAGCAGGACATAGGCCTAAGTGAATTTCCAAATACAAATCCATAATATCCAATGAAATTATATTAAATAAAAGAAAAATAAGCATACCTTCACTTACCTAAGAATTTCACACTGTTGGTATATTCAGGGATACTGAGAGGGGGGGGGGTGAATCAATATAAACATTTTTTTATTATTTCTACTTATAATATCATTCAAGATATCATATATTGGAACACACAATCATATATACACAGAGCACAAGGATTTTACGTGGAAACCCAAATGGGAGAAAACCACATAATGCTTTTTATTATTTCATAAGATTACATCCATCAGAAGCACCAACTGGAAGGAGGCACCATATGCTTAAATTTTCTAGCACCAACTAGAAGGAGGCACCAACCCCCTTGTGATCTCCAACTCACACTTCTTAGGAATCAACTGACAAATTGAAGACACCAATATTCTTGCGTACCACCTAGATTTCAAGGACTCCAATTCCAATTAAATATTTTTACAAAACTCACATTATTTTCCATATTACACTTCACCTTTGCAAGGTGAAACACATTTCCCTAATAGATGCAATATTGATCATATCACCCTTGATCTGTAGCATTCATATGTTGTCTTCTTTACCTTTTCTGAGTCATTTTATTCTTGTAACATCTTGGCTTATCCTTTGCTTCAAACAAATTTGTAACTGATTCAAAAAGGGGAACCTCTAACTAGGTCTGAAACTAGATAACAAATACTCCTGAAACTTTCCTACCAAACTATACTCTTGTATATCCAAAATAGACCTTGGAATCAGTAATTGGACATCCCACAAACATACCCAAAAAATATCTTGAAACACTTCTCAAACTAGCCTTAAGTTTGGTCTTTTAATTACCTCAGAATAGGCCTCAGAATCATGGTTTGAATGCACCTTAGATATGCCTTCAAAATTGTCTCAATGTAGGTATGAAAATTTTCCTCAATCTCGCACTTAGCTACCTTAGACTTGAACCTTATTTATACCACATAATAGGCCTTAGAATAGGTCTGAAACTCATCAAATATACCCCATAAATTTTCCTCAGATCAACTTCAAAAGAGGCCTCAGATATGCCCCTGAAACTCGGCCTTGCTGCCTCAAATAACACACCCTCAGATCTCTCAGACTTACTGCTTTAGATATCTCTCCCTTGATGCCTCATATAATTTTCTTGATTATATCTATAGAATGAGGATTATAGAACCTTATTTATACTCAACTTGACCCTCCTTTTAGGGCGTCAAATAGGGTTGAATTCAACTTTTAGTTACAACATAATTTTCAAATTTAATTCCAAATGGGGCTGACTTGTTTAATCAATATCCCTTTACTTAATTTTACCATTAGGGATGACTTTACACAAGAATTTTTAATTTTAATTTTAACCATTCCTTCTTTAGGGGTTGACTCATGCAATGGGGAAAAATCACATAATCATATTTGAAAGGGCATATCTCTTCCATCGTAAGGAAAAAAATGGCGTTCCACCTACCGTTGGGACCATCTAAATGAGGGATTTCAAATCATGGAGTTTTTTCATGCATTTGTGATGTCCTTAATACTCGTTTTCTTCAATCAACTATGGGGAACCCATTTGGGACTTCTCGACCATACACTGGAACTTCTTTTCTTTACTACTAGGGCTTCCTATATGATTATTCAAAGCATATTCCCATCACCTAGGGGATTCTAGACTTGCTTTGGGGATTATTCTATAGTTGACATCAATACCAACCAATTTCCCAACAATCTCCCCCTTTGGCATTTATTGCAACACTCACACTCCCCTTGTGATCATTTATCTCCCTGTCTTCATGCTTCTTATATTACTCTCCTACTTTGACATCAATGGAAAAGGGTAACTCCCCTTGAAAATATATCTTATTCTAAAAATATATATACCCCTTTCTTCTTTGCTAGATGGTGTGTAAATCAATGTGGGTTAGAAACTAATCCCAATTTATGTCTAAGATACTCAAAGGTTTCCCTTGGGAGAGGCTTGGTGAAGATATCCGCTATTTGTTTCTTTGTCCCAATGAGCTCCAACCTAATACTCTTCTATGTGACATGTTCCCAAAGAAAGTGGTACTTGATAGGAATATGTTTGGTATTGGAATGAATCAATGGATTCTTGGAGATGTTTATGGCACTGGTGTTGTCACAAAATATCGAAATAGGCTCGCCATATTCTACGTATATGTCTTGCAGGGTTTACTTCATCCAGAGCACCTGAGTACAACATGTTGTTGTTGCAATATATTATTCTTTTGTTGTTGAAAAGGATACTTAAGACTACTTTCTCAAATAGGACACTAGAAAATCACCAAAGTATAAATATGCTCCACTCGTACTTCTTTTGTCATCAATGCTTCCTTCCCAATATGCATCTGTGTAGGAGACTATAGTCAACTCATTCAATTTCAGATACCATAGTCCAAACTCTGTTGTTCCTTTGAGATATCTGAGGATCCTCTTCACTGCTATATCATGGGTTTCCTTTGGTGCTACTTGAAATATTGCAACCTGTCCAACTTCTTGCATCACATCTGGTCTTGAATCTTTCACATAGAGTAAACTGCCAATCATTGGTATATATTCTCTCTGATATACTTATTTAGATTAATCATATTTGTTCAACTTGCAACCAATTACCATAGGAGTATTTACAGTTTGCAATCTTCCATTTCAAACTTCTTTAGAATTTCCTTGATGTACTTGGTTAGGGAAATGAAAATGGCTTCATCTATATGATATATCTGGAGTCCCAAGAAGAAAGTCAACTCACCAAGTCGGGACATTTCAAACTCACTTTGCATGTCCTTGGAAAAATTTCAACTCAAACTATCATCATCACTTCCAAATATGATGTCATCCATGTATACTACAATGATAAGTACATTTTCTTGATCCACTTATATATATATATATTGCTATCTGCACTTCTCTTTCTGAATCCTTGTTGCTATAAGTACTTTTCCAATATTGAGTACCATGATTTGGGGGCTTGCTTAAGTCCATATGGATATTTCTTCAATCTCCAAACATAATATTCCTTTTATTATAGTAGGAACCCTTTTGGTTGTTTTATGTAGAATTATTCTTCTAATTATCCATTTAGAAATGCTAATTTTACATCCATCTGACACACTCTAATTCTTTTGGAACATGCATAGGCCAAGATCATTCTAATTGCTTCCATTCTGGCCATAGGAGAAAACATTTCTTCAAAATATGTTCCTTCAACATGAGCATATCCTTTGCATACTAAACTTTCTTTGTTTCTAGTTACCTGTCCATCTTCATTTAGTTTGTTTCTGAACACCCAGTTTGTACCAATCATATTAAGTTTGTCCTTAGGTCTTGGAACTAGTTCCCATGTCTCATTTTTTTGTATTTGATTTATTTCTTCTTCCATGGCCTTGATCCAATGTTCATCATTTCTGGCTTCCTCAAAGTTACTTGGTTCAACTATGGACAACAATGGGAAATGTCCTTGTTCCGGTGTATGTGCTTGTTTGCTTCTTCTGGTTTCTACTCTAACACTTTTATCCCCAATCATTTGTTCTGGTGGATGATTCTTCTGGTACCAACATTTAGGTGTGTTAGAAGATGTATGAAGTTATTGCTGGTTGTATTCCCTTTCTTCTTGCTCTACTTCTAGTTGCATGTCTTCTAGTTGTTCTTCTTTCTCTACTTCTTCTTCTTTCTTTAGTTCATCTTCTTCCTACTCTTTTGAATTTCTTCTTTCCTTCCTGGTATTTAGTACATTTGTTTCATCGATAGTTACATTTATTCTTTCCAGTATCTTGTTGATTATTAGGTTATAACACTTGTATGCCTTGATTTTGCATGAGTATCCAACAAGTATGCCTTCATTTACCCGAGAGTCAATTTTTCCAACCCCATTATCTTCTCTTTTTATGTAACACTTACTACTGAAAACTCTAAAGTGCTTGACATTGGACAATCTTCCTTTCCACAGTTCATATGGAGTCTTATCACTATTACTTCTGAGCAATCTATTGACGCCAATAAGTGCAACATAATACCCCTTCCTACAAATGGGTTGCAATACCTATTTATTTATATACATGTACTTAATAATATACTAGATAGGTGGGACCCCCTTGTATATCATGGTGAAAAGGAAACACTTCTCTAATTTGCATTCATGATGACTTTACTAAGCATATTACAGTTTGAGAAAACACAAGAATTCAAACAAATTATCACATGAAATTAATGATGATAAGGGATGGTATTTTAAAAGTCAAAAGAAAGTGACAAGCATTGGGTTATAACTGCTATACATATGCTTTGGCATATGGTTAAAATTTGGATTTCAACTCACACTCACTTTGGTTATAACATGTTGAATTCATGGTATATTACATTCATGATATTAGTTATATAATGTGGGAAATAGTTATGGGTTATACAATTGTTTTAGGTCCATTCAATCCTTGCAAATAAGGGAATGTTACAATTAAAAATGGGGCATATGAGATTATGGTGCTGATGTAAAACTATGGTATAGGAGGGTTTTCGTTTCAATATGACAAAATCAAAGTGACATGTTGGATTTGTATGGTTGATTAATGTGCTTAATGGAGTTTTAATGTATTCCACCCTAGCTATGGTTGATGGAAATTAATGGGAAGGTGGAGAAGCGACGTGCATTTACAACACATCGTTCTTACCAACACCTCGAGCTCACCACCCTCACTTTGTTGCAAATTTGGTTGATCTGGTTAGTTTACCTCCATTTATCTTAGCCATTGGAGAATAGTGGTGGTTATTGGTTCTTTTCGACATTTTCCTCATAGGTGTGGTAACTCTCGCCCTTCCATTCATCATTCTAGCCTCGTTCTGGATAGAATCTCTATGTTGGATCTTAGAATTCGTATGCAAAGTGCTTGCTTTTTGAAATATATGGTGGTTGGATGTGTATTCTATCTATGCAAATAAAATTGGTTGGCGTTTTGAATGTTGCGATTTTGTTTTTTTAATGATCCTTCATGTTGAAGTTATTCGGTGGTTGTGCCCAGGATGGATGATGGTTATTATTTCTCCTTGTTGTTGATATTTCATGGCAATTTTTTTTTTCACCCATGTCTCATGGTATAATCTTGGAGGGTTTTTCATGGTAAAAAAAAGAGGGACATTCGGGTTCTAGTTTCTCTTTGTGGTTATTCTTACCTCCTACTCCATTCACAAGATATTTGTGGCCCTGTCGAGATGCCATTCCAAAGTTTGAATGAATGCAAAGTTGGGTTTTACCTAGCGACCACCTTGGAAGCTACTGTTTCAAACCTTGTTGGAGATTTTGGTTTCATGTTATAAACCCCACTTACTGAGTTGTCTCACCCACCTGGTTGTTCAGACACTGTTCTCCCTTGTCATGACTGTTATAAACTACACTTGGGTTTCAAAATGTTTATATGTCTACCCGATAGTAGAGAGACTGTTTCTTGGTTCATTGGATGACTACTGTTGATTTTTCAATAGGAAAGGTTTAAGCATGAAGTTGATTCCGTTTTAGCATTTTCTTAAACCATAAACAATTTTGTTGTGAAAACCAATATCACAAGAAGAAACACCATGCACAAGTACATAAGAAGTATCTTGGGAAACCCTTCTCAACAAGGGAAGAAAACCCAACCAATCCTTTGCTATATTCTTCGAGAGAAAGACATCCACCACCAAGAAAACCTAGCACACAAAAGGGTTCTCTCAAACCCTAGAAGACTAGCACCCAAGAGAGGTTCACACTTTTCCCAAGAAGATGTACTTGCTGAAATTTCCCCACTAGTACATATTGGAAAAATTTCGACGTTCTGTTTGTGACATTAGGGACAAAATTGGCAATACTGTTGAAAAATAGAGGAAATTTTAATTTTTTTTCTCCATATTTCCCGATAACATCGCTCTTGCGACGCACTACAAACACATGTCTCTCTTGCGACGGCATTGGATTTTCGTCTCTCTTGCGACGTTGGTAAAATATTCGTCGCACTTGCGACATTATGGAAACTAGGTTTTCCCCATCCCAATGGTCACCTAGTATTTGACCAAGTGTAGTGGCCATATTAAATTAAACATCCATTAATTCTACAACATAGCAGTAAAATTCAAAAATTTCTTTAATTGAGCACATTCGCATATAAATTTATCAACAATTAATAAAATTTTATAGCAAAATAAAACAAATACATTATTTAACATACCTAGGTCT
>ML798788.1:46672-59726 GCA_009831015.1 Picea engelmannii | reverse complement strand
GAGAAGGAGAAAATGGATAGCCAAAATCCTGGAATTCGACCTGGAGATAAGGCCTACCAAATTGATCAAAGGTCAAGGTTTAGCCAAGCTGTTGGCTGAAGAAAAATGCCAAGCGTTGGGGATAAGTTTCATCAACGAATGCTTAGTTATTCAGCAGGATCGACTGCCTGACGTAGACCATCGGAGGGATCTCCCATTGGCTCTATGTCCTTGGTATAAGGATGTCATATACTTTCTACAGGAGCTGCGACCTCCAGACGACCTGCAAAGAAGCAAAGCAAGAGCTCTAAATCTCAAAGCAGTCAGATACTGCCTATTCGATCAATTATTATATTGGAAAGACCCACTCGGGGTGCTTTTAAAATGCATAAGTCCACCAGAGGCTGAGATGATCGTGGCTGAATTTCACAGCGGCCTGTGTGGAGGGCACCATTCTGGAGAGCCACATCCCACAAAAACCTCAGGGCTGGGTACTACTAGCCTACCATATTCACTGATGTCTGCAAGAGGGTCAGAGCCTACATCAAATGTCAAAAATTTGCAGGAAAGAAGCAGCTCAGGTCTCTGCCGTTAAAACCAGTGGTGGTCTCAGGGCCCTTCCAGCAGTGGGGCCTAGATTTCATTGGAGAAATTCACCCTGCTTCTAGTGGACAACATAGGTGGATCCTGACTGCTACAGATTTCTTTACCAAGTGGATTGAATCTATCCCCACCAGGAGTGCTTCCCACAAGGTAATCATTGGATTCTTGGAGGACCTCATCACAAGGTTCGACTGCCCAAATAAGATTGTCACCGATAATGTAGCCACTTTCGGATCTGAACCACTAGCCAAGTTCTGTGAACAGTTCAGGATCAAATTGATTCACTCCACCCCATATTATCCATAGGGCAATGGTCTATCGGAATCCTCCAACAAAAGCCTGATAAGGATCATCAAAAGGTTGTTGGAAGACAATGAAAAGGCTTGGAATTCAAAGTTGAAATTTGCCCTATGGGCTGATCGGGTGACTACAAAGAGATCTATAGATCTCTCCCCTTTCCAGTTAGTCTACAGAGCCGAAGCCATCTTCCCTTCTTAGCTGTCCATTCCTGTAGCGAAATTCCTCCAGGATTATCAGGAAGAGCCCAACGACATGATTAGAAGGATTCATCAGCTAGTAGAGGTCCAACAAGCTAGGGAGCAAACAGTGGACATAATTCAGAACCATCAGCAAAAGATCAAGCAAGTCTTCGATAAGAAGGCCAAGAAGGAGCGGTTCTAGATAGGAGACCTGGTGCTGAAATGGGATGCTCCTAAACAAGATAAGGGCAAACACAACAAATTTGAAGCCCTGTGGATAGGGCCTTTCAGAATTTCCGAGACTTTCTCAAATAACACATATAGGTTGCGAGATTTGGAAGGTGAAGAAGTTTTTAGCAGCCCAGTGAATGGGCACTTCCTGAAGAAATGTTTTGTCTGAGCCTCCGATGGCTCCTTTGTTTGTAAATATTGTTCTTTTTGTTTCTTAGTTCATTTCCGTTTTAATTTTTGCGGCCTAATAATGACTCCATAGCCCAACAACGAGGCACTAGAACTGCAAAATGAGTCCTTAGAGCATCACAGGGACAACTCTATCCCCCATGGAGCCTAATGTTAGCAACAATTATGGTATTGGGAAACAAAGGTATGCGGGTATGCAAGACTGCGCAATAAGTGCCCAAGCGCAGCACACAGAAGAAATCTGCCAAGGGGCCCGAGTCAAGCAAGCGAGCCTGATCATGAACATGAGAAGCGACGAAAGCTCCACAAGAGGGATTCATCGGGAATCGGGATATCGGAGATCCCGGGAGAGAGAGTTTTGTGCGTTGCAGAATCGCGATACATGATTTCCAGATCAGTGGGGAACAACTGTCAATCGTGGAGGACAGGTGGCAGGCTTTCTTGACGGGGAGCGGACCGTTGACAGGTCAACGGCCACGAGCCATCGGGGATCGGGGAATCGCGAGTCCGGAGGATGCGTGCTCATTAACATCACAAACCGCAAAATCCCGATGGAGAGTATGGTCAAGGGCATATGGTAGTGGTCCTTGGACCCGAGCCTAGTCGAAGGGCTAGCATGAAAGGCGCATCGGCAACCGAAAAATCGCAAATCCCGTGGACACAAACATCGTGTCATCGTGAACGCGGAAACTCCGATGGAGGGTTTAACTATGGTCACACGGAGGCAGTTGTCATATGGTTCAGGTTCTAGCCGGTAGGGGCTAGCTTATGGAAGCGGAGCTCATCGCAAATTGGAGGATCGGGAGTTCCAGGTACATGTGCACCTCGGCACCCCGAATCCCGAATCCACGAAACCCTGAAACCTCATCGCATACCTATCTCTTTCCGCCACGTCATATCCCCGTGTCATGCCCACCACAGTTTTTCCTGGCTCCTGTGTTCCTCCACCTGGCTCGTACACTTCAAAACCCATGAATTCTGCCACTTGCATTTTCCCTATCGCTTTCCCTCTGCCACATCCATCCACACGGCCTCCACATCTACTCGCTAGTCTTGCCATAAATTCTCCAAGCAGATCCAAATGGCAGAATGAGAAGGCCCCCATGTCCTGTAGGTACAGAGTCGACTGGGGCCTTTCCCGATCCAAATGAAGCAGTTATTGCAGCAGTTGATGGTGGTTGGACATCGTTTCCACCATAAATGGAAAGTCCAAAAATGGCTGTAAGCTTGTCAATTCATTCACAGGTCCTTTGGAGCGCGATTGCGTCTGACTAAAGTTCACGACTGTCTAGAGACTGCAGGTGCAGTAAACATGCAGACATAATGTCTTCAATGCGATGTCTCGAATTGGATTCTATGTTTTTGCTCTAAGTATTTAGAGGAGTTTTCTCACATTTTGTAGGCATCAATGGTTGAGCAAAGCTCCCGGTTGTAAAACTTTAATGAAGCACTGTTTTCTGGTTATTTTTAGACTTTTGAGACTTCTTGCCTTATGAATGCCAGTTTCTTTACATCTTTGTTATACTGTGTTAGAGAAGCTCAGAATTGGAGGATCCAGTCGAGCTGTAGCTATTATAGGATGATGTTGTAATGGATCACTGTGATAGTTGCGCTGTCTCTAATCGGTCATTGTGATTTCCCTGCGCTGAGCGACTTGGAATTGGCGGATCCAGTCAAGTCCCCTTTCAGTTTCTTGAGACCCTGAACCAAGAGGATCTTGCATTCAGAGTCTTTCTTCCGCAAACTGCCGAAATCTTGTTGCCCAAAGTTGTTTGTTCATTTTCTCCTAAGTCTTCCACCTGCTCATCTTTTAATCAACCTACTGGCTGAAGTTAGGATTCTAGACCTCCTTTGTTATTTACGTACCAGACCCAGTCCCTGAGTTAGAGTAATATCTCCTCCAGTATTTATCTCCATTTGATCACCCCTTCATAAACAAATCGTGACTGTAAACTGATGGGCGTTGGGCTCTACTCCTGCCAGCGATCCAGGAGTGACTTCTGACGCTAACAAATGGAAAGCAAGAGACTGGACTAAAAGCACAAAGAATGACACTTCGCCTATGGAAGTTGGCATATGACAAAATTAATCCTCGAGGTACACATTTTGTTTATGTATCGTAAATGGAATGATGTTTTTAAATTTTATTTTAATTATTCGTTTTATTTTACTGCATTTGATAAATAGTGTTCTGATTTTTTTATTCTTCATCAATGTCATCATCATGAAGGTAGTAATAATGGGCTTACACGAGGAATGAAATGTTATCCCACTCAATTCATGAGGTTTCCTTACTATAAGGACCTAACAATAGTTCATTTATTTGACACAATGCATATTGTGAAGAATTTGACAAAAACATTATGGCGAATCATAGATGGCAGGAGGGATAAATAAAAAATTGTCAAAATTTGTCATGACATTCGGGAAGCCAATCATGCAATGAAAAAGGTGATCCAATAAAATAAATATGGAGACCAAAATAACCTTCCATGGTTATTAACAGAGAAACAATGCAATGGTGTAAACGAGGTCATTCAAAAAATTAAATTTCCCACAGGTTTTTGTTCAAACATAAAGAATATCTTAATGAAGAAATGTGAATTTGGTGGGGTAAAAACACATGATTGACATACCTTCATTAAGGTAATTAATCATTTTAGTATTCATATTTATATATTGGCCGTATACATTTTTTGAGTTTTTTATTTTTTTATCTAGTTTTGAACAAGTAACGATTTGTTTTTGTTGTTACAGTATGTTCTACCTCTATATCTCCCAAACGACTTTGACAACAACGTCAAACAAGTTATATATGATCTTGGAAAATACATGACGTAAGTAGCTGCAATATATATGCAAAAACAAATTTCAACTTTTTGTTGTACTTATTGACATGTGTTTTACTTGTATTGTAATATGTATTTATATGTTTTGTTGAAACATGTTATTTTCTTGCGTCATGATCTGTAGATGGTTGTGATTGAAAGAAATCCATGAATATGATATAAAGTATTGGAAGAGAGAAATTCCTCAGCTAATGTGTGAAATGTAGAAGTATCTATCTCCAACATGTTTCAATGCACAAGAACACTACCTCATACACCAAGTTGAGGATATTGAAATGTTTGGAACTTTACACACAAGGTCAATGTGGATGGTGGGGAGGCACTTGAAATCATTGAAGGCTTTGGTTAGACAAAGAGAATGTCCTGAGGGTTCTATGGTGGAGGGATATATGGTATATGAATCCATGGTGTATATTAGTCAGTATCTTCCTAAATTAACAGTGCAAGCTATGTATGCAATCGATTGCATTTGGGATGTGAACTCCATTAAAAAAATTGAAAGGGAGCAACTATTGGGGAAAGGTACAATGAAGAAAGTGAGAGGTAATTAAATTGTGGATATTTTTAATAAATACATTTTTTTCTTTTTTTTGTGTGTATATGATCATACTCATTTAATATTTATTCTTTCATCATTTATTAATATTTACCATGGTTACAACTAATATTTAATATTAGTGAATTATGATTTTTTGATCGGTCAGTTGCTCAATATTGGGATGCACTACATTTATACATTGCAAACAATCTTGATTGGATGAAGGCATGGATTGATAGATGTAAAGAACATCATGGTGGCAGGTTATCATGGAAAGAACTATCTGAATTGGTTAGATAAGCTTGTCGTAATGGAGATTTCGATGTTACACAAAGGGAAATAAAATTAGCATATTGTTTGAAAGATGGAAAGGAAAGAAAATTCACCCATTTTATTCAGTTATTTTATATTATATTAATGTGACTGTAGGTGTTTTTTTTTCATATTATACTTTTCAAGTTATATAAATTTGTTTATTATTAATTGACAATGCATCTTTTACATGTCTGGAATATTGCAGTTGAAACACCACAAGGATATGTGGTGCAATGGTCATAAATTTCGCATCAAACAGTTGGATGAAACCAGAAAAACTTCTGATAGTGGGATAACTGTAGTATTCCAAATCACTAATGTTTCCTCTAGGAGTGACATACATCCTCGAGAATTTGAAAATAGATACTATGGGTTTTTGAATGATATAATTGAGTGTGACTTTAATTACTTCAAATTATTTTTGTTCGATGTCAAATGGTATAGGTTACGGATGCATGAACATGATGAGGAAATAACCATTATTCAACATGCCAATGGATTTCCGATGATTAAAACAACAATTTTTGAAAAAAAAATGGCGGCTATGTTTTTCCAAGTCAATGTGAACAAGTCTTTTACTCAAAGGTTCTAGGTAAGAGGGATTGGAAATTTGTTGTTAGATATGATCCAAGAGGAAGGCCAGTAAAGTATACTGTAGATGAAGAAGATGATATTGAAGAAGAAGATGATGTAGAGTTAGAGCAAGAAGAATATGGGTCGACAGATGAAGAAGACAGAGAAGATGAACCAGGCGTAGGAGAAAATGCACCAGTTCTTGATGATGATATCGATGAAGATATGCTCGAAAATGACATTGATGATGATGATATCATCAATCCTTTCAACATTGTTTCTGAACCAGATACTGGTACATATGTCGAGTTGGATGATCAAGAAGAAGATACAAAAGAAGGATGATACAAATGTTGCATTGGTCGATGAGGTACGTAACTAGATATTTTAATTTGTATGAATTATTCTCTTTAAATAATTTTTTATGTGGGTTAATGACATGTTTTTCAGTTTTATTTCATTTTTGTTTTGGTAGTTTCTATGCATGATTACTATGTTTCTTTTGTTTGTTTTCTATTTTATAGATTGGGTATTTTGGAATTAAGAGCGATGTGAGGGGGGGAGGGGCCATATGATCTTCCACCTTCACGTGGTTGGCCTTGTTTAGTAGAGAATAAATTATTCTCGAAACCAAGAGAAGTTCATTCGTTCATCTTTATACTAAAAAATCACTCACATATCCACTTTATGTACCGTCTCATCTTGTCCTCGTTTCATTTTAATTTTTTAATCGGTCAAATTTTAAAGGAAAAAAATATTAAAAGACATTGTACTAGGGCTAGAGTACATGATGGAAAAAAGTGACCTGTGAATGGGGCCAACGTTGAAATTTTTTCAAAATGTTTCTGTATGAACCAAAATTTGACATGGATACTCTGTTCACATTTTCCATGCACCAAAATTTGACATGGATAGTCTGTTCCATGTTAAATTTCAAGATAGTTCCAATGACAATTATATAGAAGGGAAGTTCCATGTCAAATTTCAAGATAGTTCTGACAACGATTCTATAGAAGGGAATGTCGAATGATGACAATGAGAGGTGAAACATGATGAACGTTGATGTAAATGTGGATGATCTCAAAGATTATGTGGGGACATAATACATTCTTGAGTCTTGAAACCCTCCCATACTGTCAAGGCATGTATCTAGTCTAACCATGTCAAATTTTGATGCATACAGGTACATATTGAAGAAATTTCAACATTGGCCCCATTCACTTCTCACTATGCCGGGTCGGTGCATGACATTTGTGTTGGGTGAATTGAAGCTTCCACGACATCAAATCGACTTGGTAATTCAATAATAAAACCCTCCTTAAGTATTATGTGGGGACATCAAACATCCTTAAGTATTGTGATGGGTGTTATGAGATCCTTAAGTATTATGCAGGTTCGGTGGAAGAAATTTGTGATGGGTGTATTGGAAATTCCATGTCAAATTTAAAGATAGTTTTGACAACGATTCTATAGAAGGGAATGACGAATGATGACAATGAGAGGTGAAACATGATGAATGTTGATGCAAATGTGGACGATCTCAAAGATTATGTGGGGACTTCATACATACTTGATTTTTGAACCCTCTCATACCGTCAAGGCATGTGTCTAGTCTAACCATGTCAAATTTTGATGCATATAGGCACATATTGAAGAAATTTCAACGTTGGCCCCATTCACAGCTCACTATGAGGGGTTAGTGCATGACATTTTTGGTGGGTGAATTGAAGCTTCTGCGACATCAACTCGACTTGGTAATTCAATAATAAAACCCTCCTTAAGTATTATGCGGGGACATCAAACATCCTTAAGTATCAAAACCCTCCCATACCTTCAAGGCAACTATCTAGTCTAACCTTGTAAAATTTCGATGCATACGGGAATATATTGAAAAAATTTCAACGTTGGCCCCATTCACTGCTCACTGTGTGGGTTCAGTGGAACAAATTTGTGATGGGTGTATTGGAAGGTCCATGTAACATTTCAAGATATTTCTGACAACGATTCTATAGAAGGGAATGACGAATGATGACAATGAGAGGTGCAACATGATGAACGCTGATGCAAATGTGGACGATCTCAAAATTTATGTGGGGAAATCATAAATCCTTGAGTATTGAAACCCTCCCATACCATAAAGGCATGTGTCTAGTCTAAACATGTCAAATTTCGATGCATATAGACACATATTGAAGAAATTTCAATGTTGGCCCCATTCACTGCTCACTATGCAGGGTCTGTGCATGACATTTGTAGTGGGTGAATTGAAGCTTCTACGACATCAACTTGACTTGGTAATTCAATAATCAAACCCTCCTTAAGTATTATGTGGGGACATCAAACATCCTTAAGTATCGTGATGGGTGTTATGATATCCTTAAGTATTATATGGGTTCGTTGGAATAAATTTGTGATGGGTGTATTGGAAGTTCCATGTCAAATTTCAAGATAGTTCCGACAACGATTCTATAGAAGGGAATGACGAATCATGATAATGAGAGGTGCAACATGATGAATGTTGATGCAAATGTGGATGATATCAAATATTATGTGGGGACATCATACATCCTTGATTCTTGAACCCTCTCATACCATCAAGGCATGTGTCTAGCCTAACCATGTCAATTTTCGATGCATATATGCACATATTGAAGAAATTTCAACATTGGCCCCATTCACTGCTCACTATGCAGGGTTGGTGCATGACATTTGTGGTGGGTGAATTGAAGCTTCTATGACATCAAATCGACTTGGTAATTCAATAATCAAACCCTCCTTAAGTATTATGCAGGGAAATCAAACATCCTTAAGTATCAAAACACTCTTAAGTATTGTGCTAGGGCTAGAGTACATGATGAGAAACAATGACCTGTGAATGGGGCCAACATTGAAATTTTTTCAAAATGTTTCTGTATGCACCAAAATTTGATATGGATACTCTATTAATATTTGACATGCACCAAAATTTGACATGGATAGTCTGTTCCATGTCAAATTTCAAGATAGTTCTGATGACAATTCTATAGAATAGAAGTTCCATGTCAAATTTCAAGATAGTTCCGACAACGAATCTATAGAAGGGAATGAGGAATGGTGACAATGAGAGGTGAAACATGATGAACATTGATGCAAATGTGGACGATCTCAAAGATTATGTGGGGATATCATACATCCTTGAGTCTTGAAACCCCCCCATACCGTCAAGGCACGTGTCTAGTATAACCATGTCAAATTTCGATGCATACATGCACATATTGAAGAAATTTCAACGTTGGCCCCATTCACTACTCACTATGCGGGGTCGATGCATGACATTTGTGGTGGGTGAATTGAAGCTTCTATGACATCAACTTGACTTGGTAATTCAATAATCAAACCCTTCTTAAGTATTATGCAGGGACATCAAACATCCTTAAGTATCATGATGCGTGTTATGAGATCCTTAACTATTATGCAGGGACATCAAACATCAAACATCCTTAAGTATTGTACTAGGGATAGAGTACATGATGGGCAAAATTTCCTTGTGAATGGGTCCAACGTTGAATTTTTTTCAAAATATAGTAGGGTTGATAGTTTTTTTCATTGATAGAAGTGAAGTTGGTCTACAACAATTATACTGACAAATTCTCATCAACTGTGGAAAATTAAGAACATAACCTTAAAAATAATCTAAATAGTAGTCAATCACGGTATGTACAAAAGCCTGTACATGTTCTATCGGTCAAGCCCTACCTACCAACACATTTAGTAGCCAATATAATGAATGCCACCTTTTCTCCCACACTACATTTAGAGAGAAGTTAATGTTTGTTAGTGAAATCATGGCTTATATCCTTATTTTATATGGTGAACCCTTTGTGATTTTCTAGGGAGTAGATTTTGTCAAAAAGAACAAAAATTGCAAATGTTTATATTAATTTTTTTTGAGATAGAACTTAGGGCTTATGTACAATTGACCTTTGGGATTTCCAAAGGCGATATAATTTGAACCTTGGATTTAGATTTTAAGCATATGATGAAGTTCAAACTATCACTCCAAGACAACTATAAATATAGGGATTTAGTTTGTAGCAAGAGGACCATATGGAGAATTTGGAGCTCTAAATTTATAATGAAAAAAATAATTTAAACATTGCAAGTGGTTTTGGTTTCAATATTTTCTATTCAAAACTATTTGTGAGTGTTGTTATCTAAGTTTTTGATAGGTAATTGTTGCATCTTTCTTATCTATCTAACATAATAGATGTTTGTTTGTTGAATTATTTTTCTTGTTTTCTAACCTTTAATCAAATATTCAATTCTAAATTGCTAATTGTGGTTATGGTATAATTATGCCATATTTTATGTTAATTTATATTAAAATTAGCTATCTTAGTTTTATATTTCATTTTGTTTCATTGTTGAAGTAGCATTGGCATCTTTTGTTGAATATACAAACTAACATTCACTTTGAGAGGTTGATGTGTTGCCCTGATGATCAAAGTGTGCTCATTTCAGTTTTTGTTTCCAATGTCCTTCAATTGGCTTAGCATAATAGTTTAACTTTTTCTCCTAGAATGAACTTGGGTTTTCAATAAAAATATAGGAGAGCCAAGGTTTACCAAACCCTCTCTGCCTTGAAGTTTTAATGTAGTTTCAAAACTATTTGTTGGATACTAATAACTTTACCATGGAGGTATTAAGTTAGAATCCCTTCAGCTCCCTTAGGCATGATCATAAAATGAATTGATAAAAGGAGCAATGATTAGTTTTTTTTAATATAAAAAGGAAAAATCATAATATATCAAAGAAATGAATCAATAAGGGAATTTTCACCTTTAATGACTTCAAATGCTAAATTTTATAGGGTTTAGTGGAAAAAAATCAGGTTTCTCACCTTGTGTCTAATGAAAAGAATATAAATGAGCTTTCTCTACAACATCCAACAAATAAAAATCTTCTCTTGGATACAAGTGGATTTGTTTGAATCCTTTCCTTGAGGGTTGTTTGAAAAAATTGTGGCAAGTTCATCCCAAGAAAACTGTTTGAACAAATTGTCATTACCATAATCAATATTGTCATTAGTATCGTCATCCTTGTTATCTCCATGGTCATCATCATTTTCATGATTATCATAGTCATCATCAACATTGTCTTCATCATCGTATTCATCATAATTCTCCCAGTAATCATCATCAATACCATCATCATCATTGCCGTTATTGTGATCATAATCATATCGTCATTGTCGTGATCATTGTCATCATTGTCATGATCCTCATCTCCATTGTCACCACCAATAATCAACATTTTCAACATCCTACTCCTCCTCCTCATCGTCATCATCGTCATTGTCATCATAGTCATTGTCATTTTCATCGTCATAGTCATTGTCATCGTCATTTTCATCACCATAATCAACATTGTCGTCATCACTATCATCATTGTCATCATCATTTTTATGTGGGTTATTAAGGATAGGGATAGGAGTTAGGAATAATAATAATAATAATAATAATAATAATAATAATAATAATAATAATAATAATAATGTATAGTAATTATAATATATTATTTATATAATATATATTATTTGTGTCATAACAAAACAAAACATAACATAAAATAACAAAACAAAACATAAAAAACATAAATAAATATATATGTGTTTTATATAATATATAATTTATATATTATATAAAATACATTATATAATATATATCTAAAAAAAAAATGAAAGCGCTTAACTCACATCCCATAAACTCACCTCATCGTGCATGACATTCCTGATAACAAATAGCCTCATGATCTCTCAACTGATAGTGCCCTCGACCGATGCATAACCTCACCTCCCGACTGCGAGTTCCCTTGATCGGTGCATAACCTCACCTCTTGACTGAGAGTGACCTCGCGTGAATGCATTGAGAGTGATAGGAGACATAGATAAATAACCGATCTCATGAAATATGAGAATAACCTCACCTTCCCATGACTGAGAGTGCCCTTACTGGTGCGACAAAGGAGGAACGAACTCCCGACAGACAACGACATCACTAGCCCTTGCTGGAGCGACAGAGGAGGAGTGACAAAGGAGGAGTGACTGAGAGTTCCCTTTCTAGAGAGACAACATAGTCCATTGCTGGAGTGACAGAGGAGACCCCACCTTGACCGGGAATGATTCCAAAATAAGTAAGTTCTTAAAATCCTTTAAAACCCCAAATCAGGAATTAAATCTCCTCCAAGGTTTTGTTAATCCCGTTAACCAATTTGAGAAACAAAATATATTTTGGAAGCCCTAAACATTTATTCTATTTGTCATCCACTTTCTCAACTAGAGGTTAATATGCTTGGATTTCCATGACCTTTATTTCCAAGACCCCATGACCGATGATTTTGGATAATAGGGGCAGTGGATTTGCATAAACACCAAATGGAAGATTGAAGCTAGCTCTACAATATGAATACTCAGAGGGATTAATAGAATAGGCCAAATGTTTTGACTCTGTCTCATTGAATACACAATTGTTTTTAGTGATTATTTGAACTTGCACCTGTTATTGAGGAAATTTGTTTTTCAAGCAATAGGAGTGTAACTGTTATTGAGGACATTTCAATCCCATTGTGATGCTATTTTTGGTAGTTACATTGATTAAAATTTTGATTTCATACAAGTTTGAATGAAAAATGGATTTAAATCATTGTTAGAATTTCATCCATATTCAATCAGACCCAATAAACTACCTTTCTATTAAAATATTTTGAAATAACCATGAAGATTATACCAACTCCCTATGGTTAGTGCATCAAGAATGCAAGTGAAACACTGATCCATGTGGAAGTTGCAAGGAAATTAGGAAAGGTTTTTCTAACACTGGCATCCCAGATGATTTAGATTTAGCCATGGCCTCAAATAATGAATTGACTTTACTCAATGGATCACTTGTCATTTTTCTCTCCCAATCAACCTCAGAATTTTTCTCTGCGGGCTTCTTTCTTTATGTTATTTTTGGTATTCTCTAGGAGATGTGCTTGCACTCCCACAATGTATTCATACTTGCTGTATCCTTCAGTCCCATTGAACTAATTTTGTGGTCATTTGTTGGACATTAATAAAATTATCTTATCTTATCTTATTTTCATTCTGAATGAGAAATCAATCAACAAGTCACCTATTTAAATATTAGAACGAAAAATTAGTCAATAAACTAGTTAAGCTATTTATGATAGAAAGTGCAGCTGATCAATGATTGGGGTACAAAATTTGAATTGGGGTATTGAGGAAACTTGCTGAAAGTTAAATTTCTTATATCCCAATT
>ML798787.1:423784-444671 GCA_009831015.1 Picea engelmannii | reverse complement strand
CTTTGTGGAAGGAGCAGCAGCGGAAAAAGGACAAGAAATTCAACGGAGGATCTACTTCAGCCGTCCGGAAAAAGGTTGGTTTATTCTTCTCTTGTATGCATGTGAAGAAAGAGGTTTCAGATTCGGGTAGAAGGTCAAAAGATTAAGTCTTAAGGGTCATTTTCTGCGTATAAGTTTAGAGCCCTAGCTTACTAGTCCGTAGGGTAGAAATACCCAACAACACTTGTGTTCATGTTATGGTGAATTTTTTATGGTTTATTCTTGGTTATTTCTGAAGTATATTTGCAGATCTGGTATAGGTACTTAACAGGCACCAAAAGAAAGGTAGTAGAGGTCATCCCAGCCTGCTAATTAATGTTGGGTGAATTCCCCACCCAAGCAACCCTTAATGTATTACCCCTGGGATCATACAATCTGTTGATTGGTATGGATTGGTTGGCTGCCCATAAAGCCAGACTGGATTGTTACCATAAAACCTTAGAATGTGTGAGCAAAGAAGGAAAAAGGATAACCCTTCAAGGGATCCGAAAACCGGTCTCGGTGAGGCAAATATCAACCCTGTCTCAGTGAGGCAAATATTAGCCCTACAAATGAGAAAGTATTGATGAAAGTAGTGCCATTTGGGTTAACCAATGCCCCTGCCACTTTCATGTGCTTAATGAACAATGTACTAAGTAAATTTCTAGATAATTTGTACTAGTTTTTATTGATGACATATTAATCTAATCTAAGAATAGAGAAGAACATGAAGATCATCTTAGACTTGTGCTACAAGTGCTAAGAGAGCATCAGCTCTATGCTAAATTCTGCAAATGTGACTTCTTTCAGAAGCAAATACATTACTTGGGACATGTTATGTCCGAGGAAGGGGTAGCAGTAGATCCTAACAAGATCAGGTCTATCATGGAATGGCCTACCCCAAAGGATGTTTCAGACATCAGATCCTTTATGGGATTGGCAGGATACTATAGGAGATTTATAAAAGGATTCTCCAAGATTGGTTGTCCAATCACTGCCGTCCAGAAGAAGGGGACAAAATTTTTGTGGACACAACAATGTGAAGAAAGATTTCAAACCTTGAAACATCTACTAACCCATGCACCCATGTTGAAAATCACTGACCCAGAAGATGACTTCCTTGTGTGCACGGATGCCTATAAGGAAGGGCTCGGAGGAGTCCTTATGTAGGAAGGAAGTGTTATTTGCTATGAATCCCGAAAATTGAATGAACATGAAGTCAACTATGTGACTCATGATCTAGAACTGGTTGCCATAGTGCATACCTTGAAAATGTGGAGGAATTACCTCTTGGGAATAAAATTTGTACTTATGACATATCACTGTGGATTGCGGTATTTGTTTGACCAACCAAAGCTCAATGCTAGACAAGCTAGATAGATGGCCCTCCTTAGCAAATTTGATTTTGAAATCAAACACATTAAAGGGAAAGAAAATAGGGTGGTCTATGCCCTTAGTAGAAGCATGAAAACAATTCACCTAGCAGCGGTGAGTACCTGCGAGACAGATGTCAAGAACAGAGTCAAAAATGCACAAGAGACAAATCCCTTCGTTCAGACTGTGACCCTATACCTATAGCAAGAACCCGCTGGAGTAAAATATGAAGGCTACCAGATGACCAAAGGACGCCTTCTCACTTACTGAGATAGACTGTACATTCCAAATTGTGGCGACTTGAAGAGGTTCATTATGGATGAACTACATAAAAGACCATACACTGGTCACCCAGGATACTAGAAAATGATCACTGCCACCCGGAAACAATTTTATTGGCTTGGATTGAAGAAATACATAGCCAAATATTTGGCCCAATGCATAGAATGCCAATAGGTTAAAGCAAAACATCGACACCCAGCAAGACTATTACATCCTTTACCCATCCCGAAATGGAAATGGGAAACCATCTCCATGGATTTTATCACTGGATTGCCGACTTCAACCAAGCAGAATTATGCCATTATGGTAGTGGTGGATAAACTGAGAAAGTATGCTCATTTCATCCCCATCAAATCAACCTGCATTACGATAGATGTCGCCCAGGTATTCTTGAAAGAGGTATTCAGACTGCACGGTATGCCGAAAGAGATAGTGTCTGACAGAGACACAAGATTTACTTCCAATTTTTGGAAATCATTGATGGCTGGTTTGGAGACCAAATTTCTATTTAGCATCACCTATCACCCTCAAACCGACGGACAGACAGAAATAGTGAATCAAATATTAGAGGATATGTTAAGGATGCATGTAATGCATCAACCCAGAAAATGGGAAGACTACCTGCCATTGGTAGAATTCACCTACAACAACGGCTACCAAGCATCCTTAAAGATGAGTCCCTTCGAGGTCCTTTATGGTACACCGTGTAATACTCCAGTCAGGTGGAGTAATCCTATAAATAGGATTTCTTTTGGACCACACATGCTGAAAGAAATGGAACAGCAAGTGACCCAGATAAAACAAAATCTGAAGATCGCTCAAAACCGACAGAAAAGTTATGTTGATCAAAAGAGAACTCCAAGAGAGTTAAAAATGGGAGACCATGTATATCTTACAATTAAGCCCAAAAGGAGTTCCTTGAAAATGGGAGCTTGTGCCAAGTTGGCACCCCACTATTTTGGACCCTTTGAGATTCTAGAAGGAGTGGGACCTATGGCCTATTGTCTAGCACTTCCTCCCACAGTAAAAGCACATAATGTTTTCCATGTTTCATTATTGAAGAAATATGTACATGATGTTAGTCATATAATTGACCAGTCTGTGATCCAGGTGGAACTGGAGGGAGAATTTCTACCAGAACCCCAATGCTTATTGGATATAAAGGAAACCCCACTCCGGAACCGAACCATTGCACAGGTAAAGGTGCAGTGGAGACATTTTGGCCCAGATGAGGCTACATGGGAAATGGAGGATGCCATGAGACAGGCATATCCAATTTTGTTTACTTCTGTACATACAATTCATGTTAAAAGATAAGAACATCGAGGACAATGTTCCTTTAAGGGGGAGGGAATTGTAACACCCTGTTTCCCCCAGTTTGTAAAAATAACTGGATTGGCCAGAACTATGGCAAACTCATGAATGTGAATATGTGATGTGAATGGACCTTATGGAAAAGGTTAATGAATGTGAATAACATTATGAAATTTTATTGCAGGACTGCTGAGAGGGGATGAGCATAAAAAGAGACCACGATGGTGGTGGAAGGCACCCGGAAAGGTGGGGTTAACTTCCACCGAGAATTAATACCGTATTTGGACTTCACTGGCCCGAAGAACCAAAAGTGGCTCGCTGGCCCCAAATTAAATGTCTCGTAGGCTGGAAGGTTGATGGCTCCTCAGGAATTAATGAGGGATGGGGAGGTGAACCGCCCATTTGTAGAGCCATCATGACTAACCAGTGCAAGGTAAATCGCACCACATGCAACCTTGCAAGAGGATAAAGCGTGGGGTAGAATCAATTGGGGCAGATGTGAGGGGAAGAAGAGAACTATGGAAATTTGCAGATTGAGTGATAGCAGAGAGGAAGGAGAGTAACCTTCGCTTATGTTCACTGGCAGACAGAGACGCAGTCTCACAGCATCGTGGTCTCATCTCGGGGGTGGCTAGTGGTAAATCCGCTGGGAGTCGCTGAGCCTACGGTTGGGTGGAAACAAGCACCCCTCTCAGCAGTTGCTTAACCCCTGGTGTTATTTATGATAAGTGTTTTGTCTCTAGCATCTTGAAATATATATATGTTTATTCTGATAATTATGCCCATAAGCTATGAAGTTGTGAATGATTTCATTGTAAGAATGTATGTATGATGTTTTGATCAATACTAGTAGATGCATGTTTATAATGGAAAGAATACGTATGGCTTATGTCTTCATAAATCGCTATTTATATGCTTACCGACCTAATTCAAACCACATGTCTGATTCATGGGAGAAAGGTACCCTTACATACCACAGATAGTACCCTGAGTGAATCTCCCCATAGAGATACCCTCCTTGAAAATCCCATCAAGAACCGGGAAAGCGATTGTGAAGGCGTAAGGCCTTAGTACCCCTGCATGAGGAGGAAAGATCCTCTTGAAAAACCGAGATGGCAGTATAAGGATGAAGTATTGAATCGACGAACGAGATCCCATCGGGAGATCTGTGGTCACTCATGACCGTCAGATCATAGGAAGAATATGGAGTGTTAAGTGCCTTAACCCTGATAGATATTAATCGATGGGCGAAATTCCATCGAGAAACCTGTGGTCACACATGACCGTTAGATTGGTAGGAGTAAGTAGGGTGTTAAATGCCTTAAGCCTTCATTTTATGTGTCTTCGTGGATAGCGAAGAATTCGGGACCGTAGATCTCCAAGGTCCATGGAAGTATCTGGACCGTTGATTTTTCCACGTTTAGGGAGTCGTGGAAGAATGCACGGGTAGGAACCAATCTGAGCCGTCATATATCGGTTGGAAAACCCAACAGATGTTGGATCTGTCAGGAGTTACCCGAGGGTTAATACCCCAGTCTATAGGGGCAAAAAACCTGGAATAGATTTGAGCTGTCCGAATGATGGAGGCCACGTGTCGTAAGATTACCCATTTTGGGAAATCGGGAATCGCGGAATCGAGAATCCTAATGACGAGAGTTAAGGATTTTCCATGGTGAAAACCCCGAAATAGATCTGAGCCGTCCGAAGGACGGAGGCCACGTGTCGTAAGATTACCCATTTCGGGAAATCAGGAATCGCGGAATCAAGAATCTTGATGACGAGAGTTCAAGATTTTCCATGGTGAAAACCCTAGAATAGATCTGATCCATCCGAATGACGGAGGCCACGTGTCGTAAGATTACCCATTTCAAGAAATCAGGAATCACGAAATCGGGAATCCTGATGACGAGAGTTCGGGATTTTCCATGGTGAAAACCCTGGGATAGATCTGAACCGTCTGATTAACGGAGACCACGTGTCATGAGATTACCCGTTTCGGGGAATCGAGAATCGCGAATTCAGGAGTCCCATGATCGAGAGTTTGGATTCTCGTGATGATAAACCTCGATGAATGGACGAGATTCTTTCAGAGGATATCAGGGTCTATAATGACCATTTGATGTGAGGAAGAGATGTCGTCTTTAATTAGGGGCGTGAATGCACATTAAGGCAAGTAACGAGTAGATCTGGATGGTCAGAGTCCACCTGCCCAGATCTACGGCCATGGTTTCATTCTGGAGCCCCCTTGTTGTTCTACCTTTAGCGGTGGGGGGGGGGGTCCGGAATCGAATGTGCAACTCTCGAACGATTGAGATTAATTCACCTTGATCAACGGTGCTCAGGTGAATTCCGGACCCCCCTTGCCATTCTACCTTTAAAGAGGGGGGGGTCCGGAATAGTGTGGCATGTGAAATGGGGCCCCCTCCTGTCTTGTTGACTTCTGTGTCGCATTTCCCCTTTGCCACCTATACTCGACTTAACCGTGTGATGAGGCCTATTCTCATTGGATATTCTCTAGCCCTGTTGGGATTTGTTCCTATTGGCCATTTGCTAACCCTGTAGGGATTTGTCCCTATTAGCGGGTCGCTAGCCCTGTCGGGGTTCGACGGTTGCAGAGTCGAACGATTCGACACCACTGTAGCACCGAGGCGCGAAATACAAAAAATACACTGTGTTTATTTGAACTATGATCATGACCCGTGATCACATGAGAACAAAGAGAGAGAAAAGAGCTAGTTTGCGCTAGGCCTCCATAGGTAATTCGGGGGTTTTGATTCTGTGGAAATCAACGAAAAATTTGATTGAAGTAGTGGGTATGTGACATAGATACTCGACCAAAATGTGTTGAGGAACCTGTTGTCCTGATCAGAGATGATGTTCTATGGTATCCCAAAATGGACCCACGCTCATTCGAAGAATATCTTGGTAGTATATGCCATTATGATGCCTTTCTTCCAGGCTATTATGGCCATCTTCGGAAACCAATCAACTACCAAAAATACACAATCATGTGATTTCTTGGTGGATGGAAGGCCATACATGTAATCCATCGAGATGGATTACCAAGGCCTCTCGGGAGTAGGAAGAGGGGTGTATAATCCTTTCTTCTTGATGGATGCCTTGGAAATGGCACAAGCAGTGCAAGATCTGATATACTTGTTGACATCATGTTGAAGTTTTGGCCAATAAAATGTTTTTTTAGAACAATCGTAGTTTTCTCCACGCAAAAATTTCATGCCATCCGACTGTAGTGAGCCTCCCAAATAAAATTTCCATGCTCGCTTGCAGGAACATAGAGATGGACCAAATGGCATAACAGTCCGTTCTAAATGTGAAAATTGGTGACATTTGCATCTGTACCCAGGATCTGATAAGTGGTGGTGAAGTCTGTATCTTGCTAATAAAATTGGGGCCACTCAGATGTCTCCTGTCCATAGGAATGGAGCATGGTGGTGAGTGTAGCCATGAGAGGTCAACTGAGGCAGTCAGCAACAATATTGTGCTCCATGTCTTATACTTGATGTTGAGATGGAACTATTGCAGGTAGGTGGACCACTTCTGATGATGGTCATTCTACAAATTTCCCTATTTCTATATGAACTACAGAGGATTATGATTAGTGTGGATGATTGTCTCCTTTCCCAAAATTTAATGTTTCCATCAACGACAGGCTTGTACAATGTAATACATATCCTTGTCATAGGTGGGGTATTTTTGGACATTATCTGAGAGTGTCTCACTATGGTATGCTACCATATGACTGTACTAAGTGAGAATTGCACCTACATCATAGCCATATGCATCAGTTTAAATCTCAAACGGTTGTTGCTTATTAGGTAAGGAGAGTACTAGAGCTGAGCACAAGCTATGCTTTAGATCATCAAATTCTCATTGTTGTTCCTTCCCCCATGCGAACGTTTCCCTACCACCACCCTTGGTCACTTGGTTGAGGGCCCATTCAATATGGAAAAATCCCAACATGAACCATCGATAGAAGTTGGTACGTCCCAAGAATATTTGAAGCTCGGTTAGTGTGGTTGGGGTTGGCCAGTCATGGAGGACTTGGATATTATCTGGTTGAACATGTACCCCATCCTCATCAACAATGTAGCCCAAGTATTGGACCTTGTTCATGCCAAAGGATCATTTTCCCAAGTTGGAAGATAGCTTGTGTTGTCGCAGAGTGCTCAAAGCCTATTGAATATGTTGCTTGTGCTCCTCCCAAGTTCTGTTGAGTATGAGGATGTCATCCAAATATACCACCACAAAGGAGTTGGTGAAGGGTCTCAATACATCATCCATCAACCTCATGAAAGTGGATGTTGCATTTTTCATACCAAAGGGCATGACCAGCCATTCAAAGAGACCTTCTTTAGATTTGAAAGTTGTCTTCCATACATCAGTTTGTTTGATTGGAACTTGGTGGTAGCCAGACTTTAGGTCAATCTTTCTTAAGAACTTTTCCCCCTTGAGTTGGTCAATAAGGTCATCATTTCTGGGAATTGGGTACCATTTCTTGACTATGTTTTTTTTAATGTTCTGTAATCAATTCAAAGTCATCATGTCCCATATTTATTCTACACCAGTACAATTGGGCTTCCACAAGGGGAGGAGTTGGGTCTGATGTGCCCATTTTGAAGCATCTCTTAGATATGATGATTTCGTCATTTTCCATCAATGAGAGATGATACTCTGATCAATTAAGCAAAGGATCACCAGGGGTTAGATCAATTTGATGCTTGACTTGGAAGTGCGTTGGTACCCCAGTGGGTGAGGAGAATATGGATTTGTACTCCTCCATGATCTCATCCACTTGCTTCTGTTGCAAAGAGAGACTTTGTGTATAGGCCACAGATGTGGTGGAGACTTTCGGCTTACTATGAGCATGGCTCACAAAGAAGACGAACTTCTCGGTCTATGAAATGACTTAACTGCATTGCTTAGCAGAGATTAAAGAAATAATGGTATGCAACCCTACCTCTGGTATCTTGTATGATTGTCTACCCAAAGTAACAATAAAACTATAGTGTCTAGACTCATACACAACATGGAACTTCCACAAATATGGTTGTCCTAAAATAACATCACAAACTTCAAGGGTAGTAATATCACACAATACCTCTTCCTTGAAAGGATTGATTTTGTAGGGAAGACGACATTGTTGGATGACACAAAGATATATTACTTGGCGAAGTTATTCGATGGTGTAGCTCTATAGGTGTGGTGTCATCGGCAGGTCCAACTGCTTGACAATATCTACTGAGATCAAGTTCTTTTGACTGCTGATATCAATAATGAAATGATGCAGAGCCCCCTTTACCCACATCTGTGAGTGAAAGAGGTGTTCCCATTCCTCTAGTTCTTCTGGGTCTCTTGGATGGAATTTGGTGGTAGTGACAATGGCATTGGGTTTAGCATCGATAATCTTCTTCCCTCCTTCTGGATTTTATTCAGAGTCAGAATCGACTTCTGACTCGGAAGATTTCAACTCAACCATGAGTGACTGCTTGGAGTGACATTCTTTGGTGTTGTGCCAATGGATTTTATGGTATTCACACCTTTTTCCCGTGTCCTTCTTCAACTTCTCATTACCCTTCTTGTGTTGCAACTTGGACTGGTTGTCCTGAGAGTGTCCATATTTTCACTGTTCGTTTTTGTGTGAGTTGAGGTCTCCTTTTCTCTGCTTCGGCCATGAGGATTCTGCAGATCCAAACTCTTGCCTCTTCTGCCTAAATTTATGCTCAATATTGACAACATATTTATAATCCATACCCAATGAAGTGATGTCCAAAAACTACATTTCTGTTTGAATGTATCTATGCAAACAGTCATGGTATTTGAGAACCAGATGTCACTCTGAGTCTTTGATACCAAATTTGGTGTGCAGGGTATGGAAAATATTGGTGAAATTTGGTACTGTCTAGTCCCTTTCCTAACGCAGGGTGGTCCATCTTGTGTATTGGTCCTTGTATCTTCCAACAGGGTAGTATTGTTCTTTAATGTCATCCCTGAAGGAATCCCATATTGGGGCGACCACAAATATTTAATATTCCTCTATGGCCCTTTTCTCAGACTAAGTACCCCACCAATCCTTAACATGGGGGACGGTCTTGAGGAGTGCAACAGTAATATTTTCCCTATCAGAAAAACTGTGGACCAAAAAACACCCTTCGAGTAGATTCAACCATTTATCTACAACATCTGCATCTATCAGTTCTTCAAATAATGGAATATCAAAATTTACCTATACCTTCATGGGGGTTGCATGGTCGCTTGATGAAGGTGCTTCTCATGTGGGAATTCATTGAAGTATCTGTGCAAAGTTGTCCATCATTTCGTTCCTTTTTTGCACAAGGGCTTCCTTGAGAAACATTTTAAAAGGATCTCCTACTCCATCATATTTCTTTTCATCCCCCATGGGTTTTTGTCAGGCTCGGTGTGGCCTATCTTGTAGAGGCCCGACTGGTTCGAGTCCCAAATTATTGTACCCATATCTTGTCGAGGACATGAACAAAGAAAAACAAATGAAGAGAAAACTGCTCTAATACCACTGATCTGGATTTATGAGAGGAATAAAATGAATAACATATTGAATACAATAACATGGAGATACAGAGAAAAACAACAGATATCCTGTGAACAATAACTTCTATTGAATAAATGAAATAGGATGAAACTGTAAAACTGCAGAACTAAAAAAAACTTGCTCGAATGGTGGTAGTTATCTCTGAGAAGAGATGTGGTTTCTATATGCATCCCTCTGAGCAGAATGATTACAATGATCTTCCACAATGGTTTTTTCACATTACTCATGAATACCAAACCCCTAGACATCCAAAAACCAAACATTAGGAGGTGAAACGCCAAACATTATGTGGGCCCTGATGGGTAAATTGGTACCTCAACTTCCCAGGGTCGTAAATTTTTCATACAAACTTTTTTTCAGGCGCATGATAGCCTATTGGAAATGTATTTTTGATAACTACACATTATGCCATCAAAAGATGACTATGTCTACAGTTTGACTGTGGAAAGCCAAAAAAACATTGTTCAGGGCCCCAAAACGAGCCTGGAAATACAAAAATATGTACTGACATGAAAACATCCAAAATAATCCAGTTGTATTAGGTGGGAAGAACCCATATCCACCTGGAAGCAGTGTAGGGATTCATACAGCCCCAGAAGTGTAGAACCCACAATTACAAAGAAGTACAAAAGAACGTGTTGAACTAAAAATTGTCAAGAGGAGCCAGTTGGAATAGGTCGGTGGCCACCAATATCCACGTGGATCAAACACACAAGGGATAACCCAGATCTAATTCAACCAATGGGTACAAAGGGAAGAATCCAATCTAAGAGATGAGAACAAATATAATGGTAAGTCTTTATTGTGAGAGAGTTTATAGACACTAAATTTTCAAGTAGCTTATGTACTTGAGAGAAAGGAGAGTGCAATCATGCAAAATTTCACTAAGATCTTGAGAATCAAATGTCAAGCCAACTAGTATCAACCTAAACTGAGTTGAAAAGAGGCAAATTTATAGGATTTTTTTTTTATTAATTGGGTTGGTTTTCATTGATGTCAACCCTTGAAGAAAGTCCGGTAGAAAATTTTGGTAGCCCTAAAAAGTGTGGTTAAGGGACTTAAGTTTGATTGATATATAATGATATGAATTTTAATATATTTGCAGCTATATGGATAGTACATGTCATTCCATTTCCATTGATATGTGGAACGCCACATAATCCCTCACGGTTAGAGAGTTATGGCTTTGTGAAGTTGGAGAATCCTCATGAGTTATCTAGAAGGTCAAAGAAGTCAAAATTATTATAGAAACTTCTAGAAGAAGTTGACTAGTCAAGTGAGTAAAACTAGGAGTTAATCATGGGTTAAGTTGTTGCAATAAGAAAATAATTAAAAATAAATTAGTTGCAACTAGAAGTGGAGAATTTACTATTTGTAGCAAAGTGGGTTAGAAGTGGAAAAGTGTTTAGGAGTGGGTTAGCCCTAAAAGAAGGAAATTGGGTTAAATTGGTTAGAAGGTAACCCCTTGAGGAAGCTACATGGAAGTATAAATAAGAGAGAAAGGCTCTCCTATTAGCACCTATTGAGCACATTGAATATCTATTATTGTGTAAGGTTTATTGTAGGTACTCATTGATATATGTGAAGTTCTACACGTCTGAGGTGGCACAAAGGGTTGATGGTGAAAGTTTCAGATTTACAGAAAATACTGAAAAAAAAATCCTAGTTTTTTAGGTGTATGCAGGTTACAGTGGAGAAGGTTGTGTATGTATGCGAGCTAGCAGTATATTAGGGAACATACATGAAATAAAATCCCTAGAAACTTGAGAAGATGAAGATGTCTATTCTCTAGAGTTTGAAAGTAAGCTCCCAGGAAGGTCTACAATGATCAAGTACATCAAATCTATCTATTGGTTCAAAAGGTATGTCTTATTTCTATGACTAATTGGATTTTGTTGTATACATGAGAAATGGTTATGAAGGTTTGAGGATTTTCCCTGGAGATATTAGTGGTTGCATGGGACCTTCTATATAAGTCATATCTATAGAAATATAGTGTCAGTATAATCAATAGTTATCATTGATATATCTTGTTAGTGTTGAGGCACATCTTGTATTTCTTGGCATATGGTTAAGGGTTATTTTGATACATGATTGAGAGATTGTATTTGTTAAGTGGTTGATGTATTGAGAGGATGAATATCAAAGGCTACAGAGGGTCAATTTTTTTTAGAAGAGATAAAACCCTAGTTTTCAGAAGGAATACACAGGCTACATAACAAATAGGTCGCTTACATATGCGTGTTGCATAACAAATAGGTCGCTTACATACACGTGTTGCAGAACAAATAGGTCATGTATATGTGGTTTTTGGTTGGTATAGGATCAATTTAGGTACATGTTGATTATAGGGAAGTGATACAAGTTGGGTGTAGGTTAGTGGCACAGGTTGGTACAGATTTACAATGGCATATCTCAGGGTGACAGTGTGGCAGTGGTTTCTTCATTTGACACTTATATTTTAGTGTGAAAAGATGGGGAAAGGATAGGTTGTAGCATCCCCAGCATCCAACTAGGCTATGCCACATAAACATTTTGAACTATATACAAAATTAAAACATATACACATAGAAACTCTTGTGGAACTTTATATATATATAAATTAAAATAGACAAATACATTATGAAAATGCACTGATTCATACAGAATAATAATAAAAATACACATGCAGCACAGACAGGAATAACCCATAAAAATAAACACATACATAATAAGGCAACATGTAATTTAACACAAAATTGACACTTATCCTGGTAAAAATGTCACCAATTGCGTGGAGACCTTCCACGAACCTCCCAACCTTAGACCACGTTGATCATTACTCTAAGTAGTGGGTCACCCCCGAGATGGAACTAAATGCCACCCGAGTAAAGAGATTCCTAACAAAGATGATGTATCTCAGCCAATAGGAAAAGCTCTTTCACAAGTGCCAACTCAAACTAACAGCCTACAGTCCCTCATTCCCCACATGACTCTCCCACCCTAAGAAGTGTGCCCCTTCTCTACTCAATAGTCCTTTGGTTTCCCCACTTCCTTTCTGGGGCTTCAACAACAATCCAGACATGAAGTCTCAGAGCCCTGCAGCTCCAGTTTGGAACCTTCGGGAAATCAATTCCTAGAAATTCTCTCACCTAGAGAGAAATTTATCATGGGCCTAACAACCCACCTTGTCAATATCCCACGGGCCTGACAACCCACTTATTCAGTCCAGCTCCTAAGATAACTAGGTATAGGTATAGGTATGATTACATGTATGGGTATGGATACACTAACATGAAGGTACAGATATAGTTACATGTACAAGTACAGGAAGGTATGGAGGACAACTGAATGAGTCTTGGATGATGATGGAATCCTTGGGAAAATGAACTAAGTCCAAGCTATATGTATGCGTCTTCCCAACTTGACACTTGTCATGTTGAGAGATATGTTGGCCCACTTGTCCCCATCCTTAGAACTTGGGATAAAATAATTATCCATACATTATACTTTAAGGAATATTAATATAATATTCCTTTTTGGCTTAATCTCCCTAGTTTATCCCCTTATCCTTAACTTTTAGCACCCCTTTTCCCTAACTAGTGGAGTTTAGTCCCCCATACTCTTTTATCATGTTCAGTCTACACACAACGATGCATTATATTAATGATGAGACATATACAAAAATAGGCTCACTAGCCTTTAACATGTAGGCTCTCCGACCTAATTCAACACATAAGCCTCCTAGATTATAATAATAGGCTCACTAGCCTATACAACACAACATATACACAAAGGGATCCTTGGCCTCAAAATCACACTCACTTAAGTTTGTTGCGCGTGGTTTCTTGGAATGTGCACACTTCATCATTTTAGTGCACAATACATGTGCACACTATACCATGGAAGGTGCATGCAAAATGATATCAAACAGCTCACCAACTTAGGTACATTTGAATTTACATTTACAATTGGGGTTCTTCCTAGGGGTATTTCATAGGTGGTTTTAGCCACCTTCCGGTTGTAGCCGGAGAACATAGGGGGTTGTAGCCTCCTTCTGGTTATAGCCAGAGAATTAAGGAGTTGTAGCTTCCCTCAAGTTGTATCATGAAAATATAGGGGTCGGATCCTCCTTCCAGTTGTAGTTGGAGAACAAAGGAAGTTGGTGCTTCTAATGAATGTAATTCTTAAAGACATATAAGAAAAAAAATTATGTGGTTCTCTTCCGCATTGGGTTTCCACGTAAAAATATTGGTGTATTATGTATGTGTATGATTTTTCATTTGTTCATGGTTTATTTACTATACACTTATTGGATGATAATTCTATATTGATCACAAAGATAAATATCACTTTCATACTATGGTTAAAAAGGATTAAATTTCTCTATTATTTATCCAACCCCCCTCTCAGTAATCCAACAATTGGTATTAGAGCAAGTTCCTTCAGAAATCAGTTTAACCACTAAAAGGTAGATCATGGAGAAAAAAATTATGTATAAAAATGGAATACCATAGTTTGAAGGACAAAACTATGCATTATGGAGAAGAAGGATGAAAACATATGTACATGCATAGGTATTTGAGGTTTGGAAATCAGTTGTAGATGGATACAAAGAACCAGTAGTTCTGCCAAAAAATGAAAACAGAAAGAAACTTAGTCTAAATAATTCAAAAGCCAAAAATGCACTTCTGAATGGTCTTTGTGATTTGGTATTTACCAAAGTTATACATTGTAGCTCCGCTAAAGATATTTGGGACAAACTTCAAAATATTTATGAAGGAGATTCAAAAGTCAAAGTAGCAAAGCTTCAAACTTATAGAGGTCAATTCAAACAACTAAAGATAAAGGAAGATGAGAATATTGCAGCTTACTTCTTACGATTTGATGAAACAATGAATGCAATCATAGGATTGGGAGAAGAAGTTGATGAATCTATAAATTTTCAAAAGGTACTAAGATCTCTTCCAATGATATTTGATCCTAAGATCTCAACACTATAATAAAGAGCAGATCTAGACTCAATAAGAATGGATTAACTACATGGAATCTTCACAGCCTATGAAAAGAGAACTGAACAGGAAAATATAGGTATAAAAGAAGCATCATTCAAAGCATTCCAAAGGTCAATATTTCACATGGCCAATTTTGTCAGAAGATTGAAAAAGGTAACCGACGGTAGATATAAAGGTAAGATTCCATTTATTTGTTTTAACTCTGATGGTATTGGTCATTTTTCTAATAAATTTCCTCACAAGAAAAAGAAAAGACATGAAGAGGGTGATTCAAACAACAAAAAACATATAAAGGCAAAAGAACCAAATAGAAAGTATTCAAGAAAATCTTTTGCACCAAAGAAGAATGATCCTCATTAGACGAAGATGAAGCCAATGAAAGTGAGACAGAAGGAGTTATATTCATGGAAATATAAGACTCCAATAAAGAGACACCAAAGAGGAGTACGAAGAAATAGAAGTTGACTACGAAGAAGAATTTTTTAGTGCTATAGAAGTTATAAAAAGAGAAAACAAGAAAAATAAGAAACTCCAGGAAAAACTAGACAAGAAAGAAGACATTCAAAATTCAAACTCTAAAGAACTAGAACAGATGATTACTAAATTAAAGGTTCAAATAGAAGAAGAAAAAATAATTGAATAAGCACTCAAAGAACAGCTGGAAGAAAAAGATAGGATCATTGGAAATTTGGAAGCAAAGGTTGTTACATTGAGAAAAGACATTCAACAGAAAAATATGCAGAATAGTTCAAAGGTTTTGGATAATATTATCAACATTCAAATGCCACATCATGACAAGTCTAGGCTAGGATATAATCATAAATAAAGAGGCTCAAGCTCCAAAACCATAGATAAATAAACGCAACCAAGAAGCTATGCATAATCAGTTAGAGGAGACAAGAAGTTTTACCAGGAAGATCACAGGGACACTCTTCCACCTAGAAGAGTTAGATTTCAAAATCAGCGGCAGTCAGAAACAAGCATGCCTCAAGATGAAGAAGGATTCAGAAGATCTTGAACTCCTAGGTATCAAACTATCTTTTTTGGTTTATTTAATGCATGTAATAATTTTGTACATAAATCTATAAATTGCAAAGCTAATAGCAGGAATAGAAACAACTTTGAAAGTCATGCACAAAATGGTTATCCAATAAGGCCTAATGAAACACGGAGAAGAAGCTACAACAGGTTTGAATCATTAAGCACTAAAGTGGAATGCTACAAATGAAACAACTTTGGACACATGGCCAAATATTGTAGAATGAAATTCACTCCTAGAGATTCACAACATAATAACAACAATCACAAATAGGAACCTCAACAGAGAATATGGATAATAAAGAAGGATCAATTTAACAATGAAGTATCCACACTCTCTCTACATGATAAACACAAGAAATGTGGTTGGTATGTTTAAAGTGGTTGTTCAAAATACATGACAGGTGATGAAGATGGGTTTGTTACATTAAGAAAGGAAAGAGATGGATCAGTCTCTTTTGGAAATGATGACTCAACTAGAATCATTGAAAAAGGCACAGTTAGAATTGGAAACAAGAATACCAAGAAAGAAAATGTTCTACTAGTGGAAGATATGACACATAATATTATAAGTGTAAGTCAATTGTTTGACCAAGGTCATAAACTTATGTTCGATTCATAGAAGTGTGAGATAAGAAAAGAAGGTTCAGGAAAATTGATTGCAACAACTACAAGAACTTCAAGAAACATATATGTATTAAGTGAAATTGGAAATGAAAAGTGTTGTCTAGGAAAGGAAGATGAAGGTTGGTTATGGAACAGAATAATGGGTCACATAAACTTTGATAACCTCCTCAAAGTCATCAAAAAAGAAACAGTGAGAGAAATTCCCCAGATCACGAAACCAGCCAACACATTATGCAAGCATTGTCAACGAGGAAAGAAAACAAAGACCAAGTTCAAATCAAAGGAATACTCAACGACAAGACCATTGGAAATTGTGAATATTGATCTAGTTGGACCAACATGAACAAAGGTTTTAAAAGGTAAGAAATACTTTATGTTATTAGTTGATGATTATACAAGAATAATTGTAGTTTGTTTTCTCTAGAATAAGTCAAAAGAATTTGAAAACTTCAAGGTTTACAAGGAAATGGTTGAAAATGAAATGGATTCAAAATCAAATGTTTGAGATATGATAATGAAGGAGAGTTTACTTCAAAGGAATTTATAGATTTATGCAACAAGCATGGAATAAAAAGGCAATTCTTCGTTGCTAGAACAACTCAACGTAATGAAGTTGTTGAAAGAAAGAATAGGGCAGTACAGGAAATGGCTTGAACAATGTTAATGGAATCTAAATTGACAGATATTTTTTGGACACAGGCAATGCATAAAATAGTTCACATTCAAAACATAGTGATTCTCATAAACAAAAGTGACAAAACTCCCTACGAGCTATGGAAAGGAAGACTAGCAAATGTGAAGAACTTCAGAGTGTTCGAAAGCAAATTCTACATCAAAAGAGAAGATGGCAGAATGGGAAAGTTTGACTCTCGTGTGGACAAAGGCGTACTCGTCGATTACTCAAGTACAAGGAAAACATACAAGTGTTAAAATATAAGTCTCAACAAAGTTGTGGAAAGCATTAATGTAATAGTTGATGAAATAGGTGGACGAAAATTAAAGGAAGAAGAAAAGGAATCAGTGGAACAGGTTTACGAAGAAGAAGCAAATTATGAATAAGAAGTACAAGGGGAAGATGAAGAAGATCAGATAAAATTAGAAAAGAAAGTTTACCAAGTGCCTCCAAATACACTTAGAAAATGAGTACAGAAGAATCATCCTTCATATCATATTAAGGATGTAGGAGTTGAGACTAGAAGAAGAATCCGTTCACCAAAACAGTTGCACCTAGCACTATTATCTACGATTGAACCAAATAGTTTTGAAGAGGCCAACAAGGAATAATTCTGGAAAAAGGCCATGAATGAAGAATTGGATCAAATAGAGAAGAATGACACTTGGGAATTGGTTCCAAGACCAAGGTACAAGAATGTGATTGGCACAAAGTGGGTTTTCATAAATAAATTGAATGAATATGGACAGGTTACAAGGAGCAAAGCCAGATTGGTATGTAAAGGATATGAACAAGTTGAAGAAATTGAATTTGAAGAGATGTTTTCCCCGATTTCCAGAATGGAAGCAATATGATTGATCTTAGCTTATGCCAGCTCCAAGAATATTAAAGTGTATCATATGGACGCGAAATCAGCTTTTCTGAATCGAGAACGTGAAGAAGAAGTCTACATTCAAAAACTAGAAGGATTCCAGCTGTCATAGAATGAAGATTATGTATGTAGGTTGAAGAAGGCCTTGTATAGTCTAAAACGGGCTCCCAAAGCATGGTACTCTAAACTAGATAGATATCTACAATAGGAAGGGTTCAAAAAAGAAAGTGCAAACAACAACCTCTACACCAAGGTAACTCAAGATAGTATTTTATTAATTGAATTTCATGTTGATGATATTATTTTTGGAAGTGATGATGACAGGTTAAGACAAAAAATTGCAAAGGATATGCAAAATGAATTTGAAATTTCATTACTTGGAGAACTATATTTCTTTTTGGGTCTTCAAATATGTCAAAGAAACCAAGGCATTTTTATTTCCCAAACTAAGTATATCATAGAAATTCTAAAGAGGGTTGGAATGGAATATTGCAAACCAGTTAACACTCCTATGCAAACCAATTGCAATTTGAGTAAATATGATGATTCAAAGTCTATAGACTAGAGGAAGTACAGGTCAATGATTGGTATCTTACTATATGTGACAGTATCTAGACCAAATGTAATACAAGCAGTTGGATAGGTGAGGAGATTTCAAGCAACACCAAAGGAATCACATGTCTTAGCAATGAAGAATATTTTCAGATATCTCAAGGGCACATAAGAGTTTGGATTATGGTATCCAAAAGGAAAGGATCTATCACTTATTTCCTACATAGATGCAGATTCAGCAGGTTGCATTGATGATTGACGAATCACCGGTGGAGCGACATTCTACTTGGGTGAGTGTTTGGTATCTTGGATAAGGAAGAAATAATCATCAGAATCATTGTCTACAGCTAAAGCAGAGTATATTTTAGTAACAACATGTTGTACACGGTTTCTATGGATGAAATAAAACTTGACAGATATACAGGTTGATTATGATGAGCCCATTCCTATATATTGTTATAATACAAGTGCTATCAGTATCTCAAATAATCTAGTGATGCACTCCAAGACGAAGCACATTCCAATCAAGTATCACTTTCTACAGGAACAGGTTGTAGAGAAGAACATCAGAGTTGAATATGCGGGCACAAAGGAATAGGTTGCAAATATCTTCACAAAACCACTTCCAAGGGAAGCCTTTGAGTATCTTCACTAGAGACGCGAAGTAATTTCTACTCCCAAATGAATGCTTTTGAATTCTTATCTTATATGTCTTAGATTTACATGAGGAAGCACCATACAGAGGACAGTTTAGGTTGGGGGAACATGTTCAGGAAGATTTCATTCAAGGGGAGTATCCCCAAGGACATTTTAGTTAGGGCGAGCATCCCCGGACAAGAATTTACCTTTTCCATTGATGTCAACGGGGAAGAGATTCACCAGATGCAGGTCAGAGACTTAGATAAGGAAGAAACAATCATCAGAATCATTGTCTACAGCTAAAGCAGAGTATATTTCAGTAACAACATGTTGTACACGGTTTCTATGGATGAAATAAAACTTGACAGATATACAGGTTGATTATGATGAGCCCATTCCTATATATTGTTATAATACAAGTGCTATCAGTATCTCAAATAATCCAGTGATGCACTCCAAGACGAAGCACATTCCAATCAAGTATCACTTTCTACAGGAACAGGTTGTAGAGAAGAATATCAGAGTTAAATATGCGGGCACAAAGGAATAGGTTGCAAATATCTTCACAAAACCACTTCCAAGGGAAGCCTTTGAGTATATTCACTAGAGACGCGAAGTAATTTCTACTCCCAAATGAATGCTTTTGAATTCAATTCTTATATGTCTTAGATTTACATGAGGAAGCACCATACAGAGGACAGTTTAGGTTGGGGGAACATGTTCAGGAAGATTTCATTCAAGGGGAGTATCCCCAAGGACATTTTAGTTAGGGCGAGCATCCCCGGACAATAATTTACCTTTTCCATTGATGTCAACGGGGAAGAGATTCACCAAATGCAGGTTAGAGACTTAGATTATTGGAAAGAGAGAAAGAGAGAACATAGGCATGTTTCTAGGGGGAGAGATGGTCATAGGAGGATCATAAGCAATATGAATTCAGAGTTGCATTAGAGTGTTTCCATCAATTCCAAAGAAGTATATCATTGATTAATTGAGTTGGTTGTCATTGATTTCAACCCTTGAAGCAAGTCCAGTAGTAAATTCTGGTAGCCCCAAACAGTATGGTTAAAAGACTTCATTTTGATTGATGTATAATGATATGAAGTTTAATATTTTTGCAGGTAAGACTATTCTAGATGGGTAGTAAATGTCATGCCATTCCCGATGATATGTGGAACACCACATAAATCCTCACGGTTAGAGAGTTATTGTTAAGAACCAAACATCAATATAGCATAGAAAAACCTCAGGAAAAGTACTCAACACCTTGAAAAAGAGATAATTTCAGATAATAAGCCTCTTTGAGGGGGCAACCTCCTTTTACCCCACTTAAATGTTCAAGTACAAGATGATTCAAAATGAAAATGTCTCCTTGGTATATATAGGAGACTAGGAGGTATAATTACAACTAATGGCCTAAAGCCGACATAAATAAAATAGCATTACTAATATAATATGCCCCCATTAAGGGGTAATGAGCCAATATTAGGGCTTAACATGCCCCTCCCCTTGAGACAAGTGTTGTTCGCAATGCTTGAGTAACTCTAGATGCTTCTGTATAAAAGACTCATCTTCCCAAGTGGAATATTTAGCCGGTAGTTTCCTCCATTTAATGAGATACTCATAAATGGATCTATTCCTCAGCTGGCGAATTCTTGTGTCAGTGATGGATTTAGGCTCCAATATGATTTTTCCTTCCTCGTCAAGTTCTGGAAATATAGATTGAACTGGGATCTTGTCACCTATAACCTTCTTTAAGCATGAAACATGGAAAACTGGGTGTACTCGTGAAGATGCAAGAAGCTCCAATTTGTATGCCATAGTACCAATCTTTTCCAACACCTTATAAGGTCCATAGTACTTTGGTGATAATTTATTATCCTTCTTGGCTTGCTTGAGGGACATCTGTTTGTATGGTT
>ML798787.1:384364-419851 GCA_009831015.1 Picea engelmannii | reverse complement strand
ATCCAATGCAACTAGTCCCACTCAATTTGGATACTCTAGCAAGAAGTTATGATTGTTTTACCTGGAACACCTTCTTGAGACTAGTCAATAGGACTAGTCAGATACCCTATCTTACACAAGGTGTATCTACAAATTTAAGATGAACAAAAAGCTGAAATTTTTACCAAAGATACTTTACTAATTTCTGTAAATGGCCTCCAGATTTCAAGGTCTGAAACGTTACAAAAAATGTTTTATAGCGAAAATTCCGCAATGACTCATTTCAGGATGATTCTAGAACCCTATCTTGTACAGGTTGTATCTCCGAAAGTATAAGGCCTCAGGAGCTGAATTTTGAACCCAACTTACCTTGATCCATCTACTAAATATCATCCAATCCGTTCCTTCTGAAATATTGTAGAAAAAAATTTATAGCAAAAATTCCACAGTGTCTCAGATGTAGCAGTGAAACCCCAAGACCTTGAGCTCTGATACCATATGTTAAGAACCAAACATCAATATAGCATAGAAAAACCTCAGGAAAAGTTCTCAACGCCTTGAAAAAGAGATAATTTCAGATAATAAGCCTCTTCAAGGGGGCAACCTCCTTTTACCCCACTTAAATGTTCAAGTACAAGATGATTCAAAATGAAAATGTCTCCTTGGTATGTATAGGAGACTAGGAGGTATAATTACAAGTAATGGCCTAAAACCGACATAAATAAAATAACATTACTAATATAATATGCCCCAATTAAGGGGTAATGAGCCAATATTAGGGCTTAACAGTTATGGCCTTATGAAGTTGGGGAACCCTCATGAGTTATCTATAAGGTCAAAGAAGTCAAAATTATTCTAGAAGCTCCTAGAAGAAGTTGACTAGTCAAGTGAGTAAAACTAGGAGTTAATCATGGGTTAAGTTGTTGCAATAAGAAAATAATTAAAAATAAATTAGTTACAACTAGAAGTAGATAATTTACTATTTGTAGCAAAGTGGGTTAGAAGTGGGTTAGCCCTAAAATAAGAAAATTGGGTGAAGTTGGTTAGAAGGTAACCCCTTGAGAAGATGAAGATGTTGGGTCTCTAGAGTCTCAAAACAAGCTCTCAAGAAGGTCTACAATGATCAAGTACATCATATCTATCTACTGGTTCAAAAGGTATGTCTTATTTCTATGAGTAGTTGGATTTTTTTGTATACTTGAGAAATGGTTATGGAGGTTTGAGGATTTTCCCTAGAGAGATTAGTGGTTGCATGGGACCTTTTGTATAAGTCAAATCTACATAAATATAGTGTTGGTATAATAAATAGTTATCATTGATATTTCATGTTAGTGTTGAGGCACATATTGTATTTCTTGGAAAATGGTTAAGGGTTCTTGTGAAGATTATTATACTTGTTCATGATTGCACACAATTATATGTCCAGTTCATGTGAGGGTTATTATACTTGTTCATGATTGCACACAATTATATGGCACATGACTAGAGAGAGATATAGATGCTTTGGGTAAAGGATATGTATGAGGATGTATGCACAAGGTACAGTTATAGTTTGGACACAGTGACAGGTTCAATGTTGATATGAAAGAGGTTGCAGAGGATCATAATTTTTTAGAAGAGAGAAAACCCTAGTTTTTAGAAGGCATACGCAGGCTGCATAACAGATAGGTCACGTACATATGTGGGTTGTAGTATAGATAGCGCATGTACATACGCGCGTTGTAGAAAAAAAAGTTCATGTATCTATGGTTTTTGGTTGGTACAGGTTCAATTCATGTACATGTTGATTACAGTGTAGTGATACAAGTTGGCTACAGGTCAGTGGCACAGGTTAGTACAAGTTTACAGTGGTATATCTCATAGTGATAGTGTGGTAGTGGTTTCTTAATTTGACATTTATATTTTAGGGTAATAGGACAAGGAAAAGATAGGTGGTTGTAGCCACCTTCCAGTTGTATCAAGATAACATAGGGGGTTGTAGCCTCCTTTTGGTTGTATCCAGAGAATTAGGAGTTGTAGCTTCCCTCAGGATGTATCCTGAAAATATAGGGGGTCGAAGCCTCCTTCCAGTTGCATCTAGAGAACAAAGGAAGTTTGTGCTTCCAATGAATGTAATTCTTAAAGACATATAAGAAAAATAATTTCGTGTTTTTCTCCTGCATTGGGTTTCCATGTAAAAATATTTGTGTATTGTGTATGTGTATGATTGTTCATTTGTTTATTTTTTCATGGTTTATTTACTCTGCACTTATTGGATGATAATTTTATATTGATCACAATGATAAATAACACTTTCATACTATGGTTAAAAAGGATTAAATTAGTGCACAAGAATCAGTAGCAACAATATATTTATGAACAAGGTCTCTTGAGACACATATTAGCTTAGTTTCAGTACTACTTCTTTTGGAGCAGTTTTGGGTGACGTTGAAAAACTCTACTTCTTGATTTTCATTTTTACTACAAGACTAGCATATGGATCATACTATAACCAGAGAATTGTTTCAAACAATCATTAGACTATTATGTTCAGCATAAGTAATACCTTTTTGGGACTAAGTGCATGTATTTACATGCATTCTTCTGAATGTAAATTTTATATTTCTTAATAAAATTTATGCTTTTTTCCTTTTAAAAAAAAGGGTTAAATTGCTCTATTACTGATTCAACCCCCCTCTCAGTAATCCAATGAAATTAAAAGCACAAGAGTATATATGAAACCAAAACAAACTTTGAGGAAAACTTGAAGGCTTCAACTACTAATGTTGTGATGCCTTGCATTTTGATTACTTTCTAAAACAATTTTAACTAAGTCTTATGTTTTTAGTTTGATTCAACCACTAGTGCCACGTGTTTGACCAACACATATGTACTTATGAGATATAAGCGTCTTCTATGGTTTGATGATTGTGGACATGTTTTAGGTGTATTGTATATATATATATATTATGTTTATGCATATCTTTTTGTATATTTTCCATGGTTGCAAAGTGAAACTATTTGTGCTTTAACCTATATATTTCCATGTGTAACCCCAACATAATTGATTACTTTGATAAGTATATATGCTTATGAATTAGGTGCACAAAATCCTTTCACATATGATTATGATTTTACATGCGCATGTATTATGAACTAACATACATATTGAGAGTCTATGAGAGTCGAAAAGCATAAACATTGTGCTCTATGTTGATAACAATAAGGTTATTTATTCTTTATCAATTCTTATTTACATTAATTATATCATGCTTAATTTTCTTTGAAAGTGTATATGTGTCATGTAAGATATAAATAACGTTCCCAAACTATTTATCATTTATGTGTGATCCTATGTCATGATGCATGGGTAAAGTAGAAAGTATTAACGAGACCCAAGACCCTCTAAGGGTGTAGAAGCCTAGTTTATGGGGAGAGGTAGAGTGAGAAATTGTACATTCTCCACTAATCTTGTTATCTTGGGAATGAATGTTAGGGTTTTGTTGTGCCAACAACAACCCCTCCCTAAAACAATTCTTCCCTTATATTTTGATGACCCTTTTCAAAGTGAAGGAATCTTGGGGAACCCCCTTTTTCTTTGTTTCTCTGAGATTTCAAGCATATTTTCTATCAAATATAGATTCTTTTCACTTGTAAATACTAAAGTTCCTTCAGACTCTTGGCTCTAGTTTTCATTTTCCACCAGGCTTAACTTGGCTTGAAAATGAATATTTTCATCACTTTTCTATATGCAATGTATCAGTGAAATATTTGCATCTCTCACCAATATATAACATATCGGTGGGAGATTTACATCACCCATCGACACATGGTGTGTTGGTAGAGGATCTCCATTTCACATCGATACATCAGTGGTTTTCTATCTTCCCTCTTCATCGATACATCGGTGCCACATTCCTTCCTTCGTTGAAATGTAAGTTATTCATCATCTTCCCCTTTCGTGGATACTACGGCCGAAGATTCTCTTCCTTCACCGATACATAGATGACCTAAAATACTATTCTTATGCTGATACATTGGGGAAATATCGACTTCTCTCATCGATACGTTGACACCCCAATATCTTCTCCTCTCACTAACACATCGACTATTCAAGATCTTCCCTTGGCGTTGATACACTGACGAGACATTTTCTTTCTCCACCGATACATCAACAATTGATTCACATTTCTCATTAATACATCAGCAGTCTGAGATCTTTCGTTCATGTTGTCACACTAATGAGTGATTCAATTCTCTTATTCATACACCAGTGTCACGAGATCTCTTGTCTTCATTGATACATCGACATAATATCTTCATCTCCTGCCAATATACTAGTAAAGAAAATACTTTCACACACCGATATGATAGGGTTCACGACCTTGAAATTGCAAGTGTGAAGGGTGATGTGGCATAGATTTAAATGCTTGTACAATTCATTTTTATTGTTTTTCGCACTTGAATTTCCATTTTAAACCACTCAAACCCTATTCACTCACCATTTTATGTTGTTTTGACACCAAAAGACTTGTGCTATCTAACGATTCACCCAAATAACAAGAACACCCACTCTCACATAGACCCCACCTTGGCCACATCACACATGGGATAGTAGGTATGCACTGTGTAAAACCTATTTTTTATTTAATCGTGAAAACCACATTTTTTTTAATAAATTAGGGAAAAGGGAAATCATTCATGAAATGGAGGGGAAGGGTAAAATTTCACAATGATAAAACTTGTCCCGTAATTATAAAACTTGTCCCATTGAGGTAGCACATGGGAATTCCAATCCTCGTTTCATCCCTCCTTTGTCAATATTTCCAAACATTCATAGGATAACTTCCTTCCTTTGTTACATATATATGTAACATGTTTCTCCTCACCCCATTTCGTTAGCCAACTTGTCCTGTGGCCATTTATTTTTTAAAATATTGATAATGTAAGAGGTTTCAATCCAATATACAAGTTAGGATTTGATTTCCCCTTTCCTCATGTGGCCACCTCTCATTTTTTTCCATAAAGGAATCACCATGCTAAAAACTCAGTATGGCCCTAGTGTTGATTCACGACCAACACTCTTTGGAGCCCACGACCAAGGAATCACCACATAGAATAGTCATGCAAGTTTTGGCCCCATTCTTAGATTCAGGATAACAAGCAGGGTTTTTCATAGTCATAAATGAAATCCTTCTCACTTGTTTTCATGATTTTCATGGATACTATGCTGGGAATCTATAGATAAGGATTTGTTTAAAAGTGTTATCACACATTTTATTTTTCTCACTTGATTTTATACATGATAACCAAAGTATTTTTCTTCTTTGATAAAGTGGGTTTTCCATGGGACCAATCATGTCTACATACAAAAGGAGAGATAACAGGAACCCTATCATTGAGGTCTCATTGGGGAAATAAGAGGAAGAGAGAAAAATGGATATGCTAGGTCTTGTATACAATGACACCCAATGTGTCATTTCCAAGGACACATCATTCCAGTGGGGAGATATATATTAGATGTTTACCAATCAAACCTTACCTCAGTTGTCAAAGGGAGTTCTAGACATCGTGATATATCAAGCCATAAGACACTCCAAGTTACACAAAATAGTCACGTGTTTAGTAATATTCCCCTACACTGAGGCCATATCCTAGATCATCAAGCATGCACATATAGACAACATGTAGATAATCAACACGAAAGGAAAATTGTTTCTTCCTTCCATCCATCAATTCTCACATCATTCTATTGATTTCCCAAGAAAGAGATGTCACTAGATGGTGACTAGGTTAAAGAATTTCCTCATAAACCCAGAGACCTTATGAGTAATTGGTGGGTGTCAGGAAACAAATTTAAGACAAGGGAATTGGATGACTACCCAACTAATTTACTCAGGACTCCCTACCAATATGCAATGGCAATGCTATGCAAATTGTATGGAGAACCTGGTGCTCATAAATTCAGGGTGTCATGGATTCCTCTAATTCACTCCATCACCAATTTTGTATTAGTATTTAATTGGGTTGATATTTTATCCTCTACATTGGCACAAGCCATATAACCTATTATACACATGGCTCTAAGGAAGTACCTCTGTTTTCACATGGCATCCTACCTATTAGAAGTGATGTACATAATCCATGTTTATCAAAATATGGGACCGGCTTGGTAGTCGGGAGACCTCCCCATCCACATTTACTGTAAATTCCATTTAGATCACAAGTACCACTCAATTTACCAATAAATATATGACAAATATCCTATCCCTATGTTTCAAGTATTATTCTACACCCCACCACCTTGTATATCCGATAAATATTAGGCCATAATAGGAAGGGTAAGGGATTGGTACCTAATAGTATATGGCACATACATCAGAGTATATGGTGCCACCAAATCCCCTCACCAAGTCCCTAAGTTTGTTCCTAATGGACTAGTTTTGTAGGAAACAACTTACCAAACTCTAGTGCATGGGGTAGGTGTAGCCCTGAATAGAGAAAAAAATATGATCTATCCACCATTTCCCCTTTGGGTTAGTGCTTATTCCTTAAAATATGTTAAGGAGGATGTTGTAATCTAGGGAAAAGTAGGGAATGTTACCAATAGTCCATCACAAAAGCAAGAAGGGAATAGATGTTACACACAAATATGTAAATGTTGCACATGGTGTTATGGTGTTGGCATTGATGTCAAAGAAGGCCAATATGATCAATGTTGGACATGGTATTATGGTTTTGGAATTGATGTCAAGAATATCATATGGTATTGTCGTTATATCTTTGAGATCCTAAATCTTGGGAGAGATAACGTAGTAGGTTGCGCAAAAGATGTAGCAAGAGGTGTAGAGGAATATAGTATAAACCTAAAGTTCAGAAGGAAGAACTTTCATCGAATCTTAGAAGAGAAGGGGCATTTTAATTAGCACAGGAGACAAGGTTCTGTGAATGGAGAAATCATTTTGTAAAGATCAAGTTATAGGATCCATTGATTCTTAGTTTGGGTGTATCCACATCATCCGATCACGGGAAATCCCCTTTTTCAAAGAGTTAATAAATCATAGCCATTTGTTTAAATTTGGTAATCATAGGAGCCATTAGATCGAGATTTGATATAGAATTAAGCATCAACTGTTGATATGGAATGGAAATTATGAATTGTCATATCTCACTAAAGGAAAGAAGGTGGTCAACTCTGGCACTGACCTACTCCGATGATAAGAAGTTCAGATAAACCAAGAAATCCTGAAATTTGGAACAACGAAGTTAATAAAGGTTCTCTGATCAAACAATTGAAGGTTTGCTGTGTTATATCTATTCATCGATAAATGGATGAATGTAGGAATAATCCATGAAATAATGAAGTCATAAAATAACACCAATCGTCAATCAGGAAGGAGCTTCAAGTGATTTCTCAACCATTAGATCAAGCGGTGGGTAGGACTTCAGTGCTTCGGCACTTGGAAAATTTGGGATTATTAGATCGAAGTCTTAAAAGTGTCATGTTCCCAAAGAAATGAAAACCTTCAGATCAATAAGGAACTTCAAATGAATCTATGACTGTTAGATCCTGGAGGAAGAGATGTGACACATTGGTAGGTCCATGTCAGCAAGACCATGTCAGTAATAGTTGACACATGACCCAATCAAATGGTGACAAGTTTCAAGGTCGATGTTGAACATAAGGACTGTAAAAGTCACAAATCGGGGTGACATGTGGCACACACACTAAGGGTCCACGTCATCATAGGTGGCATCATCATGCCACATCCCTCCAGGATTACAACCTTTGAGGATGTCCAGCTTCGCCTACTATCAAAAATTCCATAAGTACCGAAGGGAGAAGTCACAAATTAACATTGTCCATTGATATAAGATCCTCCAGAATATTTCTTGACCATCCGATCAAGTACAATGGAAGGATAGCGTAAGAAGAGGTGTTAAGGAAATGGCTATCACAAAAGGAAGTGGATTGAAGGAAGCGCCTATCTGTAGAATTTGAATTTGAAAATCAATGATCCTGATTAAATCACATACAAGGACAAGCGCATGGATCTAGCCACTGATCGCACGCAGAGGTGAAAATTTTTAGCTCCTTTATATTTGGTTCTTGAGCACTATTACACATGTTGGTCCTAAGGTCTGCACCTAACTGCTAAAGGGAAAATCTAGGGCACCTATCAGTTTAGAAAGATTGTTTCTTTTAATTTGTGGTGGTTGGTCAGAGGGTTATTATACCAAGACAAAATCAAGGTCGGGTTGGAAAAATGATATGGATGAGGGTCCTCCTTGGTTGGTGGAACACTAATGACAGACTAGTGAAATAGAAAACAAAGGGAAACAATAGACTACTCGATGAATAATCTGTTGTAAGAAGTTCAATACTTAAAATATCATTTCAAGACATTAAACATGTATCAAAAACACAACTACTGCCACAGGTTGCAATAAAAATGAATCTTCACCAAAGCATTAGTTGTTTGACAGGTTGCATATCAGTAAAAATAAGTTATACAATAGTTGAAAGGAAATGAAATGTATGTTGCACAAATAAAAAATTGTATTCAAGATAAGAACAAAAACACATTAAGATTTGAACGAAACATTGTCATCAAGAGTATGTTCACTAGGTAGAGAGATTTAATCCATGCATAGAACAGTTTCAACCAATCTGATGTAGTGTTATCCTTTCCCAAAAATCTGACCCTCAAAACATTCAGAGACCCTCTATTTAACATAGTTGTAGAGGTTCTCGTCCTTAGAGGATTAAGACCTAAATTTAGGTAAATATTCGTAAAACAAATTATTAACTTAACTATGACAATGGACTTAATCAACAAGAGTGAATTTTATCACACACAGAAGACCACTCTTGTATCTAATCTAAGAAAATGTTGGAATTAATCAACTAAAAACTACTATTGTCTCTGGGACAGAACTGATGCATGTGGTGGAGGAATTGAATTGGCAGAAAATTGACCTTGGAGTGAGATAATAGAGCTCTATGTTAAGTAATGGCATGTTTGTCTATTATTGGAGGCCACTGGAGACGACTGGTTGCATGAGCAGATCTCTGCTTGAGGAAGAGGTAGTCTGTTAAAGTGTTTTGGAACCAATCTGTATTGACTTGTGACTGAGACTTAACTCTTTGTTTGGTCTAAGATTTCATAAGATTAAGCACACTCTGTCTCGACTGTAAATGAAATGTCTCCTCACTTTCACTTTGATGACCTAGTCATGAATAGGAAGACATGGAGGCGGGCGTCCAATAGGGATACAGGATGCATGAAGGTGGATGACATGGATGTAGATGAAGTGGAGGGGAGTGGAAGTGACAGGCGTGAGTGAAGGACATGTGGTGTGCAGTGAGAGGGTAGGTATTGAGAGGAAATATAACATGATTCCGAAGGGGGGGCAGGCGGTAAGAGGATTAGAGAGGGGGAGGTCCAAAATCCTGAGGAGATGCCATGTTAGGTAGGGCCTGTGGTGGGGAAACCACTTTCTCGGACCCCCTCTACCGTTAAAGGTAGAATGTTCGGGGGGGTCCAGGATGCGATAAGGATCATTGATCTAGAGGATGGGGATGTTACTAAGGCTATCAGCATGAGATTTAGGCGGGGAACAGGTGGTGAAAATTGAGCGATAGAGGGAGTGTGAGTGGAGGTGACGTGGAGACATGATGTCATATAAGCACATGATTGCGGAAATTGTCGAGGGTGGTTTGGGTCCACACTACTCCTGGCCCCACAATCCCCCACAAGATGCCACGTACCCTTCCAAAAATACCATGGTTTCAATCGCGGGACCACTTTGGAAAATTAACATTCGAGCATTTTATGTCCCCACAATGAACTGTGGTCGTCGATCTAATTACAATCTGTGATCTGGGTGATATTTACTTGCTACAAGGATCAATGGTTCTTGTTTATTTGAGATCAATGGTCCACATTCACTTCGAGAGTTTGGGCTTTGGGAGTTTTCGAATGTTGTGCTTGGAAATATCTTTGAGGAAAATCGTCGAAGTGAATGATTTGTCTCCATGTGTCCTTGTTGATGGACGGTGCAAATTTTCTTCGGGAATTCGAGCTTCGGGAGTTTCGAATGTTGTGCTTGGAAATATCCCCGAGGAAAATCACCGAAGTGAATTATCTACCTCCATGTGTCCTTGCTGGTGGACGATCTAGATTCACTTCGGGACTTTGGGTGTTCGGGCTTCGGGTAATTCTTGTACTTTGTGGGTTCTCACTTGATGTTAAACCCTGTGCAATTTTGACAATTCAAATGCACTAAAATCGTTGATATGATTGTCTTGATGGATCTCCACCATCAAAAGTTAACTTGTTTGTTCCCACAATCTGCCTGAAATTGACCGCTTCAGATTGTTGCGTTTGTCCATGAGCGTTTCCTATGCATATAGAAAGGCTTGGTTGACCTGTTGTGGGCTCAATTAATGGAAAACATGATGAAAAACATTTTGAACCAAATATCACATGTGTTATCACCTTAACAATTTTCATATCGGATCTAAAAATTTATGAAATTTAGCAAGATGCTATACCACAGTAGAGGCGTGATAGTTTAGGGAACTCGGCTATATCTCGCGGCATATAAACAAATATTGCGGAGACATGAAGGGAGTATCTCAGCAGACTATTGATTTTTAAGAACCCCAGATCCAAGGTCGAGGCCCACATCGGACCGACAAATAGCACGGAACTTAACGTCACGAAGGCAGACCAGGAAAAACCATTATGGTTTTGAGGGGGAACATGTGGTGCTCTTACACACACATCGGGAAAACAGTGGACTACCTGAAACCACTTTTCCTATGGCCCTGATGTCACGTGGTTCAAAATGTCACATCAATAACTTGTGGGAAGGATGGAAGTTGGTCAAATCACCCCACATCATTGGTCCAGGTACTTTCCTAGATGATGGATCAAAAGGAATTCATCGCATACCTAACTCGAGGCTCATCATTCAAAGTGGGTTGATGAAGCATGGAACACCAATGTACTATGACAGTAATTCGTGATTAAAATACAAAAACCATCAAATCTCAGATATGAAATCATTTTATCCTATTCTGGGAAATTGCCATCTTATGCGTAAGAAAAACAAGCCCGACCTGTGTTTATATCCTGAGTTCTATAAATTCAAAGAGTGGCCAAATCTAGGTCTCTGCAATGTCCGAAAGGTATGGATAATACTCATCAAACGATTTCTGGTGCGACTAGGTTCTCAACTAATGTACCAAGCAGATCAATAAGTAAGAAAGAAAGATGGGTCTTGCAGATACTGGCAACTAAATTTCATATTGAACCTGCAAGTGAGACAGAGTCAAGAGTCAAATTAAACCTCGTTATAAGGGTTCTCGTCATAAATGAACACACAGACAACACCTACCACACGGCCGTAAAGAGAAAGAGGAGCAAAAGGTGGAGGGCGGAAGCCAAAACCGAGATGATAGAGAGTGTCGGAGAAAATCTCGCTTGGTTGAGTACCCTGGAAGAGGAAATCACCAAGCTGAGGTGAATCCTCAGGTAAATTTAGGTGTATTTCAGAAAGTTTTGGATAGATGGTGGCTTAAGAAAAGGGAGTCCTAATATGACAAACCGGTTACTAATGGTCTCTTTAAATAGTATAATTGTTCTTCCTTTTTGTAACTTGTATCTATTTTAGAATGACGAGGAAGTCATAACGTTTTAAATTCCACACGAAATTCCTCTATATATGCTTGGTATCACAAGTATAGAAACATGGATAAAGGAGGAGCCTACCCTTTGTGCAGGAAATATTTGTAAATCTCTGGGGCTGGAGTGAATACATGGATGCAAAGGCAGATTTTGGACTTTTTATGAAAAGATTATAACTCACGGTGTTATGAGTCTCATTTTCTCCCATAGTGTGTGATTCGTGTTATTTTGCATTTCATTTTTCTTTCCTCTATTTGAATTGAGAAATTAAAAGTCCAAAATTCATTATTCAATGCTCTCAACTTGGCGATTTAGACTATGTTTATCTCTTCTAAACCATTTCAGAATTCATTACTATAATGCTCTGATAATATTTGTGTGTTTCTTTTCTTCTGATACCATCTAAATGTTCAAGCATAAAATTAGAATTCACTTCCTCATTTAGCCTTTTCCTCTTAATTGTTTTCATGATTTGGCAATGCATCCTACATTCCTGACCCCATAGCCCAAAGGTCGTCTCTATCTCTTCAACAATTTTATTAAAAATCCCCAAAACAAGCCGAATCTAGCCCCCATATTCCATAGATATATAAAGTGACACGAGAGAGCCCTCTATGAGTTGAGTAGGCTAGTGCCTCAACTCTAAAGTTGGTTGAAACAGTTACCCCTGTTGTTTGTTTTGACAGCCGAATAGATTTACAGGGTGTTAACATTCTGGCGTCGTTGTCGGGGAGTGAATTGAAAATTTTTCCATGGGAAGAATGACATGGTTGAGTTCTAAGGTCTGAGAGCAACAAACACTTAGGCACATATTGGTTTTATTCCTTCTCTGGAAACTCCACACATCAGAAAATCAGTTTGAAGATGATTCCACTGGTATAAGAATCCAAAAATTCAAATCTTCAATGGTGACTCCACTCTCAATGCATAATCCATCTTCAAAAACATTATTTCTGACTCCACTCAAGATTCGAATGTAATTCAGAGACTCCACTGGAAGATGATATCCCTTGACAGAGGTATGAAAGGACATTATTGACAAAAATGAGTACTTAAATTTGGATTTTTTCCAAGGCATTTTATTGTTTGTTATAAGTTGCCTCTGGTCCTTCCTTGAACATGACAAACAAATTTTTCTTTACCTGCTTCATTCTAATGATGATCGTGAGAATCTTGAAATTATGTATCCTCCTCTTAAAGTTTTACATGCATATCCTCACTGTATCACTGATTTGGATAAAAAAAAAAAATCCATCTGAGTCATGTGATGATCATAACCAAGTTGATGAGCCTCATGAAACCAAAGCTGATATTTTACCTCTTGCACTTGATCCAACACCCTCCAAGACGCAGCATAGATACAGACCCTTAAAGTTACCCCACATCCTTCATGATTTTCCTCCAAAACGCTATGAGTACCTACCTATGTTTGATGGGGAACCTGATACCATCTCAGCTGAAAAACACATCCAAGGGTTTGAGCATTTTATAGATTTGTTTGAGATTGAGCATGATGATGTTTGTATGAGGGACTTCTCTCAATCCTTGAAAGGAGACACCAAATACTAGTTTAAACATTTGCAGCTAGATACAATTAGCTCATGGGAGGAATTGAAGGATGTCTTTTTAAAGTTTTGGGGCAGAAATAAATCTTTGGATCTATAGCTTATAGAGTTTTGTGCCTTAAAAAAGCAGAGCAATAAAACTATTTCCATATTCAGTAGAAGGTTTTCCAGTATCTATTACAATTTGTCCAAAGAAATTCAACCCACTAAAGTTGTTGCCATGCTTCATCATGCAACTACTCTTCATCCAGATTTGTCTTTCCTCCTGATGGAAAGAAGACCTAAGTCCTTATAGCAAATGTTTAATGATGCTCAGAACATTCAACACAACATTCAAGCATGTAAACATATCCAAAATGAGGGGTTGAATTCTCAAGAACATGAAAGTGAATATGAAAAGAAAATAGTTGATTGGAATCTTGAGCATAGAATTGACAATATCATAGGTCCTCTTGAAGTTTCCAATGCTAATGATTTTGTAAAAAATTATATTCCACTTGTTGAAAGAGGAGGTGTTGATTTAGCTTCTTATCCATCCCATGGTAAGTAGGGTCCTGATTGTTTTATGTATTCATTTGTAGACAGTCAATAACATGAATTTGCAAATCAGTTTGTTGAAGAACATGTTGACATTCTAGAGTTGTTATTGTTAGATGATATTGCATATATTGTTTATTTACCTATATATGATGAATACGATGATTATTGTGATGATGACTCCTTAGAACAACCAACTGCATGTTCCCTATCAGAATTTTTTTTTCAACTGTATAATGAAATGACTCAACCTACATAGCACAGTTACAAAGAAGAAAGTATTGAATTAGTTGAAGGGAATTATTTACCTTTATGCTTTTCTTCATTCAAATTGTTGAAAGAAAATCCTAAGATCATCATTGAGGAAAGTAAATATCTGCTTATGAAAAGCCACGCTAAATTAATGAAGCAGAATGACAAGATATCACAACACTCTTTTCATGTGCCTGAAAACCCTATTACTTGCGTTGAAATGCAGCCATCTGTTGGGGATAAAATTGAAGACGACTTTAAATCAAGTAGGAAGACCCTACCATTATGTTTCTCTTCTTTTGAATTATTGAAGAAAAATATTTGTAGTATCTCAGGTCAGGAATCCTCCAAGCATGAGCGGAGCGGTGATGATAATATTATGAACAATCACATAAGGGTCATGTCATCTCAAATTTGTAGTCTATGTTCAACTATCATCCTGGAAAGGAAGAAGAAGTTGCTCCAGAAAGTATTGTTCAAGGTCATTTTCTTTCTCCCAAAATCAATATAGATTCTCAACATGAAAAAGTATTTCAAAGTATTTTCTCTTCCCTTGAGAATGGCGTCATGGTTTAATTTTTAAACAACATAGACATGGATGAAGATTCTGAAACTGCATCTATGGAAGTCTCTAGCAATAAAAAAACAAATGACATAGATTTTCTAGGAAGAAACGAAGAAGTATATGCCACTTTTCCATTAGAAATACAGAAAGATAATGAAGAGGCAGTGGTTGTATTTGAGTCATTTGAAAATCAGGGTTTCGAAAATCCATCCATGGGAACTCTAGACTGTGAAATAGTGCATGTTGTTAGCTTTTCACATTTGCATGAAGATTATGAGAAGGAACTTATTTCTATTAATTCGTTTGAAATTCAAAGTGGTTGTCCCCAAACAAATTTCTAGAAATTTAATGAAACCAAATCAGAGTTGTTTGATGAACAAGAGGATAGCCTTAATTCACATAATATGGCTATCATATTTGAAGATGTTCAAGAATGTATGAATAGTTTTGTTGATATGCATGGAAAAGAAGACAAACCTATCGTTTCCATTTCATTCGAAAATGTTCTCAAAAAAGAAGAAATAGAGAAAAAACAACTAACACTTATGAAAGAGGATTGCCTTTCAGTTTTTTCTCATCAAGAAGAAATGATTTTTCATGGTTTTCAAGATCCGGTGGCCATCCTATTACAGTCTTCAGTGAAGGATGAATTTGTTTCATTCATAAGCTCAGATTTTTTATTCAATTTTTTCTTTCGGTTACCATCTTTTACATTTGTCTGCCAGCTTAAGAAAAATTTGAACAAAGGAGAATCAGGAAGCCAATTGCTTGATTGGTTGCATTGGCACTTTAGTATCACTTGATTGAGTAGTCATCTCAGTAGTTTTAGGGTAGATAGGGGTGTGAAAATAATCTTGTCAGTCAAGCATTTTTCAGTTTGAGTTTTCTAGTACTAAATACAATCAGTTTTCAATAATGTACTCTAACGTCCAGCATGCAGTCGGAAGCAGTGCGCAGAGCCTGGTAGGAGAAGGGTACACACATGTTTTGGGAACATCCCAATGGATCAGGCACCGGTTCTACGATTTATTTTCTACCTCGCTGGGAGGATAGCATCCCCAGTTGGAGCCAATATTATCACCTTAACAATTTTCATATCGGGATCTAACAATTTCTGAAATTTAGCGAGATGTTATACCACAGTAGAGGCATGATAGTTTAGGGCGCTTGAATATATCCCGCGGCATATGAAAAAATATAGCGGAGGTGGGAAGGGAGTATCTCGACGGACCGTTGATTTTGAATAACCCCAGATCCACGGTTGAGGCCCACATCAGACCGACAAATAACACAGAACTTAACATCGCGAAGGCAGACCGAGAAAAACCATTATGGTTTTGAGGGGGAACATGTGGTTCTCTTACACACACATCGAGGCAGACAACAGCTTACTCAAAACCACTTTTCCTATGGCCCCGATGTCACGTGGTTCAAAATTTCACATCAATAACTCATGGAAAGGATGGCAGTTGGTCAAATCACCCCACATCATTGGTCCAGGTACTTTCCCAGATGACGTATCAAAAGGATGTTGTCACATAACTAACTCGAGGCTCATTATTCAAATTCGATTGATGAAGCATATCACACCAACGTACTGTGGCAGTAATTCGTGATTAAAATACAAAAACCATCAAATCTCAGATCTAAAATCATTTTATCCTATTATGGGAAATTGCCATCTTATGCGTAAGAAAAACAAGCTCCACCTGTGTTGATTTCCTGAGTAATGTAAATTCAAAGGGTGTCCAAATAGAGGTCTCTTTAAAGTCCAAAAGGTATGGATAATACTCATCAAACGGTGTCTGGTGCAACTAGGTTCTCAACTAATGTACCAAGCAGGTCAATAAGTAAGAAAGAAAGATGGGTCTTCCAGATACTGGCAACTAAATTTCATCCTAAACCTACAACTTAGACAGAGTCGGGAGTAAAATTAAACCCCGTTATGAGGGATCTCATCATAAATGAACACGCGGACAACACCTACCACCCAGCCGCAAAGAGGAAGAGGAGCAAAAGGCGGAGGACAGAGGCCAAAACCGAGATGATAGAGAGCGTCGGAGAAAATCTCGCTTGGTTGAGTACCCTGGAAGAGGAAATCGCCAAGATGAGGTGAATCCTCAAGTAAATTTAGGTGTATTTCAGAAATTTTTGGACAAATGTCGACTTAAGAAAACGGAGTCCTAATATGACAAACCGGTTACTAACGGTCCCTTTAAATAGTATAATTGTTCTTCCTTTTTGTAACTTGTATCTATTTTAGAATTATGAGGAAGTCAGAATGTTTTAAATTCCACACGAAATTCCTCTATATATGCTTGGTATCGCGAGTATAGAAACATGGATAAAGGAGCCTGCCCTCTGTGTAGGAAAACTTTGTAAATCTCTGGGGCTGGAATGAATAAATGGATGCAAAGGAAGATTTTGGACTTTTTATGAAAATATTCTAACTCACAGTGTTATGAGTCTCGTTTTCTCCCATAGTGTGTGATTCCCGTTATTCTTCATTTCATTTTTCTTTCCTCTGTTTGAATTGCGAAATTAAAAGTCCAAAATTCATTATTCAATGTTCTCGGCTTGGTGATTTAGACTATGTTTATCTCTTCTAAACCATTTCAGAATTCATTACTATAATACTCTAATAATAGTTGTGTGTTTCTTTTCTTCTGATACCATCTAAATTTTCAAGCATAAACTCAAAATTCACTTCCTCATTTAGCCTTTTCCTCTTAATTGTTTTCATGATTTGGCAATGCATCCTACATTCTTGACCCCATAGCCCAAAGGTCATCTCTAACTCTTCAAAATTTTTATTTAAAATCCCCAAAACAAACTGAATGTAGCCCCTGTCTTCCATAGATATATCAAGTGACATGAGAGATCCCTCTCTGCATTGAGTAGGCTAGTGCCTCATCTCTAAAGTTGGTAGAAACAGTCACCCCTGTTGTTTGTTTTGACATCCGAATAGATTTACAGGGTGCTAACATTCTGGCACCATTGTCGGGAACGAAATTGAAAAATTTTCCCTGGGAAGAATGACATGGTTGATTTTTAAGGTCTAAGAGCAGCAAACACTTAGGCACATATTGGCTGTATTCCTTCTCTGGCGGCTCCACACATCAAAAAATCAGTTTGAAGGTGATTCCACTAGTAGAAGAATCCAAAAATTCAAATCTTCAATGGCGACTCCACTCTCAATGCATAATCCAGCTTCCAAAACATTATTGGCAACTCCACTCAAGATTCGAATGTAATTCATAGACTCCACTAGAAGATGAGATCCCTTGACAGAGGTATGAAAAGACATTATAGAAGAAAATGAGTACTTAAATTTGGACTTTTTTCCAAGGAATTTTATTGTTTGTTATAAGTTGCCTCTGCTCCTTCCTTGAACATGCCAAACAAATTTTTCTTTACCTGCTGCATTATAATGATGATCATGAGAATATTGAAATTATATATCCTCCTCTTAAAGTTGTACATGCATAGCCTCACTGTATCACTGATTTGGATTAAAAAAAAAAAAAATCCATCTGAGTCATGTGATGATCATAACCAAGTTGATGAGCCTCATGAAACCAAAGTTGATATTTCACCTCTTGCACTTGATCCAACACCCTCCAAGACTCAGCATAGATACAAATCCTTAAAGTTACCCCACATCCTTCATGATTTTCCTCCAAAACACTATGAGTACCTACCTATGTTTGATGGGGAACCTGATACCATATCAGCTGAAAAACGCATCCAAGGGTTTGAGCATTTTATAGATTTGTTTAAAATTTAACATGATGATGTTTGTATGAGGGCCTTCTCTCAATGCTTGAAAGGAGACACCAAATATTGGTTTAAACATTTTTAGACAGAAACAATTAGCTCATGGGAGGAATTGAAGGATGTCTTTTTAAATTTTTGGGGCAGAAAGAAATCTTTGGATCTCCAACTTATAGAGATATATTCCTTAAAAAAGCAGAGAAATGAAACTATTTCCATATTCAATAGAATTTTTTCTAGTATCTATTACAATTTTCCCAAAAGAATTCAACCCACTGAAGTTGTTGCCATGCTCCATTATGAAACTACTCTTCATCTAGATTTGTCTTTCCTCCTGATGGAAAGAAAACCTAAGTCCTTACAGCAAATGTTTAATGATTCTCATGACATTCAACACAACATCCAAGCATGTAAACAGATCTAAAATGAGGGGTTGAATGCTCAAGAACATGAAAGTGAATATGAACAGAAAATAGTTGATTGGAATCTTGAGCATAGAATTGACAATATCATAGGTCCTCTTGAAGTTTCCAATGCTAATTATTTTGCAAAAAAATATATTCCACTTGTTGAAAGAGGAGGTGATGATTTAGCTTCTGATCCATTCCATGATAAGCAGGGAGCTAATTGTTTTATGTATTCATTTGTAGACAGTCAAGAACATGAATTTGCAAATCAGTTTGTTGAAGAACATGTTTACATTCCAGAGTTGTTCTTGTTAGATGATATTGCATATATTGTTGATTTACCTATATATGATGAATACGATGATGATTGTGATGATGACTCCTTAGAACAACAAACTACATGTTCCCTATTAGAATTTTTTTTTCAACAGTATAATGAAATGACTCAACCTACATATCATAGTTACAAATAAGAAAGTATTGAATTAGCTGAAGGGAATTCTTTACATTTATGCTTTTCCTCATTCAAATTGTTGAAATAAAATCCTAATGTAATCATTGAGGAAAGTAAATATGTTCTTATGAAAAGCCATGCTAAATTAATGAAGCATAATGACAAGATATCACAACACTCTTTTCATGTGCCTGAAAACCCTATTACTTGCGCTGAAATGCATCCATCTATTGGGGATAAAATTGAAGATGGTTTCAAATCAAGTAGGACAACCCTACCATTATGTTTTTCTTCTTTTGAATTATTGAAGAAAAATATTTGTAGTATCTCAGGTCAGGAATCCTCCAAGCATGAGTAGAGCGGTGATGATAATCTTATGAACAATCACATAAAGGGTCATGTCAAATCAGATTTGTATTCTATGTGCAATTATCATCCTGAAAAGGAAGAAGAAGTTGCTCCAGAAAGTATTGTTCAAGTTCATTTTCTTTCTCCCGAAATCAATATAGATTCTCAACATGAAAAAGTGTTTCAAAGTATTTTATCTTCCCTTGAGAATGACGTCGTGGTTCAATTTTTAAACAACATAGACATGGATGAAGATTCTAAAACTGCATCTATGGAAGTCTCCAGCAATAAAAAAGAAAATGACATAGATTTTGGGGGAAGAAACGAAGCAGTATATGCCACTTTTCCATTAGAAATACAAAAATATAATGAAGAGGCAATGGTTGTATTTGAGTCATTTGAAAATCAAGGTTTTGAAAATCCATCCATGGGAACTCTAGACTATGAAATAGTGCATGATGTTAGCTTTTCACATTTGCAAGAAGATTATGAGTAGGAACTTATTTCTATTAATTTGTTTGAAAGTCAAAGTGGTTGTCCTCAAACAAATTTCCAGAAATTTAATGAAATCAAATCAGAGTTGTTTGATGAACAAGAGGATAGCCTTGATGCACATAATATGGCTGTCATATTTGAAGATGATCAAGAATGTATGAATATTTTTGTTGATATGCATGGAAAAGCAGACAAACCTATCGTTTCCGTTTCATTCAAAAATGTTCTCAGAACAGAAGAAATAGAGCAAAAACAACTAACACTTATGAAAGAGGATTGCCTTTCGGTTTTTGCTCATCAAGAAGAAATGATTTTTCATGGTTTTCAAGATCCGATGGCCATCCTATTATAGTCTTTAGTGAAGGATGAATTTGTTTCATTCATAAGCTCAGATTTTTTATTCAATTTTTTCTTTCGGCCGCCATCTTTTACATTTGTATGCTAACTTAAGAAAAATGTGAACAAAGGAGAATCAGGAAGCCAATTGCTTGATTGGATGCATTGGCACTTTAGCATCACTTGATTGAGTATTCATCTTAGAAGTTTTTGGGTAGATAGGGGTGTGAAAAAAAGCTTGTCGGTCAAGAATTTTTCAGTTAGAGTTTTCTAGTACTAAATATAGTCAGTTTTCAATAATGTACTCGGACGTCCAGCATGCAGTCAGAAGCAGTGCGCAAAGCTTGGTAGGAGTAGGGTACACACATGTTTTGGGAAAATCCAAATGGATCAGGCACCGGGTCTACGATTTCTTTGCTACCTCGCTGGGAGGATAGCATCCCCAGTTGGATCCAATGTTATCACCTTAACAATTTTCATATCGGGATCTAAAAATTTATGAAATTTAGCAAGATGTTATACCATAGTAGAAGCATGATAGTTTAGGGCGCTCAGCTATATCCCACAGCATATGAACAAATATAGCGGAGGAGGGAAGGGAGTAGCTCGGCAGACTATTGATTTTGAAGAACCCCAGATCCACAGTCGAGGCCCACATCAGACCAACAAATAGCACGGAACTTAATGTCGTGAAGGTAGACCTGGAAAAACCATTATGGTTTTGAGGGGGAATGCGTGGTGCTCTTACAAACGCATCGGGGAAGACAATGGATTGCTCGAAACCACTTTTCCTATGGCCTCGATGTCACATGGTTCAAAATTTCACATCAATAACTCGCGGGAAGGATTGCAATTCATCAAATCGCCCCACATCACTGGTCCAGGTACTTTCCCAAACGACGTATCAAAAGGACTTTGTCACATAACTAACTCAAGGCTCATCATTCGAAGTGGATTGATGAAGCATGGAACACCAACATACTGTGACAGTAATTCATGATTAAAATACAAAAACCATCAAATCTCAAATCTGAAATCATTTTATCCTATTCTGGGAAATTGTCATCTTATGCATAAGAAAAACAAGCCCGACCTGTGTTGATTTCCTAAGTTCTGTAAATTCAAAGAGTGGCCAAATCAAGGTCTCTCCAAAGTCTGAAAGGTATGGATAATACTCATCAAATGGTGTCTGGCACGACTAGGTTCTCAACTAATTTACCAATCAGGTCAATAAGTAAGAAATAAAGATGGGTCTTGTAGATACTGGCAACTAAATTTCATACCGAACCTGCAACTCAGACAGAGTCAGGAGTCAAATTAAACCCCGTTATGAGGGATGTCATCATAAATGAACATGCAGACAACACCTACCACCCAACCGCAAAGAGGAAGAGGAGAAAAAGGTGGATGACGAAGGCCAAAACCGATATGATAGAGAGCGTCGGAGAAAATCTCGCTTGGTTGAGTACCCTGGAAGAGGAAATCGCCAAGAGTAGGTGAATCCTCAGGTAAATTTAGGTATATTTCAGAAATTTTTGGATAGATGATGGCTTAAGAAAAGGGAGTCCTAATATGGCAGACCAGTTACTAATGGTCCCTTTAAATAGTATAATTGTTTTTCCTTTTTTTAACTTGTATCTATTTTAGAATTATGAGGAAGTCGGAACGTTTTAAATTCCACACGAAATTCCTCTATATATGCTTGGTCTCACGAGTATAGAAACATGGAGAAAGGAGGATCCTGCCCTCTATGCAGGAAAACTTTATAAATCTCTAGGGATGGAATGAATACATGGATGCAAAGGAGGATTTTGGACTTTTTATGAAAATATTCTAACTGGTGGTGTTATGAGTCTCGTTTTCTCCCATAGTGTGTGATTCCTGTATTCTGCATTTCATTTTGCTTTCCTCTATCTGAATTGAGAAATTAAAAGTCCGGAATTCATTATTCAATGCTCTTGGCTTGGCAATTTAGACTATGTTTATCTCTTCTAAGCCATTTCAGAATTCATTACTATAATGCTCTGATAATAGTTCTGTGTTTATTTTCTTCTGATACCATCTAAATTTTCAAGCATAAACTCAGAAGTCACTTCCTCATTTATCCTTTTCCTCTTAGTTATTTTCATGATTTGGCATGAGAGAGCCCTCTCTGAGTTGAGTAGGCTAGTGCCTCAGCTCTAAAGTTGGTTGAAACAATTACCCCTATTGTTTTTTTTGACATCCTAATAGATTTATAGGGTGCTAGCAACATGTATTTTATCCTTCAGGAAAAACAGAAACAAAAATGCGCAAAGACTCAAACAAAAAAGAAACGAATAAGAACCAAGTTTCTCAGAAATGGGAAACTGAATTAACCAACCCAAAGAGGAAAAATTAATGAAGGCATAGGGAAAAGAGAGAGGAGAGGTAGGGGTGTATACCTAGGTTACAAAATTGGATCCAACTGGGGATAGCTCATCCCTGTGAGGTGCTAAGAATTGTAGATCAGTGCCTTGAGATTAAATAACTGCTCTTACCTTCTATTTCTTACCTTTGTTCTGTCTTCCAGCCATGCATCTCTGAAAACTAACACTGAAGCTAACCCCAGTGCCTTTCTTGGGCTATGGAGTCCCTTAATAAACTTGAAACCACAGCTAAACCCTAGTTCCTTTGTTGGGCTATGGAGTCTTTTATTCAAACAAGCTACTAAAAACAATCTGCAAACTAAAAATTAAAAATGCTCGAACTATGAGCTTATTCTCCTACTACCTACTCTATTCAGCTGAAAACCAACTCAATCGTGTGTAATTCCACTTCCAATGAAGCCAAGAAAAAATTTGACTGAGAACCGTAACTATGTGCATGTCACTGTTTAGAGTAATCCAAAGAGTATATATCAAATGCGATAAAAAGTTGGCAGGCATCTGGTACTTACAGTTGCAAATAATGATCATGGTAAAACTTTCAACCTTTGGGATTTTGGAAAAGTAAGAATCCATCCATCTCGATATTTGATCTTGAAACTCATGAAAAGCCTCCAACTGGTTGAGAGGACAAAGTTGTTTTTGTGTAAGATATGTATTATAGACAAGACTAAGTTGCTCCTGTCCTTGTTGAAAAGTCTCATGAAATTCATGTGATTCACAACCATAAAGGGAAGTGAAATGCTCCTGATACTGCTCATATTGTTGTTTGAAATTAATGGGTGTGTCTCTTGTATTATTGGTTTTTCCTCGTTCTAGCTCTAGAATGTCATCTTCAAACTTATACATTTCCTGTTGCTCAACAATTTCAGAAGGAAGGGGAAAAACTTTCTCGTGACCTTCAACATCACTTTCCTCATAGTTAATCAAATATTTATGAGAACACAGAACAATAGATGAACCATAAAAATGACTATCAGAGTCACCTAGAATAATGCAAGATGTATCCAAAGCCTTGTTATCATCAATTTCATCATTAATGTAATTACCAACGTCATATTTTTGAATAAAAGGATCAGAAGAAGACTCATATGTAATTGAATCTTCTTCCACTTCCTCAATAGAAAAGTCCCCTTTTATTTTCACTACTAGAAGAATTAATAAGTGACTGTTGAATATGAGATCCAAATTCTTCACAACAGTTTTAAAAAGGTAAATCGGATGGAAAAAACCTTTTACAATGCTTACTAAATGCAACATGGAATTGTTTCGGGGAAGAGATTCTAGCAGGGGGCAAGGATCGATGCCACTCATGATCATCTCCCTCTAATGAGTACATGAACATCTTCATTAATACATCCTCATGTTGTATTCCCCACTGATGCATGAGTTCATGAAACGCAAGAAAATGCTCAGTAGGGTTGTCATCTCTATGTTCTCTAAATCTGGGCAAAAATTCACCCCACTCATCTATATTAGGAAAAACATTTAGAAAACCAGGAACAACAAAGAAATTTAAAGGAGAAAACCTTCGAGCCAAGATGGCTTCCATCTGAAAATATGAATTCTTAAAACGTTGGAGTCGCCACTGGATTCTTTAACCATGGAGTCGCCAGGTAAATGATGTGCATTCTGAATGTGTCTAGTCTTTGTTCACCATCAATGATCAGATTTGATTGTTGTTGTTCTCCCAGGGAAAGATATATTGTTACTTATTTCCCCAGAAATGGTGCTAGAAGATGTTGGTCCTAAGGTCTGCACCTGACTACAAAAGGGAAAAGCTAGGCCACCTATCAGTTTAGAAAGATTGTTTCTTTTAATTTTTGTTGGTTGGTCAAAGGGTTGGAAAAATGATATGGATGAGGGTCCTCCTTGGATGGTTCCACACTAATGATATGGTTAGAAAGACAAAATCAAGGTTGGGTTGGAAAAATGATATGGATGAGGGTCCTCCTTGGATGGTGGCACACTAATGATAGACCAATGAAATAGAAAACAAAGGGAAACAACAGACTACTCGATGAATAATCTGTTGCAAGAAGTTCAATACTTAAAATATCATTTCAAGACATTAAACATGGATCAAAAACACAATTACTCCCACGGGTTTCAATAAAAACAAATATTCACCAAAGCATTAGTTGTTTAATAGGTTGCATATGAGTAATAATAAGTTATACAATAGATGAAAGGAAAGGAAATGTATGTTTCACAAATCAAAAACTGTATTCAAGATAAGAACAAAAACACATGAATATTTGAATGAAACATTGTCATGAAGAGTGTGCTCACCAGGTAGAGATATTTAATCCATGCATAGATCGGGTCCAACCAGTCTGATGTAGTGCTATACTTTCCCAAAAATATGACCCTCAAATCATTCAAAGACCCCTTATTTAAAAGAGTTCAAGAGGCTCTTGTCCTTAGGGGAATAAGACATAAATTTAGGTAACTATTCATAAAAAAAATTATTAACTTAATTATGGCATTGGACTTAATCAACAAGAGTGAATATTATCACAAACAGAAGACCACTCTTGTATCTAATCTAAGAAAATGTTGGAATTAATAAACTAAAAACTACTACTGTCTCTGGGACAGAACTGATGCATACATTGGAGGAACTGAATTGGAAGAAAATAGGCCTTGGAGTGACAGAACAGAGCTCTGTGTTGAGTAATGACATGTCTGCCTCCTATTGGAGGCCACTGGAGATGACTGGATGCATGAGAAGATCTCTGCTTAAGGAAGAAGTAGTCTGTTGAAGTGTTCCAGAACCAATTTGTATCGACCTGTGAATGATACTTAACTCTTTGACCGTGTCTAAGCTTTCTTTAAGCACACTATGTCTCAACTGTAACTAACCTTTCTCCTCTCTTTCACTGTGATGACCTAGCCATGAACAAGAAGATGTGGAGGCGAGCATCCAATAGGGAGACAAGATGCGTGAAGGTGGATGACATGGATGTAGATGAAGTGGAGGGGAGTGGAGGTGACAGGCATGAATGGAGGAAAAATGGCACACGGTGAGAGGGGCAGTATTGAGAGGCAATCTGGTAGGATTATGGAGGTGGAGGGTAGGTGGTAAGTGGATTAGAGAGGGGGGGGGTCTGAAATCCTGAGGAGTCGCTACGTTAGGTAGGGCCTATGGTGGGGAAACCACTTTCCTGGACCCCCCCCCACCGTTAAAGGTAGAATGGTCAGGGGGGTCCGAGATGTGATAAGGACCATTGATCTGGAGGATGGGGATGTCATTGAGGTGATCAGCGTGGGATTTAGGCGGGGAACAGGTGGTGAAAATTGAGCGGTAGCAGGAGTGTGAGTTGAGGTGAGATGGAGGTGACATGGAGACCTAATGTCATATAAGCACGTAATTTTGGAAGTTTTTGAGGGTGGTCTAGGACCACACCACTCCTACCCCCACAATCTTGCACAAGCTACCACGTACCCTTCCAACAATACCATGGTTCCAATTGTGGGACCGCTTTGGAAAATTAGCGTTCGAGTAGTTTACATCCCCACACTAAAGTGTGGTTGTCGTTCTGATTACGATCTTTGATCTAGGTGATATTTACCTACTGCAAGGATCAACGATTCTTGTTGATTTGAGATCAACGGTCCATATTCACTTTAGCAGTTTGGGATTCGAGAGTTTTTTAATATTGTGCTTGGAAATATTCCCTAGGAAAATTGTCGAAGTGAATGATTTGTCTCCATGTGTACTTGTTGATGGACGATCCATATTTTCTTCGAGAGTTCAGGCTTCGAGAGTTTCAAATGTTGTGCTTGGAAATATTCTGAAGGAAAATCATCGAAGTGAATGATCTACCTCCATGTGTCCTTACTAGTGGATGGTCCAGATTCACTTCGGGACTTTGGGTGTTCAGGATTCACTTAATTCTTGTAATTCATGGGTTTTCTCTTGATGTTAAACCCCGTGCGATTTTGACACTGTGAATGCATGAAAATCATCGATCTGATTGTCCTGATGGATCTCCACCATCGAAATTTAACATGTTTGTTCCCACAATCTTAGACTGAAATTGACCACTCTAGATCGTTGCGTTTGTCCACATGCATTTCATGTGCATATAAAAATGATTGTTCAACCTATTGTGGGATCAATCAATGAAAAACGTGATGACAAGCATTCTGAACCAAATATGACATGTATTTTATCCTTCAGGAAAATCAGAAATAGAAATGCACAAAGACTCATACAGGAAAGAAACAAATAAGAACCAAGTCGCTCAAAAATGGGAAACTGACTTAACCAACCCGAAGAGGAAAAATTAATGAAGGTGTAGGGAAAAGAGAGAGGAGAGGTAGGGGTCAAGACCTAGGTTACAAAAACACCCATATAGGTTATTATATCTATGTATTAGGGACAAAGTTAAGCCTGAATGCACTGCAGAGGTCCTTGGACACATCAATATGGATTTTATGTGCAGTGATTCAAATTATAGGCTTCCATAATTGTGGGTTGGCTTGGAAACCAGTTCCAATTAAGAATATGAATATTAATTAAAAGAGATTGAAAGAAGAAACAAGTTCACCCAATAAACTTAAAGAATAATAGTAAAAGAAGAAAAATTGTTATTAAAATAACACAGTTGTTATTAAATGAAAGGGTGTAATGGTTCACTATTTAAAGACACATTGGTTCAATGTCATACCTTTTGGAATACTATATAAATAAAAAGGTATGATTAAAGAGAGGTGTCTTTGTAGTCTACATCAGAAGATCAAAAGCAAATATAGAGTCCAAGGAAGAAAAACAAAGATACTTATGAAGTGAGGGTGGAAGGGAGGAGCAAGGAAGGATTAGTATCCTTCACTAATTAAAGTATAAAAAAGGGATTTGGTGCCTCCTAGGGTTGGTTCCCTAAAAAAAGGGAGTTGGTGCTTCCTAGGGTTGGTTCCATAAAACAAGGGAGTTGGTGCTTCCTTAGGTTGGTTCTACAAAACAAGGGAGTTGGTGATTCCTAGCGTTGGTGCCCTGAAGAAGAGGATTTGTGCCTCCAAGAGTTGGTTCTCTAAAGAGTATTGTTTTCCTTCACAATCACATATTATTCTTTATAAACTTTTTAATTCTTCTTAATTGTATTTATATAATTGATTTTAAAAACAATTCCATTGTTTATCTATTGTGGTGATTAATAAAATAACAAAGTATTTACTAATTTTTTAAAAGGTAATATTGATTCACCCCCCTCTCTCAGTATTTCCAACAATTAGTATCAGAGCCAGTGCCTTCAATGGAGTCTAATAAATTTAATATAGATTCTGCATAATCCAATGGATCAGCAAGAGAGAATGTCTTCCAACATAAGACATGTGTTCAAATGGGATGATTATGCATTCTAGAGTGTGAGAATGAGAAGTTATCTCATGGCCCTTGGATATGATGTCTAGAAAGCTATTGAAAGTGGTTATATTGTACCATCTACCCCACCTACTGATATTGTTGTAAATAAGTTATACAATGACAACTCAAGAGTAGTCAATGCCATTCTAGGAGGATTAACAAATCCTATATTTTTCAAGGTTATGCATTGTAAGATATCTAAGGAGATATAGGACTAACTGAAAGTCATACATGAAGGAGACAATAAGGTTAAAAATTCCAAACAACAAACCTACAGAACACAATTTGAAAACTTGAAAATGAAAGTAGAATAGAACATAGCAGAATATCTTCGGAGAGTGGATGAAGTGACCAACTCAATTAGAACATTAGGAGAATAACTCAAAGATCAACCCATTGTCCAAAATCTATTGAGATCATTAACTATGAGGTATGATGCCAATATTTCTACCCTTGAAGATAGACTATATATTTATAAGATCACAGTGGATGAACTACATGGGATCCTCACAGTATATGAGATGAGAACAGAACAAGAAAAACCAGAAAAAGGAGAATCATCCTTCAAGGAATCAAAATCAAGGAAGAAGCAGGAGCATGTAACTAATGAATATTTATCAGAGATATCTAATGAAGAAGTATCTAACTTTATGACGAAACTCAAGAAAGGGACTGGTAAATACAAGGGGAAGTTTCCTCTGATATGCTTCAACTGTGGAAAAGTTGGACACTTTTCTAACAAATGTCCATATCCCAATCAGGAGGATAATGATAATGAATAAATTCAAAATCATAAAGAACATAAGAAGGGTAAGACAAGAAACAAAAAGAAATACTACAAACAGAAGAAGAATCTCTACACCAAAGACGACAACAACTCTTATGAAGAAAGTGAAGATGAAGATTTTGAGCTTCTATTCATGGGAATGCACACTCAAAATAATGATGTAGATGATGAAGAAAACTATGAATTTGAAGGAGAAGTAGACCTATAAGAAGAACTAATTAGTGCTCTGGAGGAACTAAAGAAGTATAAAAAGAAGAACAAGCTACCGAGGGGACAACTTCAAGAGTTTTAAGAATCACATCAATCAAGAGAAATAGATGCATCAAGAACCATCAAAGAATCAGAGTTGATCATCAGTGATTGAAGTCCCAACTCCTATAAGTTAAAAAAATTGAAGAAGTCATTTTAAAACAACTCAATGATAGAGAAAAAAGTATGTGAGAAGCTTGAAGCTGAGATTGATCTTCTAAAAAAGGAACTTGAGGAAGAGAAGAGAAAATCCAGATTTGAAAATAGTTCAAAAATATTGGATGAAATTCTCAATAATAAAAGGTCACCAAATGACAAGACAGGATTGGGATATACTCAAGATTCAACCTGTAAGACACAAAGGACAAACAAAATTTCAATCAATTATGTAGATGCTCTTAAAAGCTACTTAAAGAGAGAAGATAACAAGGAAAAGATGAATCCATTGAAGTTTGTTCCACATAAATAGAAATCAACACCCCCTACAAAAGAAAAAGATGACAAGAAGAATAAAATCACTAGAAGCAATCCCCCTAATAGATATCTATTTATTGGATACTTCTACTCTTGCAATAATTTTGGACATAAGGTAGTACATGACAAGGTTTATGGACAATACAAACATATAAATGTCCAAAGGTATAAGAACAATAAGTACAATGCAGAGAAGAGAAACTATAACTCATTTTCTCCTTTGCAAAACTTCAATATTGAATGCCAAAAATAAAACAATTATGGTCATAAGGCCAGCGAATGTTGATTTCCAAAGTATTCCATAGGAAAGTATATCCATTAAGGAAAATTATAATAATATATGGAGAAGAAAATATAAATTACAAAGGACAAAAAACGATGAAGATATGTCACATGAAATTGAAAAAATTGACAATAGGAGAATGATGGATGAAGTGTCTGATAAGGTATATGAAAATCAGAGTTATGCATATAAAGTGGATCAACATCAAAAAAACAAAATTCCTAAAGAAAAATGTGACACAATTGCAAAACTTGATAATGTCCTGCAAATAAATTATCCATTACCCAACAAATGGAAAATGAAAAAAGAAAAGGATAAAGAAGATTTTGTTGCACAAAACAATGATGATAATGATGAAATTTCAATAGGATATCAACCAGAAGAATTGGGCAATGATGATCTTGGAAATTTTCAAAAACTATTTTGATGATCTACTAAATCTCCTCCTCAACATAAATATAAACAAAAGAAAGGAAGGAGGAGTTAGGAAAGACTTAAGGTTGTTCTTGTTGATACCCCTATGAGTATTGAAACATAGAAGAATGAAGAGGCTCTTGGGTTACAAATGAGTGAATAGATAACTAGCATCATTGAAAGCATCCTGGATAGAAAATATTATGGATTAAGACTCAAGGCAAACTAAAACATGTCTCGAGTATTTGAGCCATTAGTACAGTAGTAAATGAAAATTTAATATTTCTTCTAAGGTACATAAGTTAAAATTCATTTCTACAGAGTCAAAGGGTTGCGGGGGAGTCACACATGCTTAAGTGAAGATGAATGTTTTGCAGAACAAGTTATTAGATTAGTTTATGAGAATGAGAGACATGTCCTTATCCTTTAAATTGCACAAGATTCATTGGAAAGGGAGCACATAGACAGGGGGAGCATCACCTCGAGGGGAGTGTCACCCTAGGGGGAGCAAGGAAACATCCCTTTTTTTCATTGTTGTCAAAGGGGGAGAATGATCAGTAAAATCCAATTAATATTGAAAAAGGGGTTTCACTTTGTTTCCATCAATGCCAAAGGGGGAGAATGTTGGACATGGTGTTATGGTGTTGGCATTGATGTCAAAGAAGGCCAATATGATCAACGTTGGACATGGCATTATGGTGTTGGCATTGATGTCAAGAAGATCAATATGGTATTTTCATTATATGTCTTTTAGATCCTAAATCTTAGGAGAGATAACGTAGTAGGTTGTGTAGAATACATAGCGTGAGGTGCATAGGAATCCAATATAAAACTAAATCTCAAAAGGAAGAACATTAATAGAAGCTCAGAAGAGATGGCATATTTGAAGTAGCACAAGAGACAAAGTTCTACAAGTGGATAAATCCTTTTGTAAAGGATCGAGTTACAAGAGACATTCATTCTTAGTTTGGGTGTAATCCACATCGTCTAATCATGTTAAATCCCCTTTTTCAAAGGGTTAATGAATCATACCCATCCATTTAAATTTGGTAATCATAGGAGCTGTTAGATAAATATTTGATATAGAATTAAGCGTTGATCGTCGATCTGGAATGGAAATGTTGAGTCATCGGATCAGACTAAAGGAAAGAAGGTGTTCAACTCCGACATTGACCTAATCCAACGATAAGAAGTTCATATAAACCAATAAATCCCTTACTATGAATCCCCAGAGTTAATAAAGGTTGTCTGATCAAATAGTTGAAGGTCTACGGTGGTACATCTATTCGGCGCTTTGGCGATAAATGGAGGAATGTAGGAAGAATCCATGAAATCTTGAAGTCACGAAATAACACCAATCGTTGATCAAGAAGGAGCTTCAGGTGATTTCTCAACTGTTAGATCAAGTGGTGGGTAGGACTTTGGTGTTTTGACACTTCGAGAATTTGGGATTATTAGATCGAAGTCTTAAAAGTGACATATTCCTGAAGAAACGACAACCGTCAGATCAATAAGAAACTTCATATGAATCTATGACCGTTAGATCCAATAGGAAGACATGTGACACATAAGTAGGACCATGTCAGCAATATCTGACACGTGGCCCAATCAAATGGTGACAAGTTTCAAGGTCGATGTGGCACATAAGGACTACAAAAATCAAAAATTAGGGTGGCATGTGGAACACACACTAAGGGTCCACATCATCATAGGTGATGTCATCATGCCATATCAATCCGGGATTATAGCCTCCAAATATGTCCAGCTTCGCCTACTAAAACAAATGCCCAAAGTACTGAAGGACAAAGTCATGAATTAATGTTGGCCATTGATATAAGATCCTCTAGAATATTTCTTGACCATCCAATCAAGAATAGTGGAAGGATAGCGTAAGAGGAGATGTTAACCGATGGTAAGTGTTCATCATCACTTTATGACCACTTTAGCCAATAAAAATCTAGGGGATTTGAACAAACTTAAGAGTTATAATATCCCAAAGTCTCAAAGTGTCAAAGACTAGAATAAGATCTCATTTTCCTTGAAGGAGGAAGATCCACGGTCAAGATCCAAAATCACAAATTAGCATGTGTGAAGATTAACTTGGTGGAGGCAGTGCACAATGATATAAACCATTGAAATTTATGGACACACCTCAACTCAAGATTAAAGCACACAATGTCCAAGTGTTAAAGATCCACTATGTTGAAAGTGTATGGACCATAGATCTCAACTCGTGATTAAGTTGTGATCGTCGATTTTTTTGAAACCTATGGATAATCTAGGATCATCCATTCAATGGAAGATTAAATATCGATCGTTTGATCTACTAGTGAATAGAGTATACGTAGTTCAAAAAAAATTACTCCAGGAGAGTTGGAAGACTACAAAGGCCGTAAATCCTGAAGCCCAAAGTACTAGAGAACCTGGTTCCAGCACCTATCATGTGATAAGGTAAAGAAGCTAATAAGGAGCGCAAAGGTCCTAGAAGTAAATAAATCCCTCAGACATTTGAATATGGTCCCTTGTAGAAAAATAAGGGAGAAAGGAGAAAAGCACTAACAGAACAACGTTTGAAATAATAATCTCATGGTTTTGATCCTGCGGTCACAAAACGAAGTGGATTGAAGGAATCCCCTATCTATAGAATTTGAATCTGGAAATCAACAATCCTAATTAAATCACATACATGGATAAGTGCATGGATCTATCGATCGGTCGCATGCAGAGGTGAAAAGGTTTAGAGCCTTTATATTTGGTGCTTGAGAATTGTTACACCCATATAGGTTGTTAGAGATTTGTTTCAGGGACAGAGTTAATCCCGAATGCACTGCAGAGGTCCTTGGACACCTCATTATGGATTTGATGGGAAGTGAGTCAAATTATAGGTTACCGTAATTGTGGGTTGGCTTGGAAACCAGTGCTAATTAAAAATATGACTCTTAATTACAAGAGATTGAAAGAAGAACCAAGTTCACCCAATAAGAAAAATTGTTATTAAAATAACACGGTTGTTATTATATGAAAGGGTGCAATGGTTCATTATTAAAAGACACAATGGTTTAATGTCATACCTTTCGAAATACCATATAAAAAAAAAGGTATGATGAAAGAAAGGTGTCTCTGTGGTCTACATCAGAAAATCAAAATCAAATATAGATTCCAAGGAAGAAAAAAAAAGATACTTATGAAGTGAGGGTGGAAGGGAGGAGAAATGAAGGATTAGTATCCTTCGCTAGTTAATATATAAAAAAGGGAGTTGGTGCTTCCTAGGGTTGGTTCCATAAAACAAGGGAGTTGGTGCTTCCTAGGGTTGGTGATCTAAAACAAGAGAGTTGGTGCTTCCTAGAGTTGGTGATCTAAAACAAGGGAGTTGGTGCTTCCTAGGGTTGGTGCCCTGAAGAAGGGATTTTCTATATCCAAGAGTTGGTTCTCTAAAGAGAATTGGTATCCTTCACAATCACAAATTATTCTTGATAAACTTTGTAATTCTTTTTAATTATATTTATATAATTGAATTTAAATACAAGTCCATTGTTGATCTATTTTGTTTATTAATAAAGTAATTATTGATTTTTTAAAAGGTAATATTGATTCACCCCCCCCTCTCATTATTTCCAACAATAAAGACATACACAAAGTAGTGAGAGCCCAAGAAGAAATACTTTATTATATACACACAACACAAAAGAGACACTTCCATTGATACATGATCATCTATTTATATATACAGGTTCAATTGTTAGGCAGTTGTAACTACTTAACTTCCTGGGTTAGTCGGATTAATAGATACTACGATTGACTTGTAATTCCAACTTTAACAGTTGATTTTTGGGTCTAGTCGACTATCCATTACAACATATCCCCCCACCTCATGTCCTTTCTTGTCTCAATCAAAAAGGGTTTTTTTTAACACATTTGGTAGAGAGAGAGAGAGAGAGAGAGAGAGAGAGAGAGAGAGATAAACAAAATTATTTGGTGTTGGATTTGCTAATGTCTGAAGAACTTATGTAGGGTTGTCTGATTGTCCTTCTGGCATTGGTCCTTTGTCGTCAGTCGACTCAGCTGTTCTTTTTTCTTTGTTTTTTGGATTGACTTCAAATGATGCATGGAGGATATTAGGTGATATTTTCTACAGGTACTGAGTAAAGTCATTCCATGCATTAATTGAATGTTGTGTGTCTAGACCCATTGTCTTCATTTGTCCTACAAGGTTTAGTTTTTATGTTATTTCGACCTCGTGTACTGTGGTCAACTCCAGGTCGATCTGTTCCTTTGTCTATTGAATATTTTCTCTGACTTGATCGAGGAAAAGTACTGTTAAGAACCAAATATCAATATAGCATAGAAAATCCTCAGAAAAAGTACTCAACACCTTGAAAGAGAGATAATTTCAAATAATAATTCTCTTTGAGGGGGAAAACTCCTTTTACCCCACTTAAATGTTCAAGTACAAGATGATTCAAAATGAAAATGTCTCCTTGGTATATATAGGAGACTAGGAGGTATAATTACAACTAATGGTCTAAAGATGACATAAATAAAATAACATTACTAATATAATATGCCCCAATTAAGGGGTAATGAGCCAATATTAGGGCTTAACATGCCCCTACCCTTAAGACAAGTGTTGTATGCAACACTTGAGTAACTCTGGATGCTTCTGTATAAAAGACTCGTATTCCCAAGTGGAATCTTCAGCCGATAGTTTCCTCCATTTAATGAGATACTCTGAAATGGATCTATTCCTCAGCTAGTGAATTCTTGTGTCAGTGATGGCTTCAGGATCAAACATGATTTTTCCTTCCTCATCAAGTTCTAGAAATATAGATTGAACTGGGATCTTGTCACCTCTAACCTTCTTTAAGCATGAAACATGGAAAACTTGGTGTACTCGTGAAGATGAAGGAAACTCCAATTTGTATGCCATAGTACCAATATTTTGCAACACCTTGTAAGGGCCATAATACTTTGGTGATCATTTATTATCCTTCTTGGCTTGCTTGAGGGACATCTGTTTGTATGGTTGTATTCTTAAAAATACCCAATCCCCTACTTCAAAACTTCTTTCACTACGATGTTGATCTGCTTGTTGTTTCATGCGATTATGTGCCATGGTCAGG
>ML798787.1:340948-376231 GCA_009831015.1 Picea engelmannii | reverse complement strand
CATAATATATCAGCAAAACAAAACTACAGTTGGCTGTCATAAAACAGCAGTAAACAATTTTATAACAGCAGAGAAACTTAGTGTCTTAGCTTGGTCAAAGACAGACCAAGAAGACTGCTGATAGTTCCTGGATTTTCTACAGAATAAATGTGCATCCAGAAGGTTGTCTTTTGTGTTAACCAGGTCCTCCCCCATCTCTATTCAGGACAGATGGTCAGTCCTGACATTATTTTTTCCTTGTTAGACTATTACGTCAAATTCAAATTCTTGAAATAAAAATAACCAATGAACTATTTTCCCCTGATGCATGTGTTTTTTAACTAGATACTTCAAGGCCTGGTGAATTGTGAAAAATGTGAACGGGTTCGCTAGTAAGTAATGTTGGAATTTATACAGTGCAAAGATCATTGACAAGGATACTCTTTCTGTAGTTGAATAATTTATTTCTACTTTATTTAGCTTCTGACTAGCATAAGCATTAGGATGGTTGATTGTGTCATTATATGGTTGTGCGAGAACCAATCCTACAGCAACACTTGATGCATCGACATGTACATGAAATCTTCTTGACCGATCGAGAAATATAAGTATAGGGGCTTCGACCAATTTTTTCTTTGAGAATTTGAATGACTCTTGACAATATTAGCTCCATCTGAACTCAGCTTCTTTCTGAAGTAATTTTTCCATTGGAAAATTAATGTATGAATAATGGTGTATGAACTTTCTATAATACCCAGTATGCCCTAGGAATATTGTTATCTTCTTTTGATTGATAGATGGTTTTAAGTCGAGGATGATTTTGATTTTTTTCATATCTACATTCACACCATTCTTGCATATGACATGTCCTAAGAGGATTCCAATTGGGGTGGCAAAGATACATTTCTTAATATTTAGGGACAATTGAATTTGTCTGTATCTTTCACGCATTAACCTAAGCCATTGTATGTGGATTTTAAATAAGTTTTATTTTCGAGTTGTTGAAATAGACAACCATCATCTTGTAAAGGAATAACATCCATGGCCTGTGACTTCGTTGATTATTTCATCTACAAATGAAGTGGGGAATGGATGTGTCAGTGTCATTTTATTAAGTCCTCTGAAGTTGACACGTATTCTTATTTTTTCAAGATCATTCTTCTTTGGTTGGACCACTATGGGACTTTCCCATTCTGATTTGCCGATCGGGTCTATTATATTTGTTGCTAACATTCTGTTGATTTATTTCTAGATGATCGGATTGTATTTATGTGCTAGTTTAAAAGGCCATTTTTTAATTGGTTTTTCCCCAGGGATGAGGTTGATTTTCATTTCCCCCATTTCTTGTACAAGCCCTTTTAAGTCTTTATATTCTCGGGAAAACAAATCTTGGTACTCCCTCAGTATGTTGACTATATTAGTTATCTGATTTTCCGACCAATAATCACCTACTCGTGCCATCTTAGGTCGATCATTGTTTGATATATTAAACTCCTTTGTATTTATCTTAGCATTCATCCATTCTGGTGGTTTTACTTCGTCAAGGTGTTGTTCATCTTCTTCAACTTTAGTGAAACTTTCTAGAAATTCGGGTTGTTTTGGATCATCCTTCTCTTCCTTGGTTGCTTTTAATATTGACTTTACTTAATTTTGCATGGTTTGGTGATTACTTCTACACCAAAAAAATTGGCATGGAAAACTTATGTTTTCCATGTCGATTAGTCGAGTAGTTATGCTTTCATTATTGTCTGTCAAAATAAGGTGGCATGGCGATATAGATCCTATGTCGACCTTCATTTTCCCTTTTTCTTTCTACATGACTAGTGTTGGTTTTTCAAGAAAACTTTTGATTTGTTGGGCTTCTTGTCCTAAGTTCTCCTCCTTCAAGGTGAATTCAAAATATTTGATAAAATTTTATTTAATGTCAGACCAGTTGAGTGTGTGACCACATGCTTCTTCAATTTTGTACCATTTTTTTTAATTTCGTTTAGCGTATTTGGAAACATATGTGATCATACCCTGTCATCCCTATATCCTATTCTGCAACATTCATTTTCGAAGCGGTGAATGTGTTCCACGGGATCACATTTGATTTTAAAGAGGGGAATGTCAGTTGTTTTAGATAGCTTATTCTCTCCAAAATGTTTTATAAAATAAGTCTATATTGTTTTCCATGTTTATAGTCTTGGGAAATGCATTTCCCACCATCTTGCAACTTGGCCTGTGAAATTTTCCACTAGGCTTTGGGTTCTACCCTGTTCTCCCAAAAATTCAAAGACTTCTTCAACATGTGTCGATGGTGTATTTTGTTCGTTGTAGCGCAGTGGATTTTTCATCCTATTGTCAATCGGGATTAAAGTGACTATTTTTCGAAGCCTTTTCTCATATACTATGGGTACTGCTTGGATTGAAAAACATGTTCTTAGACGTTTTATTGGAATAGCTTGGATGGACTAACAGTATTTTGAATGTGCTTTATAATTTTCTATCTTCCAATTATATAGAGCCGAGTTAGAGTAATGTCTAACCAACAGGGGAGATTCTGTTACAATTTCTCCTTGTGTGTTTGGTTCAACATAATCTCTACGTTCATTGATTATCTAGTACAAACATCGAGCTTCTTGATCTTCTTCCCACGACTCCATCCAAGGTTTCCCTTCTTTAGGGTCGAGGGGGGTAATTATTTTTCTACTTCTCCCTTTTAGCTTGATTATGTCCCTTTTGAGGGAGATAATGGATTTCAATTTTCATCCCCATGGTTGATCGACAAGTGTTGGATAAGCATGCATTCCTTCAACTAAGTCGATTACCTCGAAGTCGGATGATGTCAGTATACCCATAATTTGTGTTTCCACATTTATGAGTATACCAATAGGTTATATTAATCTTTGGTTGGCAAGTTTGAGGTAGTTCAGTGTCGGTGATAGTGAAGGTCATCCCAACCATATCCCTATGTCCCAAGGAAGGATATTTACTTGTGATCCAAAATTGACGACTACATGTTGAATCATTACCCCGTGGATTTCCAATTCAACCTGTGGGTCGTAATATTTATGTTTATGTGATAATTGTCTGACATATTTGGATGGTCTTTGTCCCTCTTTATATTCTCTTGGGATGTTAAGCAGGTCCAGTAGCCGACCGACTGAATTCTTTTTTTTTTATGAGTTATAGAAATTCTTGTATTGTATCTTCATTTTGTTTTCCTTTGTTTTAATGTTCTTGATTAGTATTTTTAAAGAACTTGAGTGCTTCTCTCATGATATGCTCTTATTTGTCAGGATTTGGGAATGGACTGGAGTTCCATGTTTGGCGATTTTGTGATGGATTTTTATTAATATCTCCTCCTTCTCTTGATCTTGTAACAATATGTAGATTCTTTGAGTTTAATACTTCTTGTTTTGAGACTCAGTTTGGTGATTTTCAATTTATGCAGGCTATCTTGAATAGTATGGTCAGTCAAAGTTTCACATATATTGCAATATGTCTCGGATGCACTCGTTGTGCATGTTTTTCTCCTATCACTTGATCATTGAGACTATAGGTGTCTTTTTTTTGACTGCCTTCACAACATACAATACACCAAATCTCATTTCTTCTTAGAGTCAAGTTTTTGATAGTCTATTGTAATTGTTCTAGTTTTTCCTCTAGTCTTTTCTCTGTTGAAAAAGACGTCGACGAGCCTTTGTCATATAATTCAATGTCGTGTTCTTTCTGCAGTGCGTCCTCACATGTGTTTATCTCGTAGAGGTGCAATGGTGTTTGAACTCGCTGGAGTAATCAATCTACATACCATTGTACTAGTAAGTCTTGATTAATGGTCAAAAGTATTTGACTGATGAGGTCTTTAAATATTTTTCAACGTTCACGAACCAACTCTCTTGGTATTTGATTTATCTCTTTAAGTTTCTATGCAGCAAAATGTGCAACACCTTGGACTTTGAAGAATGATAGGAAGTTGTTATTTATGTCTGATTTTGAACAATTTTGATTCTCTATATAATTCATAAACCATGTAAGAGCAAGGTGTCAAAGAGTTGCACCAAATTGTGGCATTTGTTTATCCTCATCTGTGATGTCTATTGCATCACATAATTTTTCACATATGAACCAATGTATTTTTGGATCCTCATCTCCCTCATAAATGGGAATATGATTGAGTCCCATTGTTGTTTTATTTTTAAGAAAAATAAACTTTTGTGATGTTTTCTTGATCAAGAGTTTTGACTGGGGTATCATACTTTTAGTCGGTTGTTGTTGTGCGAACTCGAATGGCATTCGATATTCTATTAGATAGTATTTGAGAAGTAATTGTTCCTTCTTTTCTTTGGGATTTATTTCTTTGGTTTGACAACTTTGATATGTATACTCAACGATACGTCGTTCCAACGAGCGTGTTGGTTCGTGGCTATAATATACTAAATTATTATGTTCCTTTGATATGATATCTGGTAGGGGGGTCAACACTGTGAGATCCTTGATGTGTATGAGCATGTTATCAACATTGTTTAATTTTATTTTTGGCTCGACTATGAGAATATCGCGTATATTCCTGAGCTCATCGGTTCTATACCATAGCCTTGCGGACTGTTCATCGATATGAAGCCTCTAATGGAGGAATTCTTTGATTCGAGAGCTAGTTACTTGACCAGTAGGAGTGCATATTGCAAGTATTGAGACTTCATAATCCATTCTCTTGGGTTGGTATTCAAGTTTATGGGATGTGTTGGCACAGCAGAATACCCAGAGTTCAACTCTAACAGCGCACCAACAAGCCCTAACTATTGGCCCTTTCAGAAACACCTATGAAGCAGATGCATTCTCACCCGAAGTAGAAATAGGGGGTTGCAAAGGTGTCTACAACCAGAGGAAATTCAAAGTGGATCTAGGGCAACACACACACAGAGATCTAGTTATTCTTTACCACTTAAGTCTACTTCACACAATATATCTCATATCTATCACAACAATGCATCAACAGTATCATAGACAGCCAATAACACAACATCAACCACACATAACAACAAGATATACATGGTTCAACCTCTCCCTAGGGATACATCCAAAGAATTGTGCTTCTTGATATATTAAGATGAAATCATACAGTTCTATCTGTGCACTCATCTTGCAGATCTCTCTCTCTTTCTCTCTTCTTCTCTCTCCTCCCTGCGCACCCAGCTGCAACATTGATCTTCGCACCCAGATGAAGATCTTACAATACAAACTCGCTATTTCTCTCAACACAACAATCAAAACTATCATCCAACACTGATGACTCTCCTCGAACGAACAATGAATAACCAACGACCAATGAATAATCAACCCATCTCAGGTCCTCTAGACCTTTATTTATACATTACATGACAAATGTCTAGGTGTCAAAACCCTAGATACAAAAACCCTAGGTGTCTAAAAACCTAGGTCAACTTGACCCACGTTTTCAGGGCTTCGCCAGCCTATCTTTCCTTCTTTTTCATGAGGTGCTCCAAAGCACTCGTCGACGTCTTCTTCCTCTTGTTGAGTTGTCCACGATCCATCTTCCTTTCTTATCTATCATCCTCGATCTTCTTGTTCAACAACTATATTTCCCTTACTTTTCTCCTTCGTTTCTTCTTCTTTGACCACTTCGACCCAATCTTAGTCAATGTGTTTTCCCGCGCAGTTCGTACTTCACCTTTTTTCCTTAATCTTCGCTTTCTTCCATAACCAAGGGCCAACAGGCCCCCAACACTCACATGTGACTCATCCAGAGGCAATGCAGGTCTGAACCTTTTGTTTCTCTTCATCTTCATATTGCGCAGAGCAACCTGAACTCTCTACTTTGTTCCTCCCTTCCTTATGAAAACTGTCTTTTATGTTTCTGGTATCCAGTTTCAACTGCACCTGGTACCTAGACCCTTATTGTTATGATTTTACTGAGAGCTGCGAGGAACTTGGTTGTCATAATACAATTTCAACCGGCTCCCATTCACTAAAACGTCCTTCCATTCTCCATTCAAAGTCTCCAACTGTGCAGCTCCTCTTTTTGTAACATAGGCAACCTCATATGGCCCAAGCCAATGTGTCCTGAACTTCCCTAGATGCTTCATGAACTTGTTTTCATATACCAATACCAAATATCCTTTATTGAATTCTTTCTTTTTGATATGTCTGTCGTGATAGGCCTTTTCTCTTTCCTTCTTTACCTGCTGGTGAAATACTACAATGAATATGTCTTCCTCTAGTTCGACCAACTGCGCAAGTTTGTCTTGCACAACGCCTGTGTCATCCATATCTGTAAATGCTATAATTCTCAAAATAGGAACCAAATATTACATAGGTACCACGACTTCCAAACCATAAACCAACTTAAAGGGGGTCTGCATTATCATCTTCTTGCAAGTGGTTCTATATTCCCATAGTACTACTGGTACTCTTAAATCCCAATCATCCATGTTCACACTACAAATGTTCATCAGCGTTGTCTCCAAGATTTTATTGAAAGCTTTGACTATTCTATTCGCTTTTGGGTGGTATGGCATACTCTTCTGATGATGAAATTCAAATTCCTGAGTCAAAGATTCAATGGTATTATTAATAAAATGTGTTCCTTGATCACTCATCGGGGTCTTTGGGCATCCAAATTGGGTTAATATATCATCAAATATGAATCATGCAGTTTTAGTTGCACTACATTCCTTAACTTCTCTTTCTTCTGCCCATCTGGTCAAATACTTTGTCACAGTGATGATGTATCTTTCTCCTGTGTGCTTTCCTAGTGGGTTGATAGGTCCCACGAAATCAATTGCCCATTTCTCAAATGCCTATAAAGTTAGTTGAGGTGCTAAAGGAATCTCATCTCTTTTGGAAGGTTTCCCAACTCTATGGCATACATCGCGGGCTTTGTAGTATTCCTTAGCATCTTTATGTAAAGTAGGCCACTAGAGGCTAGCTCTAAGAACCTCCTCCGTTGTTTCTTTTCCTGTGTAATGGCCTCCTGTGATGCCTTCATGTGCTTCTGCTAGAATCAATGGTCTTTCTGCCTCCACAACACATCTCCTCAAGATCTCATCAGGTCCCATCTTATATAACTATCTATCTATAAGTGAAAAATCCACAGCGTGAACTACCAGTTGTTTCTTCTGAATGATTGTATATCCGCGAGGTATCATTCTTGTTGATAGGAACTGGACTATCTCGGAAAAGTGATCATCAGCCTTTCTGATGGTCATAAACTGTGCATCTAGTAGTGTATCCTCCAAACTAGTAGGTTCCTCTCCATGTTCTAATTTGGACAAGTGATTAGGTCCCTTTTTCATTCTCCCTGGCTTGACCACAATCTCAAAATCATATTCCTGGAATAACAGTAGCCATATGCATATTATTCCCCCCAACACTGGCTTGTTGACTAGGTATTTCAACACAGAGTGATCAGTGAACATCTTAAAATGTCCTCCCAACAAGTAGTGTCAGAACTTCTACAGCGCATACACCATGGCTAACCCTTCTCTTTCAGTGGTAGTGTAATTTATCTCAGTTGTAGAGAGCTTCCTGCTAGCAAAGGCAAATGGGTGGTCAATATCTCATGTTCCTGGTTGTGCTAACATAGCTCCTAAGGTAATGGATGACACATCGACATGCATATGAAATTCCTTACTCCAATCTAGGAAAACCAGAATAGGGGCAGTAACCATTTTCTGTTTTAGTGTGTCGAAGCCCTGTTGACATTGTTCTGACCATTGAAACTAACAATCTTTCTTTAATAACTTCTCCATGGGTGTTGTAATATGTGCATATCCCTTAATGAAATTTTTGTAGTATCCGGTATGTCCCAGCGTAGTGCGCAGCTGTCTAACCAAAGTAGGTGGAGGTAGATCAACAATAATGGAAATCTTGGTAGAATCTACCAGCAACCCCTACTTACACACAATATGCCCTAGAAACACTCCAAAGGGTGAAAAGAAGATTCACTTCTTCATGTTCAGGGAAATATGACATTGCCTTCACTTATCCAACATTAGTCTTAAACATTCAATATGATTTTTCAATAAGCTAAAAACAATCCAATCATCAAAATATGTTTCCAGAAATTTATGTAAAAATTCCTTGAATGCTTCGACCACCACCCTAGAAAATATGGTTGGTGCATTCTTCAATCCAAAATTCATCATTGTGTACTTGAAACAACCCCATTCTATTGCAAATGTGGTCTTATGGAAATCTTCCTTAGTAATCTTGATCTGGTGATAACCTGAAAATCCATCTGTGAAGGAGTAAACTTCATGTCCTTCCACATTATCTAACAGTTCGTCAGTGAATGGTGTAGGGAATGTATCACATAAGCATGCATAATTCAGCTTTCTTAGGTCTACACAAATTCTGATATCTCATGTCTTCTTATCTTGGACCACCATAGGGATAATCCATTATGACTCTTCAACGCGTTCTATGATTTATGCTTCCAACATTATGTCTAATTCAATTTTGACTTTCTTCTTATATTTAGGATTCATTCTATAGGGTCTCTGCTTGACTGGCCTTGCATATGGCTTCTAGGGGATATTCATTTCTCCCATGGGCTCTTTAATGCCCTTCATGTCTGTGAACTTGGTTGGAAACAAGTCTTGATATTCATGCAGTAGTTCTATGATCTTATTAATGGTGGAATCATCCCAATAATCTCCTACATTAGCCAACTAAGGTGCTTTCTCTGTTCCAATATTAACTTTCTTGATTTTAATTGGTTGTCCAATGAAAGGTAGTTCGACTCCTGGTCCTTCTACGTCCCTTTGTCCTTCAGTTTCTGCGATGTTCACATTCCTAGGATCATCGTCTTCATCAACATTGATATTGTAACAACCTTACAATTTCAGAAGAGGTACAGTCCATTCATCCTCTTCTTGCTCAGCAGGGAGGTTAGGTGCCTCAAAGAATTTTTGTCTTACAACTTGTAAATCTTGATCTACTGTGGGGTACTGACTTTAAAATAAAAATGTAGCTACAAAGTTCTAATTCATACCGTACCAATCTGCAGTGGTGAGGTGCAGTTCTGCTTGCAGATACCAATTAATAGGCGTTGTGTCCAAGGTGTTAATGAATTTATGCACCCATTGTTCCTGAGGAATGTTGCTCCAAGCCTCCTCACAACTTCGCACATGTTCCTTCAGACAGCTCCGACCTATGTATCAAACTTTGCACCCTTCAACTTGGTATGAAAAGTGCACTATCATCGAAGTGTGAAATTGCACCTAGTCCACGATGTTCTTCTTATGTGCTCCCCACCATCTTGTTGGAGTTTCTTTCAAGGCCTCATCCATTGTCAACAGTCTCTGTTGTACTGGTACAATTTCTTCAAATTCCAATAAGAAAGTTTCTAAATGATTTAAACCATCAAATGTGGGCAAATTACTTACTTTTGTGCCAATCTAGCAAACTTCCCTAGTCAATCTAGCACACCTCCACGCAGAAACTTCATACATTTTGTTCTTCCAGTTCTCCAGTGCTTCTTCCGAATCTGATAAGTATGTGTTGTCACTTCACCAGCTTAAATTCCCATCTATTGTAGGATTAATGTAATCATGTTGTCTTGTTATCAATTTATTTATTTATATATATATATATATATATATATATATATATATATATTCTCTAGTTCGTATGCGCAGTCTTCTTCTCTGATGGGTTATGTGTATCTGTGACCTTCATCGGGATCAAGAGGTGAAATGAACCTAAGTCCATCACCTTCAAATGTCATTGTTCTTTTCTTTAAGTCAACCACAGTCAAATTTTTGAAAGCCCAATCAATTCCTAACAGTGTGGGATAAGGACAATTATCGTCAACTATCTCAATCACCTCAAAGTCTGCAAATGTTCTTACCCTATCAATGTCCACAGGGACATGCTCCAGTCTTCATAAGGGGCTTACTTCCTATTGATTAGCCATCCTAAGCCTGATAGGGGAGTAAATCAACTTCGATTTTCCCATCAGTGCCCAAGTCTACTTCGTCATAACATTGAATTTTGATCCCAAGTCGAGGAACACATAATTTATATCATAATATCCAATATGAGAATTAAGTTGTAGTTCCTTATTTGTCCTTCTCTTTCTGGATATTTGATGTACTTCTCTATTTAGCAGAGGGTCTACCTTCCCTGGTTCATACTTCGGATCAAGTGTTGTAGTTCTTGTATGTCTCTTTCATCCTTAATCAAATCAGTGAATGCATACAAGAATATAACAAGCTTGTTTAACTCTTTTCCTTCTCTCGGTGATGTAGACTAATCGAATGCGAGAGGCATCCCACATTATCTCACTTCTGGTTGTGCCTTTAAGGAAGAAGCCTGATCTCCTCCAAATTATATTCTTGCTTCTTCAAACGTCTACTTTTCTTTGCTTGGATAAAACTCTTGTGTCTTCTCCGCAACTCTTTTGGCCCTTGATTCTTCTGTAGTCTTTCCTGGGGTCACTCTATATTCTCTTGTAACAGTGCCTCCTCTAGTGATAACAATGAATCTGATATCCTCTCCACAAGGTTCTACTAAGATTAGTTGTACTTGTTGGTTTCCTCCTCATCTCTCCTGAAGTTTGGCTAACATCACAGGACAATCTTCAATGACATGTTCAAATGAGTTGTAGTAGCTACAAGTGGTACAAGGGTTTTGTTAGTCCCTTGCAAAATCTCACGGCTAAGCGCAGTTATAACAAATGATCTGACCTCGACCTCGACCCATGCCTCCTCCTCGTCCTCTTCCTCTGAATCCACCGCAAGGGTTGAAGTTTCTTCTTCCTGGGGAGTTAAACTGCGTATTATTTCCTTCCTACTGCATCTCTCCTTGAATTTGGTATGTATCTCTTAATATTTCATGTAAGAGGTCATAAGCCCTGCAGTCCTTCTCGTCATGCCCCACAGATTTACAGAATGTGCAGTAAAGGTTTGTAGGTGTCTGGACACATTTTTTCATGTAATAGCATTCACCAAGGCGATGTCTATTTCTACATACCTCCCACCAAGGTAGAATAACCTACTTCAAAGAGCTTAGATCTCTAGAATCCAATTACTCATGAAATAGAGGACATTTCTCATTATGGTGGCCTTCTGATTTTCATAGGATACACCAGATGTCCTCTGTTTTATCTTTTTCGTTGTCTTTATTCATTTCTTCGACTTGCAAAGATAAGCTAGTTAGCTGACTCAAAATTTGACTCATACCTGAGTTAGATTCTCCCATAGGGGCTTATTCTAGTTTCATGGCGATCTCCAACGCCTCAGCATGAAAAGCAACCTTTTGTTGCATTACAGGAACTCTGATGTGTGGCAAGAGGGCAGCAATGAACCATTCCTTATTTTGCTCATCTAGAATCTGAAAACTCAAATGACCTATCAAGGTCTTAAATATCTTATCAAACTCCCAAATAGGTTCAGCTACTCTCTGCTTGATTTATTTCAATTTGGTAATGCATTGTGACTCCGACTTGGTTTCTTGAATTCTGCACTCAACACAGTTTTGATGGTATTCAACGGTTTAGGATGTGCAGTTGTTGTAGAAAAATTCATATACCAAATCAGTGCGCGGTCTCTCAAGGTAGTACTAAATTGATCTCTCTTAACTTCTTCATCATTGACTTTCTTAATAATCCATACAACCTCACATAAGAACCAGTGTTGATTAGGATCTTCAGATCCATCTCCTCTAAAGATAGGTAGCCTCATTTCATCTGCCATAGATATTCTTAGGTTTCTTGACTGAGTATGTACTGAAATGATGGTAATGGTTCTCTGAGTGCTCTAATAACTATGACTACTCTAGTTACTTAACGTTGCTAAAACAACAGGAGGAGTAATAGTACTTACTTCGACATTCGGCACAGTTCCTGAATTTTCTGATTCTTCTCGACGAGGTTCTTCAGTCTTCTCTTCCACTGCTCCAGCGGATCCTGATTGTTCCTTGTTCAATAGCTCTTCTTCTTCTCCACTGTAGAACCCTTCGTCATGTGCTAGTGGTTCGTGGCTCTGCTCAAACAGGTTTACCAAAGGAACCTCTTTGAAGGTCCTCCCACTGCACATATGTCCAACCTATGTGTCATTGTCACTGTCTGAGTTCTTTAACATTATCTTTTCGATCTGACCAATTACTGTATCTTCAAGATGTTCTTCTCATGCAATAGCATCTTGATCTTCAACTTCAAAAAGTGTAAAAAATTTCCTCTCGGTCCTTTAAAGAAATACCTCTCTGCTTGATTATATGACTCTACCCTATGAATAGAAAACTCAGTAATGTACCCTCCAATAGTGCTATAAAACCAGTGGTCTACTGCTCTTGACAGAGCCTTATCAACTCTCTTGACCTTCTTGATCAACACCGACATCCAAACCACAGGTGGTCTAGATCTGATTTCAAACTGGGTATATGCTAATCTGGCTAACCACTCATATAGTTATTTATGTATTCCTCCAAAGAAAATCTCATGTATATCAGTAAAGATATACCTTCCCAACCAATCCTCTATACTGAGATTGGGGTTCTTGTTCTGAGATTCAATGAAATCCTTCTCTTGTTCTTCTATCCACTTCTGAATCTCTATCTTCGATGGAAACCACCTTGACACTCCCTCAAGAAGATCTTGGTCCTAGCAACGGAACCAATTTTTGGCACAGGGGCAAACCCAAGGTTCAACTCTAATAGCACACCAACAATCCCTAACTACTGGCCCTTTCGGAAACACCTGCGAAGCATATGCAGTCTCACCTTAAGTAGTAATAGGGGGTTGTAGGACAAAGGTGTCTACAACCAGAGGAAATGCAAAGTGGATCCAGGGAAACACACACACAGATCTAGTTATTCTTTACCACTTAAGTCTACTTCGCACAGTATATCTCATATCTATCACAACAATGCATCAACAATATCACAGACGGCCAATAACACAACATCAACCACACATAACAACAAGATATACATGGTTAACCCTCTCCATAGGGATACGTCCACAGAACTACACTTCTTCATATATTAATATGAAAGCATACAGTTCTATCTGTGCACTCAGCTTGCAGATCTCTCTCTCTTTCTCTCTTCTTCTCTCCCCTCCCAGTGCACCCAGTTGCAAGGTTGATATTCACACCCAGCTGAATATCTTACAATACAGACTCATTATTTCTCTCAACACAACAATCACAACTATCATCCAACATTGATGACTCTCCTCGAACAAACAATGAATAACCAACAACAACAACAAAAACAACAACCAACGACCAATGACCAACGAATAATCAACCCATCCCAGGTCTTCTAGACCTTTATTTATACATTACATGACAAACATCTAGGTGTCAAAACCCTAGATACCAAAACCCTAGGTGTCTAAAACCCTAGGTCAACTTGACCCGCGTTTTCTGGGCTTCACCAGCCTATCTTTCCTTCTTTTTCGCAAGGTGCTCCAAATCACTCGTTGACGTCTTCTTCTGCTTGCTAAGATTTCCACGATCCATCTTCCTTTCTTATATGTCATCCTTGATCTTCTCATTCAATGGCTAGATTTCCCTTACTTCTTTCCTTCTTTTCTACTTCTTTGACCACTTCAACCCAATCTCAGTCAATGTGTTTTCCCACACAGTTTGTACTTCACCTTCTTTCCTTAATATTCTCTTTCTTCCATAACCAAGGGCCAACATGATGCTAGCCTCTTTCAACTATATTTCATTACTTCTTTCAAGGGTCCCCACGGCTGTTTTTATTTCCATATCTGGTCGATTCATGTCAAAATCAGACTGCTCACATGCTCTATCAAGCTCATCCTCCCTGACTAATTTTTTATTCGAATTCTGATTGTTGCACATATTATGGATCTCCTATGTTTTCTTTTTCCTCTTGTCCATCTCCAATTTTTGGATGTCGGTCATTTTCTTGTAAATTTGCTTTCCTCTCAAAGAAATTTATGCTTTAGTCGTACGAACTCTGGTATGCTCTTTGTTTTCTTACGACATCTCACAGATCAACCGACCCCCTATTTTCACCCCGATTTCCTCATATTCAGCGGCGATGGACATATTTATTGGCTCAGAAAGTAGTCACGGGATTCTTTTGTACCCTTGCACTTTGCATCTAGGAATTCTTCCCACTTATCATCTTTTTCTTCCAAGTTACTACTCGGTATTCGTATTCTTAGTTGAGGTCGGTACTCAAAAATGTTACTGACTCCTTTATCAAGAAGAAATTTATGGAGCAGTCATGGGATGGTGTACAAGAATCCTTCATGCAGTTCAATGAAGAATTTTTCTTTTACTGTGTCGAGGGAAGTTCGATCCTCAATGGATTGGTCTATTATATAAAATTTGAAAATTCTTTCAACCCACTCGTGCAAGTTCATTCGTCCTCCATTTGTAATCTTGAGCATTAATTTTTCGTCAGAAGTCAATTTATACATTACCAGATTTGTTAATGTACTCGAATATGGATTATGGGATAGCCTCCAGAAATTGTTCGTGAGTCTCTGAAAAAAATCGTGATCTTGCTTATTCTAGAATGAGTTTGTTCCTTCTTGCATAATTCTAGATGTAGTTTTCAATTTTTTGCTCCCACCATTCGCGTATGTCTTGTAAAGTTATCATCTATGTGATCTTCTGCATGTCGAGGTTTAGAACTACCAACAACAGAACCATTATTATAATCTAGTGAAAAGTATGGAATGTTACCATTAGTCCATCACATAAGCAAGAAAAACATATAGGTTGCATACACATATGTAAATACATACACAAAGTAGTGAGATCCCAAGAAACAATAATTTATTATATATATACAACACAAAAGAGACACTTTCCTTGATAAATGATCATCTATTTATACATACATGTTTATTTGTTAGGCAGTTGTAACTACTTAATTTCCTAGATCAGTCGGCTTCACAGATACTACGACCTATTTGTAATTCCAACTTTGACAGTCGAGCAACTAATTCTTAGTCGATTGTCGAGTCTAGTCGACGGAGTTGAATAACCCTTACAACAGAGGCTCAAAAATAAGCAGATGCCCTAGACACCTTCCACTTCGGCAAGGAAATATTATGTAGGAACGACCCCCTGAGATTCATCAATAGACACTACTAGACCTGCAAGTAGAAGTGGAGTTATGAGTCTGAAGCCTAGGAAGAAGAAGAAATTCACCAAAGGGAAAAGACTTATGATGAAGTGATTTTAAGGAGGAAAGGCAGCTCCAATCACAAAGGAATGATACAATATGAGAAGAGATATAGGGTTGTAGAAGAAGAAAAGGAAAAGAAATTAAAATCATAAAACAAATCAAACACTAAGGTAGAACAAAAGAGAATATAGGAAAAAGAAGCAGTGACAGTAACAACAGTTGAGCAGAAAAAAAATAAGAAGAAGAAGAAGAAGAAACTGAGTATAGAATAAAAGAAGATGAAGTAGTTGCTAAACATAAAAGAAAAGAGGAAGAAGCATTAGTATCATAACAGATAAGAAAGTAAGAATAACAAAGGGAGAAATAAAGAGCTATCAAGGAACAAGAAGAACAAAAAAAGAGAGAAGAGGAAGAAATGAAAAAAGAAGAAGAAGAAAATAAGGAGACACGGGAAGAAGAACAAGGAATGGATCCAATGGATACCGACATGTCAGGGACATCTTCAAATACACCTCTAACTGGAGGGAACTTTCCATTGGAAGAAAAGATAATAGGAGTGTTCACATCGTCCAAATCCCGAAAAGTAGAAAAAATGAACTCTTATAGGTTCAATAAAGAGTCAGTGAAAATTGTCCAGTAGAGCATTAGAAGGTTTCCTATTTCTGGAGTGGCCCCACTTTTAGTCACCATAAATAAATTTGTGGTCGAAAATATCATAGATGACCCCTTGCCTATTACTTCAACTAGTGTGGTCTTTACTCAGGAATTTGAGAAAGATCTAAAGAATATAATGCAGGAAATTGAAGAATATAAATAAAGAATAAGGATCTTGGAAGAAGAGATACAATTCTATAAGGGTGATAGAACCAACATCCATGATTTTAGGATAAGTGTTGAAGGGGTAAGGAAATAACTCCATAACTTGGCCAAGAAAAAGTGTACCGGAGTGTAAGAGTTTCAAAAGAAGGCCTCTCAGATCTTAGAAGAAATGGAAAAAACCAATACCAAAAACATGGAGTTTGTTGGGATAAGAGAAAGTTTGGACAATATGAAGAAATGGGTAGGGGACTACCTAGATTCTCCCAAATTCCTCCCAAAAATGGTTTTCTAGGAAAATGAATTGAACTATGCTTCCCTTTCCAACTACCAACAAATAGGAGAAAATTTGGAAAGGGATTTAAATAATTCCCTTGGTATATGTGCAAGTCTCCACTGTGCATCCATTATTCTATCCATCAAATGTCATTTTCCCTGAATTGGCGAGTTAGGTTAATCCAAGCTAGATGAAAAAATATAGGTAGAGTTGGAGGAGGCCATGCACTCTAGATAACTAGCCACCAAAATCCCACTGAGAGTAACCAGTGCCCTAATGGATGAACATCTAATAAAGTCAGCCAAAGCTCAAAGTCTAATCTAATATTTCTTAGATAACCTAAAAAGAAATATGAAAATCATATCCTGGAACTCAGAAACCCAAGAATTTACATTAGAGTCTTTTTTATTCCATAGGATAATATTAATTTAATATTATCATGAAGTATGGGAAACATGGGAAACATATATTAGAGATAAGGATAAAGGGGAATCATGAAATAATTTTGAATTTGTAAATTTAATATTTTGTTTTTTGTAAAATAGAAAGAAATGGAATATGGAGAATCAAGAGTTGTAACTTTCGCTTGGGAATTCAAGAAGTTCAAAGAAACAATTACCAAACTCAACTATATAAGCCAAAGATTACCCACTTAGAAAGGGCCCTTCCATTTTGTAATTTTGGAAAACTACTTTTTTGAAAGCTTAATAGCAAGAATCCCTCAAGGCCATTTTGAAGGAGAGGAAACAATTTTTCTGATAATTGTTGGATATCAACGACTTCCAATGAACTTCAAGTTATTGTGAAATGTTGTAAGGTTTCATTGTTCATTTATAGACTTCTATTGCATGAATGTGCGTCTTTTTTACAATATCTACTCTTCTCTATTATTAATGTTATGAAATGACGAATAGATGGGAATGAATGAGTTATTGCAATATAAATTCTCTTTGCATGCAATTATTTATGTATGTGTTATCAATCTTTTTCCCTATAACAACTATTTTGGTAGGGGTTGTATGTAGGGATTGGTTACATGAATATCTTTTCATTTAATATACATTTTTTTCCTAAATAGGATTGGTTTGATTTGATTTGATTTCATGCATTTAACATAGTTCATACCTGCATACATTTCATTTCTTCATTTCACCAACCACTCATTCCCCTCATACCAGTAATTCTTTTCGAGACAAAATCTGGATGGGACTCCTATCCCAAATGGTTTGAAGTCTAATTGGAACTTCATACTGAGGATTACCCTTGTCTGTTGAAGGGAATTTCACCTGTGTTAATAATTTCATTACCCCTAAATGGATGTGATGGATAAAAAGAAAACCTATCATTGGATCCAAAGATGTGATGGCCTACTTCCCTTAGACATGAGAACATATTTTCATGTGTACCACTATTAACAACATCAATTTGTGCCATGTTGAAAAAAATCAATGATGAGAAATAAAAGGAGATCAAATTGTATCTTTCGTTATTTAGTTTGTTATTATTGATTATATTGCATTTAAAGTCACCCACGCTGAATTGGATCTGGTGTTCCACTTCATGAGAACACCATGAATACAAAACATAATTCCATATTTCCATGATAAATATTTACTATTAATTCTACATATTTATTTGACATTATATGAAATACAATATGCGTATATAAATACACGTGGGGAATGATAAGTCATGTTCTTTCCAAAATTCATGAATTATCATTGACTTATCATTTACATTATAATTCCTATTTACATAATAAAAAACCTATAAAATATTATTAAATAATAAGAAATGTAATATACTAGGTATATTACAAGTCTTCCCCCCTTAAAAATGTGTTTTCCTCAAAACATAGTTGTAAAAGACGTATCTCTTGATCTGACTTATAATATTGTCTCTTGATTCTTCATTCTTGAGTTAATGATCATTGAGGACCAGAGACAATAGAATCCTTCAAGTGTTGAGAAGAACTTTTGAATTGTAAAGGAGTATGCCCACCCTAATTCAATCTTCTACGAAACTGTCCATTTATAGGGTTCCTGGAAAAAACTTGATGTATTTCGACTCCCCTGATAGCTTCTACTTTGAGCATTACTTGTAGTGGAAGTAATATTCTTCATAATATCGATCATTTGTTTTTGTTGATACATTGATTGGTTCAAGTATCGACTTTTGTGATTAGGATGTCGATAAGGGATCCTTGCAACTTGATCTTTACTTCTTATACTTGTAGCTTTTTCTTGATTAAATTTTGGAATTGAGTCTTCTTCGTACCCCATCTTGTTTGTACTTTGACATTTAAAGACATCTTTACATTAGTTGGATTTGCATCCTTTTGATTCGTTAGGTTGTCTGGGTCTGTATTAATTCATTTATCCATAATTGGGATGTTTACATCTAAAGAATTATCTAGTTTCATAGGTTCAATCATTGTCTCCTTATCAAGAAATGATTCTCTATTGATAAGTTGATCTAAATCATTATGTAGTGACTTCTTATCACTCTTTAAATTTTTAATTTGTGTTAGTAAACTTCGATTATGAACCCTTAGGTATAAAATTTCTTCCTCATTATCTAATTTTTCAACTTCACTTATAATATCTTGATTCTCTAGATTTTCATCTTTCATCTTTTTAATTTGTTCAATCAATTTCTGATTAAGGTTCCATAGGCAAGAGATTTCTTCCTCTTTTTTGGTTAATTTCTCTTTAAGACCTTGATTTTCTTGTTCTGAATTTTTATTCTCTTGTTTCTTGTCTTTTGACTTCTTGATTTTTACTAGTAAATTTTGATTATGGTTTTTTAATTGTGATATGTCTTCATCTCGTTCTAGTAAGTCTTTGTCCATTTTTGGGGGGGTTTTAGTTCTTTAATTTGTGCGATGAATTCTCGATTTCTCTCTTTGAAGTAAATATTATCTTTCTTTGTTAACCCATTAAAATATTTCTCCATCTCAATTTCCAACTATAATTTTTTATTGATGTCTCTATAATTTCCTAGTTCGCCTTTTAATATTAGTGATTTCCTTTGTGAGTTATCTTGATATTCTTCCATAATAAATGATTTCCCACAAATTTGACAAAAGCGATTGTGATTTTCAAAAATTGTCATATACTCAAACTTTATTTCACAAAAATGGCATTTAATCCAAAATTTAGATTTATATTTTGAATTCATTGTTCATTGTTTTTTTGTTTTTTTTTCTTGATTATTCAATATATGTCTCCTTTATAAATATATATTCCTCCTTTGAAAAGCTTGAATATTACTCCGTTGCCTTTCAATTCAATAATAGGTATTAAACAATTTTAATAATTCCTTTTATCTTTTAAACCTTATCACTTTTTATTTAAAATAACTTTGTAACTTATGAAAAGTTATCTTTTTCTTTTAATACCCTCTCTTCTTACTTTTCCTTTATAAATATCCTTTACACAAGTTAATTGAGGTTGAATTAATATTACTCCAAAAAGACTTAGGTCAATGACTTTTTATTTTGGCTTCAACCCCACGTGTAAAAAAGTTGTAAAAAGTTACCATTGTAAATTCTTTTTGATGTGGTAGGGAAATACCATGTGCCAATGGTTTTCCAAAACCATGGGTCTGTAAACCACAGTGAATCAAAATTTACTCTTCCTTCTTCTTTTGGAACTTTTTCTTTTAAATTATCCTTTGTGTTTTTTTTGTTTTTTCTTTCTTTCTTTCTTTTTTTTCTTATCCCTTTTCTCCTTTATTTATTTATTTATTTTTATTTTTTCTTCTTGATATGTGGTACTAACTTCTTGTAATTTTTTTGTATGGGGAAACAAGCATGTATGGCCAATGGCCATGATAAGCAACAAAGCTATGATACCAATCCACTTCATGAGAACATCATGAATACAAACCATAATTCCATATTTCCATAATAAATAATATTCATTTATTATTCATTTAAATATTTACTTGACATCATATGAAATACAATATGTACACGTGGGGAGTGATAAGTCATGTTCTTTCCAAAGTTCATGGCTTATCATTGACTTGTCATTTACATTATAATGCATGTTGACATAATAACAAACCTATAACATATTATTAAATAATAAGAAATGTAGTATATTAAGTATATTACACACACTTATTAAAATTGCATTTACAATTACCGACTTGCGAAAATTAGATATTTCTATACACTCATTGCTTTGATTAGGTTATGGACCTAGACTATGTGACTGCATATGAAAAATGAAATTAATTTTGAGTTGTTTGAATTATTGAATTTTTGAAATTAAGATTTTGTCAAAATATGATTAAAAGATGCTTTCATTATTACTCATGCTCCATGATATTCCTTGCAGTAATTTATTGAAAATTTTGATATTCTTCAACTCTTAATAAACATTACTTTCAATAGTTAGAATTATATAGAAAGAAATAATTTGTTGTTGTTTAAAAATTTAACAAGAAAATGGTTAGTTAATTTTGTAGCTTGATAGGCTATTCGAGCCTTAGTTTGAAGTCTAGGTTTGAAAAACCATTTTGTGTTTCAGAATGTGTGCAATAATGATGTGAAAACTCATAAATTTAATTAGAAGAAAGCTACATTAACCATAAGGTATGTTGAACCTTACAAATCTACAAGTCAATTTGACAAATTCGATAGTTTTAGATAGATTTACAAGTTTTTTTTGGGTTGAAATCAGGTTTTTTAATTTGATGGTTTGTAGGTGATAGACTCAAATCATCCATACAACTCACATATGATATGACAAGAGCATAGAAGTTGTGTTTTTTATTAAACTCTATTGAAAATATTGTATGTGTTCACAATGGATATGAGAATGTCGAAAATCTCAAAGCATGCATCTCCAATTAATCCATCTAGACCAAATCAAACACAGATGTTGAGATTGATCAAAAGTAAGGTAAATAATGTCCACCCAATGTATCCACCAAGGATTAAACATAATTGAATTATGACATCTGAAAGCAGCATAAGAGACCTTTCCTTGGGAATTAGACATCAAATGATGAAAACACATTCATAAATCTAGGCCTAAGCAAAGGGACAAATAAGGAAATACTGTATTCACAAGCAATCCATCTTCAGATGATGGAAAACCTCGTGGTCATCTTTATGGTTTGAATGTATGGATGTGCAAAGTCCAAAATCCATGCACTACATATTTCCCCATGGAAAAAGATGTTATCAATGTAAAGAATAGCATCAAGATTCCATGCAAAGAGAAAGTGACAAAAAAGAGCAATGAATACAAATAGAAAACAATGTGTGAAACAATTGAAAATGCAATGATGCATAAAGAAGAAATCCTATACAAATTTTTTGAATGATCTACTACCTCAATATAAGAAGGGAAATCTCTCATGTAGCAAGATACATATTATTATGGAGTTCTTCTTTCCAAAACATCAAAATTTCCTATGAAAAAACACAAAACCTCATGCAAGATCATAATAAAAATCATACATATTATTATGGAGTTCTTTCCAAAACATCAAAATTTCCTATGAAAAAACACAAAACCTCATGCAAGCTCATAATAAAAATCAAGCCACACAAAGGAAAGCAAGTTCACAATCAACCCTACATGATAAGCAGAGAGTGTTGAGGGCAATCTAGTAATAACAATCAAACCACACAAAGGAAAGAAAGTTCACAAATAACCATGCATGATAATTCATAGAGTGTTGAGGGAAACTAATTCGGACTATCTTCGGCACGAAATGAGAGCGGAGATGTAATAAAGAAATGCATAGAGATATCACAGATATCCAATAATATAACAGAAATGTATCAGAGATGCAACCATAAACATAGAGATACAGTAATTTACACGATTTCTAGTAATGAAATAAATGTACAGACACTGTAAAAATACAGAGTGAAAGACTCGCTAGAATGGTGGCAGCTTATCTCTGAGAAGAGATGTGACGACTAATCGCATTCGCAAGAATATGATTTTACAATGAGGTTCCAAAGGTATTTTTATCATAAAGAGAATCCAAAAACCTAACCCCGGAAGATGAAAATCCAACAGTTTTGTGGACCCTGTTTTGGGTAGCTTGGTGTATCAACTTCACGAGGGCGTAACTTTGGCATATGATCTCCATTTGGGGCACACGATAGCTCGTTGGAAAGGTCTATCCGAGGAATACAACTTCTGGTAAAAAATATCATGATAATATTTTCTTAATGGTAGATGCCGAAAAAAACATCGTTTAGGGCCTCAAAACGGCTCTGGAAGTTTAGGACCCGAAAAACTGTCAAAAATAGTAAATTGCCAAAATTGCCAGAAAACTATTTTGAGGCAGTTGGAAAAGGTGGGTGGCCACCGATGTCCACCTGGATCAGAAACCATACATAGAACATCTAGCTACTAAGCATGAAACAAAGATTAAGACTAAGTAGATCAAAGCATTGATATATGAAAACAACTAGATACTAAAAGCATGAAAAAGGAGGATTAACAATGTTATGATACATAAACATCTAATTATATAAAGAATGAAACTATACAAGCATGAAAATGTTTTCTAACATAAATCTAATAGATAAGTTTGTTGTGAGAGAATGATAAGTTAGTCATCAATAATAATAATAAATTACGAACCCATGAAATCGACAAGCTATAGAGCATGATCAGTCTAGCTACTAGATTGAAAAATTAAATAATTCAATCATTGTTTTTCGAGGTATCTTGTTTCATGCACAAGAACGAACCTTATATATCAATTTGACATATCCATTAATTGGTTTAGCTTGATGTGGTTAAGAGGAGAAGTTGTTTTTTTACACTTAGATTCAAATCCTACTTATGATGTGTTTTCCCTTTATCGAATGACTGAGGTCTTGGGGTCATTCCCTTGTATTGTTTCAAGTTTTTTTTTCCACTTAGATTCAAATTCTACTTGTGATTTGTTTTCCCTTTATCGAATGATTGAGGTTTTGGGGTCATTCCCTTGTATTGTTTCTGTTGGAGCCTCACTCAATTCTACTGGATCAAACACCAATGTGAGGTCGATTCTCCATATTATCTTTGTTGTGTGACTCACTTGATGTGGTTGTTCATTTTACATAGTTAAGAATTAGAAAAACAAGAGGAAAGTTGTGTTTTTTTTTCTTTGAAACTCAATGTTTTAATCCCCAAGATGGGATCATCATAGGGAGAGCAAGCTCACAAATTAAAAACGCATCTTTTCTTTAGAAATAAATAGTAATAATAATCCTCTTTATGTTGAAGGTCACCTTTGTAGCCAACCCATTGCTTTAGTTATTTGGATTATTATTCATTTTAATGAGATGCAAGACTGGCTTCCAAGCTTTATTGATCTTTTAACCCTAGTCTATATTCATATTATTCTCATTTAGCTCGATTTCTAGGGCTTCCCATATCTTTCTTTTTCCATAATGTTCTAGTTTCACGATGATCTTAGTATCCTCGATACATATGTGATGTCCAGTGTCTTGCAAGTGTTTGGATAAAGAAGATCTATTTGTTCTATTGTGTCTAATGTCAACACAATGCTCAATGGGTCAACTACAAAGGTGACCTTCAACATAAAGAGGATTATTATTATTATTTATTTCTAAATAAAAGATACGTTTTTAATTTGTGAGCTTTCTCTCCTAATGATGATCCCATCTTGGGGATTGAAACGTCGAGTTTTAAAGCAAGAAAACATAGGTTTCCTCTCGTTTTGAAGTTGTTGTGAAATTTGAAGTTGGTCCTGTGTTGTCTCTGAAATTTCAAGTAGCTCTCGTATTGTATCGGACAAACTAACAAATGACTTACTTTTTGTTTAGATCTAGAGGAATCAGTAACTCATTGGGATTCCCTAGGGGGGCTTAGGTTCAAATCTACGCCTAGCAGGAAACTTATAACTTAGCAAGGGCTGAGATGTCCCAAAACCTATCCCATGGGGTATCCACCCTTCTAACCTTATCAAAATATGCCAACATGTCCACTTTATAAAAATTATACCTGAACTAAGAGGATAACTGTAACACACCCACTACGGGAAATAAGATTTTTCACCTTTTTCTTTCCCCTTCATTAAAGAGGGACAAAGTTCCCAAATTCCTACGAGGTTCTAGCGTAGGCTAGGTCTTCCAATTGGGACTTTCACCAAACCAATTCATTGGTTCTTTCGTTGAAAATCTGTCGTGTGCAACTCATGCACCAAGTGTAGGATTCACTTCCATGTGTCCATCGGTTGTGACCCCGGGCTAAGCCAAGAGGCGCCTTTCTCATTTCAGGACTTCGGAAACAGGGAGTTCGAGATGCAAGGGAGTCGAGTTCTTCGACTCTTCAAACGTCGAAACCCAAAATCCTATTCACACCAAGCCGCTTCGGGATTTCACCTACTGGGACTTCGCGTACTGAGATTTTGCGATGTATGAAGACGAGGGTTCATACCCTTCAGTTTCCTGGGTTCCACAACACCGAAACCCATATATCTACTAAGCTCATTTCAGGGTTTCGCAAGTCAAGGTTTCGTGATATGCGAAGACAAGAGGTCTTGTGATGCAGGAGCATCACCAACATCAAGCGAGCCAGCACAGAAGTAATCGGACAGTTGGACAAGCACCAACACAAATTTTGAATTTCTCTTGGATTTGATGCACGAACACATAAATGTGGAAATTTAATGAAGCGCACTTGTATAATGTAATCGGACCTTGAGCGATTCTCTCTCGTCCTTAGTAGGTAGAAGGCATTTAAAGTAGTTAATGCAGGTAGATAGAATTTAATTCTAGATTAGATAGTTTGAGAGCACAAGAGGGAAACGGGATATAGACACCCTCATTTTGTATTGTAACATTAGATCAGGAAGAAGAGCATAGAAGAGAGGAGCAGAGAGATGTGTAAGAACACCCATGTACAGATATTTGGATTAATATAAAGAGTTGATTCAAATTCATGGTTTTGTGTCTGTTCTTTGTGTATTGATGCTAAATGATATGCTCATGAATGTTTTCTTCCTGTTATACATTTTATTTATATGTTGTGTATATGATTTCATGTTTAGAGTTTGAAGTCTGAAAGGAAGTAGGAATGAGTTTCAATTGTTTCTCTATCTGAGCAAGAGTTCATGCAAGGAGTGCAGTTGAAGTGTCCACAAGGAGTGCATTGACAAAGGGCTCAGATAGTTTAACTTTTGTTCTCATTCACCCAAAGGTGCAGTTGGGCACAGGAGTTGTGCAAGGAGTGTGCAGGCTGAACGAAGTCTCAGGGTTGTCAACCTGAGTGAAGCATTTAGGGGTTGTTGCTGCAGGTGTGTGCAGAGTCGAAAGTTCAACACTTGGAAGTGTCTGAAGGTTGCCGCAAGGAGTGTGTGCAAGAGTCTTTTCTAAGACTCGGAATCATAAGAAAGCTCAGGAAGGATAGGGCCTTCGAAATCATTGAAGGACAGTGCAGGGAAGCTGTGACTGGAAGTCTGTAATTAGCGTCGCAAGTTTGCACGCAGGTGGACGAGTTCCGCGGAGGAACACTTGTTCATTCGCAGGAATCGTCAAGGAAGAATGGGCGGTCGGTATTCTCCGAGGAGGATTCGCGACATCCCGTGAGTCGTCAGATCTCACAGAGGAGCAGGGGAGATACGATGAAGTATTCCCAACAGGTTCAAATCTCAGGAGGGATAGGACCGTTGATCTGAGCCACAAGGGTCGTAGGATCTACACATGGAATCCCATATCGGGGTTTCATGGGTTGAGACTCCGTAAACATAGCAACAGGAATCGTGATATCGTGAAACATGATATCTCGACAACTAAGAGAACAGTGTGGGGCCACAGTAATCGGCGATGCGAACAGGTGGCACGTTATTTCAGGGTTTCGTGGCGAGAAGTCCCGAAACAATTGCATCAGGATTCGCGATATTGCAAACTCCAAAATGTCGATGGAGTGAAGGCATTGAAAATTCAAACTCGCGCGTGCGTCGGAGTTTCAGCTAATCGGGAGTCGGGAGTCGGTAAAGCAGGTTGTTCGACATCGTGAGTGTCGAAATCGCGATAGAGGAAATATTGAAGGGATAGAGAGAAAGGTCAGTGTTGACTATTGTCGGGTTTCATGGATTCGAGAGTCCAACGCTCGACCACTGACCTCGCGAATTCACGAAGTCCAATCCCCCGAGTGCAAAGAGGGGATCCCATGAGGATTGTTGTGGGTGAATATTTCCCGATAGGGAAATAGGAGAACCGGTTAGAGTTCTTCAGGCCATTGGGAAAGAAGAAGATCCTATGAGCACGCCGACCTTTCGACCTGCGTGTTGTGAGGTTACGGGCGTCACCATCATATTGGTATCAGAGCGCAGAAAGGTTCTTTGCTTTCTGTAGCAGAGAAGAAAGAAGAGATTCACCATGCCGCCAAGGAGAAGAGATAGACAATCACCCGATCCAGAGGATAGGGAAATGCCGAGAAGAATAGGCAGGCAGATGATAGATCCAATTATGGAGAGAGAGATGCGTGATCTACGAGCTAGACTCGAAGACATGGAGACAGCGCAAAGACGTACAGTCAGTGTTGGGGATCTTAGTGATTCTGAAAGTGAAGTTGAGGCTGAACGTGAAGAAGAAGCTGCAGCTGAAGATTCATCAAATGAGAATTTGATCAGAGCTATTGCAAGGATGGGTGCAAGAGCAAAGATGGACATTCCAGTTTATGAGGGAACTTTGGATGCAAAGGAGCTTCTAGACTGGATTAGAGCTCTAGACACATACTTCGACTATGAAGATGTCGAAGAGGACAAGAAATTCAAGCATGTTGTCACTAGATTGAAGGGACATGCCGCATTGTGGTGGGATGAACTACAAGCTGACAGACACTGCAAGGGAAAGAAGAAGATCAAAAGATGGGATCGAATGATTGCGAAGATGAAGGCAAAATTTATCCCCAGAGATTATCAAATTACTTTGTTCAGGAGGATGCAGAACCTGAGACAGAAGATGATGACAGTGAAAGAATACACTGAAGAGTTGTATAAACTGAACATCAGGGCAGGTCATCGGGAAAGCGATGATGAAAATTTTTACAAATATATGAATGGCCTGAGAAACGATATCCAGGATGAGATGAGCATGTTAACCATCCGAACAGTGGAAAATGCTTACCAGATGGATCTAAAAGCGGAAGAGAATTTGAGCCGAAAGCAGAGTCGGAGAGGCTGAGGTAGAAGTCATCCCAGAGGCAACTCAGTTGCCCAGGATAGAAATCAGAAGCCCAAGGAGGACTGGAAGAAACCTCAGACTCAAATTGAGAGAGGTGGAACCTCACAGAGAGGAAAACATACTGGGCAGAGAGGAGATTATGCTGACAGCAATACTTTTCCTCGTACTAGAGGTAGAGGAAGAGGAAGAGGTGGCGTAATCACATGCTTCACATGTGGGAAGGATGGGCACAAGCCTTACGAGTGTCAAGATAAAAAGAAGGAAAGTGGAGAAGCTCACATCACCGAAGCGCAGAGGCGGGATGTTGAGGCAGAAGAAGCTGAAGGCGGAAGATCGTTGATGATGTGAAAAGTCCTTTTGACACCCGAGAAGGAGGTGGAGAGTTCAGTCCAAAGGACCAGACTTTTCAGGACTGCTTGCAAGACCAAGGACAGGGTATGCAAGGTCATTGTAGATAGTGGTAGCACGGATAATCTTGTTTCTACAGAGATGGTAGAGAAGTTGGAGCTAGAGACAACTGATCATCCAAGCCCATACAAAGTTTCGTGGCTACATAAAGGACATCAGGTAACTGTCACTAAACAATGTTTAGTTGAATTTAAGATAGGAGGATATAATGATAAGATATTATTTGATGTCATTCCTATGGATTTTTGTCATCTATTGTTGGGTAGACCATGGAAATATGACAGAAATGTGATTCATGATGGGAGAATGAACACATACACCCTAGAGAAGAATGGGAGGACACACATGTTGCTTCCAATTAAGGATAAGGAGGTGAAGCCGAAAGTAAGCAATACTGTACTTCTCATGAGTGGGAAGGAACTTCTTACAGAGGTTAAGAAGAAGGAGGATCCACAATTCATTGTGGTCAGAAAACTGAAGATTGTTCTGACTAGCACAAGGTTGGATGATTTACCAGAGGAGATTCAGGAACTGCTGGAAGAGTTCGCTGACATAGTAGTAGACAAATTACCTCGTTCATTGCCACCGATCAGAAGTGTGAGTCATCATATTGATCTCATACTAGGAGCCATTTTAACAAACAAAGCCGCATACAGATTGACGCCGCAAGAGAATGAAGAAGTTAAGAGGCAAGTCTAGGAGTTGTTGGACAAAGGTTTAGTCAGGGAAAGCTTGAGTCCATGTGTTGTTCCAAAAGTACTCAGTCTAAAGAAAGACGGAGGCTGGAGGATGTGTACTGACTCAAGGGATATTACCAAGATAACCATCAGGTACAAATTTCCATTGCCGAGGATGGATGATCTGATGGATTTCTTGAGTGGAGAAAAGTATTTTTCAAAGATTGATTTGAAAAGCGGTTATCATCAAATCTGCATGAGAGAAAGTGATGAGTGGAAGACAGCATTCAAAACCAACGAAGGGTTGTATGAATGGCTTGTTATGCTGTTTGGCTTAACAAATGCACCGAGTACCTTCATGAGGTTGATGAACAAAGTCCTGAGGGAGTTCATCGGAAAATTTGTCATTGTGTATTTGGATGACATACTGGTTTTCAGTAAAACAGTGGCAGAGCATCTGAAGCATTTGGCTACAGTGATGTAGAAATTGTAGCAGGAGAAGCTGTTGATAAACATGAAGAAGTCCTCATTCATGAAGATAAAGCTCATTTGCTTGGGGTTTGTTATTTCGGCAAATGAGTTGAGGATGGATCCATATAAGGTGGAGGTAATCAAAAATTGGCCATCACCAAAGAATATCTTTGAGGTGAGAAGTTTTCACGGATTGGCTAGTTTCTACCGAAATTTCATCAGGAATTTCAGTGGAATTAGCGCAGCGATGATGGATACAATGAAGAAAAGACATAAGTCTTTTCACTGGACAGAAGAGGATGAAAAGAGTTTCAACCTGTTGAAGAGGAAGATCACGGAACAACCAGTTTTGGTGTTGCCAGATTTCCAAAAGACATTTCAAGTGAAATGCGATGCAAGTGGATTTGCAATCGGGGCAGTCTTGAGTCAGGAAGACAAGACGATAGCATACTTCAGCGAGAAGCTGAATGAGTCGAAAGTGAAGTACTCCACTTATGACAAGGATTTTTATGCTATCATCCAGGCATTAAAGAAATGGAGGCATTGCTTAATCCCGAAAGAGTTTGTCTTGTACAGTGATAATCATGCACTGCAGTTTGTGACTCAACAGGAAAAGTTGAATCAGAAACATGTCAAATGGGTTGAGTATATGTAGAATTTCACTTTTTTGATTAAACATATTTCTGGTACTGCTAACAAAGTGGTTGATTCTTTGAGCAGGAAGTGTTTGTTGTTGCAGGAGTTCAAAGTCAAAACGTTGGGTTTTGATGATCTCGGGGACATGTACGCTGATGATCAAGATTTTAAAGAGGTGTATGAAGCAGCTGAGAATCCAATTCTCAGGGACCAAGGCCAATGGATAGAGTATATGATCTAGGAAGGATTATTGTTTAGAGGAAATCAACTGTGTATTCTGAAATGCTCCATGAGGGAGAATCTCTTGAGGGAGAATCTGTTGAAGGAGAAACACAGTGGAGGATTGGTAGGGCACTTTGGTCACGACAAGACGTTTGCAAAGTTGAATGAGTCATATTTTTGGCTGGGAATGCGAGCAGATGTCAAGAGATTCGGAGATAGATGTAGAATTTGCTAGCATTCGAAGGGAAGGAGACAGAATACGGGGTTTTATCAACCATTGCCCATACCAGAAAGGTCGTGGGATGCAATTAGCATGGATTTCATATTGGGTTGCCAAGAACACAAAGAGGTTGTGATTCAATATTTGTGGTGGTGGATAGATTTTCCAATATGGCACACTTCATTCCATGTCAAAAGACCAATGATGCGACTCACATTGTGAATCTGTTTTTCAAAGAGGTCATTCGACTTCATGGTTTGCCAAAGAGCATAGTTTCGGATCGAGATACGAAGTTCATAGGGCATTTTTGGAGGACCTTATGGAAGAAGCTAGGGACTAACTTGGCATTTAGTTCAGCTTATCATCCTCAGACGGATGGAAAGACAGAAGTGGTAAACAGAAGTTTGGGAGACTTACTGAGAATCTTGGTGACAGAACACCACAGCCAGTGGGACAACATATTACCACAGGCAGAGTTTGCGTATAATGACTCAATTAATAGGATCACAGGGCAGATTCCATTTCAGGTTGTCTATGGCATGCAGCCGAGGGGAATTTCTAAACTAAGAGATTCAGAACAGACTGTGACTAGGAGTGCTAGTGCAGAAATCGCAGAAGCGATGAAAGAACTTCACAGCTAGGTGAAGGAGCGATTACAGAATTCAAGCCAGGAGTACAAACGTCGAGCAGATCAGCATAGAAGACAACTTTAGTTTGAGGTTGGTGAATTGATTCTGGCACATTTCAGGAAAGAAAGGTTCCCGAGAGGAACATATACTAAATTGAAGATGAAGAAAATCGGGCCATGTAAGGTCTTGAAGAAATTTGGGGCAAATTCTTATGAGATTGAATTACCCGATGGGATCGGAATTTCTCTGATATTCAATATCGCAGATTTGTACCCATATAAACCTGAGGAAATAGGAACAGGATATGAACAACCATTGATCCAGTGGACAAAGCAAATGCCAGTGGCAGAGAAGCCGCAGATGGAATGCATACTAGACAAGAGAGTTAGCAAGAGGACCAGGCGAAAGAAATACTTTGAGTATCTGGTCAAGTGGAAGAACCATCCAGTTGAAGATGCCAGTTGGGAGAGTGAAATAGAGATACAGAAGCATGGACAGACCATGCGCGAGCTCATGGACAGGATCCCATGAAATTTTTCAAGCGAGGGAGTATGATGCAGGAGCATCACCAACATCAAGCGAGCCAGCGTAGAAGCAATCGGACAGCTGGACAAGCACCAACATAAATTTTGAATTTCTCTTGGAGTTGATGCATGAACACATAAATGTGGCAATTTAATGAAGCACACTTGTATAATGTAATCGGACCTTGAGTGATTCTCTCTCATCCTTAGTAGGTAGAAAGAATTTAAAGTAGTTAATGCAGGTAGATAGAATTTAATTCTAGATTAGACAGTTTGAGAGCGCAAGAGGGAAACGGGATATAGACACCCTCATTTTGTATTGTAACATTAGATCAGGAAGAAGAGCATAGAAAAGAGGAGCAGAGCGTTGTGTAAGAACACCCATGTACATATATTTGGATTAATAGAAAGAGTTGATTCAAATTCATGGTTTTGTGTCTATTCTCTGTGTATTGATGTTGAATGATATGCTCATGAATGTTTGCTTCCTGTTATACATTTGCTTTATATGTTGTGTATATGATTTCATGTTTAGATTTTGAAGTCTGAAAGGAAGTAGGAATGAGTTTCAATTGTTTCTCTATCTGAGAAAGAGTTCCTGCAAGGAGTGCAGTTGAAGTGTCCACAAGGAGTGTGTTGACAAAGGGCTCAGATAGTTTAACTTTTGTTCTCATTCACCCAAAGGTGCAGTTGGGCACAGGAGCCGTGCCAGGAGTGCGCAGGTTGAACGAAGTCTTAGGGTTATGAACTTGAGTGAAGCATTTAGGGATTGTTGCTGCAGGTGTGTGCAGAGTCGAAAGTTCAGCACTTGGAAGTGTCTGAAGGTTGCCGCAAGGAGTGCGTGCAAGAGTCTTCTCTAAGACTCAGAATCATAAGAAAGCTCAGGAAGGATAGGGCCTTCGAAATCATTGAAGGACAGCGCAGGGAAGCTGTAATGTCCCCCACCTCTTAGAGAGGTAATGAGGAGACTCAGTGGCCTGGGCACCCCCACTAGGTCATAGTCTCACACTGAAGGGGGGAAAAGTCAAGAAGTTAAAAGTTATATTTTTAAGTTGACTTAAGAAAGGAAAAGGAAAGGAGTAAAATATAACTCAACAGAAGAATAGAAGATTAACCCTGGGAGTTAACCTAACTCAACATAGAATTAGAAGGAAAAGTATAAGTAAGAGGTTGGGGTGCACCTATTACTCATTCTGGTTTTAGATTAGCATTTGTTATTTCTCTTGAGCATTCAGTTTGGGGGTTTTACTGTACAAACCCTTGGGAGCAACTCAGTGGTGAAATATCCACTCACCTTGTTCCACAGCTTGGTCTCGGGGATGAAAGACTCCTCCACACCATTATAGTCTCAGGGCCAATTTATAGAGGGAGGTTCGATCCAGCTTATCCTGAGGGCCTAGGGCCATTTCGACAGTTGGGTTTTGTTTGCAGGGGCAGGACCATCAGTTTGAGGGATTTTCTGGAGGGTTACTATTATTCTATATTTTTTTGCAGATTGGGACGTCGTGGAGCCATAGGGGACATCCTGTGATTCAGTAAAACTCAGATCTAGGGAGATCTGCTTGAGATCTGAGCCCAAATATTCTCCCATGGGATTCTCATAGCCCAATCTATATTCTTGGAGAGTTTCAGAGAATGTGGAGGCCTCCTTCATCAGGGCCGAACCAGCTAGGGTTTCATTCATTCAGTGGGGCACACCATTCAGTGAAGAATTCAGATCTACGGGGTTTGAGAGTGTATTTGGGAATTTGGACATCTGGGTTTTCCTTATAGTTTCCCGATCTATCATTTGGCATATTTCTCGGGATGATTGGACACTTTTGGTAGCAGGGCAGAATTGTTCAGGGCTTCATCATTCTAGCAGGATGTGGCACTTTCCAGCTTGGAGGTTGAGCATTAGTGTGGCTCAGATCTGCTTGATTTAGTCTTCATTGTATATCCATCCTTTGGAGGCTTATTTTGTATTGTCGAGAGCATTTTGTAGTAGCTCATATCTATTGCTTGTACGTCCATCTGAGGTTTATGCCAGATCGGCCATCTATTGTATTAATCTTACATTACTCATAATAAAAAGGTCAGATCTTTGCTTGTGCTTCTACATCTTGAATATATTGTGATCTCCATGTGTTGATGAATATTGTATGCACTTAATAACTCAATAAATTAGTATTAGTTAGTGATTCCAAGAAAGAATTTGGCTTGGGATCATTATAGTGGAATTAGAGCCTTGATCCTCCAAACCTGTGGAGAGATTGGTGCATGCAGAAGTACAGGGGAATTGTTATGGGTCAGAGGAAGAAAAACAGAAGTGAAATAGAGGTAGAAATGGAAGGGTCAGGAGATGACCATGAGCCTCAGGGCTTGGATCTCTTAGTAACTGAATTTGATAAGTTCCAACAAAACATGAACCGCACAGAAAGCACATTGGTCCGACAGTTGGATGAGTATCAGGAAACCAACAAAAGGGGACAGGTCGAAATCTCTGAAACCTTGAAGAAAGTTGATGAGAATCTACAGAAAATGAACGAGAACCAAACTAGGATAACTGACCTTCTGATGCAAGTAACCCATTGAGGCAAAGATCCTGATACGTATGGGAATAAGGAGGTTGGAGGGTTCGGTGGAACCCATGAGGAAGACAAAGATAACCCGGAGAAATCACCAGGATCCGAAGGAAGTCTTGGAGGTGGCACATGCCATGGGCAGATGGGTAGCAGGACCAATCATAGGCCATACGTGCCAGTGTTCACAGATGAACTACTAGGCCAACACTCAGGTACAAGAGCTAACCCCAGACCATACATGCCCACATTTACAGATGAGCAAGAGCAGCATGAACAGGTTGAAGATTTTGTGGCACAATTAGCCAGGAGTACCAGGGAATACTATAGCTTGGATATGAAAGTTCAAAGACAAATGTCCCTTGACCAGTATTGTCAACTCAAGTTCATAAACTAGCCTAGGACGAACCACAAGGGTAGCTTTGAGTTTGAGCGAAGGGTAGGAAAGATAGAGATTCCATACTTTGATGGTACGGCTAAGGTGACAGCACAAGCATGGGTGCAGAAGCTGGATACTTACCTGCATCTTAACCCCATGAGAGAGATGGAGGCCATCAAGTTTGCCACTATGTACTTGGATGGAAATTCCCACGACTGGTGGTACCATAGGCTCACCACACTCGGCCACAACCAGATTGTTTCCTATACAGAATTCACTCAGAGGCTCATTGATAGATTTGATCTAGGAGATCCTGAGTTACACTTCCAAGATCTCACCCAACTCAAGCAAATAGGTATGACTGAGGCATACATTGATGAGTTCCAGAGGTTGGCAGTGATGGTGCAAGATATGTCCCCAACCAGGCTCATGAAGCTCTTTACAGAAGGATTGATGGAACCCTTGAAGGTTTGGGTTAAGGCCTTCAAGCCTACCAGCCTACAGGAAGACATTTGGAAGATGAGGGATCTGGATCCAGCTGCTAAACCAAAATTCATACCTAGACCACCTCTTAACAATGGTGGAAGATATCAAAGGCCTCCAATAAACCAGGGAGGACATGACCCTAAGGGTTATGACAAGGGCCGTGGAAGAATAGATGACAAGACCAGGAGGGAACTGAGAAGTAAGCAACTCTTCTTCACATGCAAGGAGCCATGGAATCCCTCACACAAGTGCATGGGACGAGGACAGGTACATTACATTGAGGTCACTTCAGATGACGAAGAAGAGGATGAGTATGGTCAGATACAAAACATGGAGGCCGAAACGTTAGAGGCAGTAGAAGAGGAGGTTCCAGAACTAGATTGTGCGGCTAGAGAGAAGGCTATGTTGGCATCTATCAGCGGGGTACCCAAGTTCAACACCTTTAGGTTGAGAGGGTTCTTACAAGGAAAGAGAGTGTCGGTTCTGATTGATGGAGGAGCTTCCCACAATTTCCTTGATACAGCATTACTGAAGAGGAGGCACATACCTACAGTAAAGTTTGAAGGATTCAAAGTGGAGGTAGCAGGTGGTAGTACTATGCCTTGTAATAGATACATACCAGGTATGAAACTCACCTTGGGAAGGCATGAGTTAGTTCAGGATGTGTATGTGATGGATCTTCCCGATACCAACATCATC
>ML798787.1:271396-319306 GCA_009831015.1 Picea engelmannii | reverse complement strand
GCTTCTGAAATTGGGCATAAGCGCTGCTGGTCAGGGTCTGGTTCTTCTTTTTGATTAAGTCATACTTTTCAAAAATGCCCAATTTGGGCCCGGTCCTGCTTGGTGGAGTATCTAAGGGAGAGTCTGTGGTTTTCAATGCTTTCACTATCTCCTTGTGTTGACTCGAACCAAAAGGTAGACTAATGGGCTTCACCCCTGGGGAGGCCACTGTGGTGGTTGTGATCTCTTGCTCCACTGTCGTGCCTACCGTTGGAACAGTCCTTGGCTTTTTGGTGTGCATATTAAATTCCTCCGAAGACACCTCTGTTACCGGAGAAGACGATTCTTGCTGAGGCCTCTTTTCCTTGGGATTCTGAGGTGTGACAGTGGGGGGCGCGATTGTTGAGGCTACCTTCTTTTCCATCCCGACAGTTGGTTCCACGTCCACCAACGTATCAGGCTCCCATTCTGTTTGATTAGCAAACCTTTCGATTTCGGGTCTGGGCTCATGTGCATATGGGGAATTTTTATTTCTGACTCTCATCTCTGAAATGATCCTGCAGGGATCATAACGCCATGTTAAACTTGTGGGGAATTTCATTTCCCTCAACAGTTTGTCTGCTTCGTCACCTGCGCCTCTGTTGTTGCAGATGAATGAACCTATCTGCCCTTTAATCCGCAACTGTTGCTTCTTTTTGAGTGAAACAAAATGAACGTCATCAGAATTCATAATTTGCCTAATATATTCCAGTGCGAAAACTCTTACCGGTATATATCTCGGAAGCTTGTATGGTGCCAACTCGCACCCGTAGACTCGGATCTCGGAGTGATTCTGGTACAGGTACCAGTCTCCTGTCTTTGCATTTTCCGAGAGGTGTAGAACTCTCCGAACTTCGTCATTTACTCGTGGCTCAGGCACACCACTTAGCATACCTACCACAGGGTGGTAAAACTGATCAATGAATGTTGTGAAGTTGTATTAGGCAGAATTGCACTTTAGAAGAGACGTCCATGTTGTGACCAGCTGTGGCCTCCCGTCGGCGTCCATCTTCTGCATGGAGAAATTGAATCTGTCTTCTTGGAAGTAGACGAACATGTAAGCCAGGATGGACGAGTACTTGAACATGCCTTCGGTGGTGAAATTCACCAGTTGTTCCCGGATGTTATTGGCCAAAAAGTTGTTGTAATCGAATTGAGTGGTTGGTTGTTCATCGTTTGAAAAGATAGATAGAAAACCCAGGATGGGTTCGTCTACCCACTGATCGGAATAGTACCCGAGCAGGGCGCACAGTGAGGAAATAATCTGATTTCCTTTGGTGGAAAACAAAGAAGATGGGTACGGAGGATTTGTGGTTGGGAGTGGAGCGGAAGTGGGGAGGAAAAGCTCCACTATCTGAGCTCTCTACGGGAAAGTCATTTTTTGGTAGAGCTCAGTGAGGATCTCCAGGTTGAATGGGGATGCAAACTCCAGGCGGGTTATCTGCATCATTTGGTCGATATCCTCCAGGGTAATGAAGAAAAGGATGTCCCCAGAGGAAGAAACAATGGCTTTCTGTTCGGGGACGTAGTGAGATTGGCACTTGAGTGCAAACTCTGGGAAATGATGAATTTGTGGGAAAAGATAGAGGGGCAGATTGGACTCCCAGAGCCCAATCTCGTCACTCTGGTCTAGGAAAACTTCCCGGAGCCATGATTGCAGGTCCGAGAAGTCAAAACTGCATATGGTGTCCGCTATCAACCGATCTTTGTCAACCAGAGGGATTTTATCCAGGTCGACCGGAGGCGGAACGAACGGGTTCTCTTCCTCTTCTACTAGCTTCGTTTTAGACACCATCTCCGTAACTGTACCTGCAACAAACAACATTAGTGGGGTCTACAGGGGGTGGAGGAAAACGACGGGGGAGCCGTGGGAAGACAATAGATACGTTCTCTGGTGCGACGGATGTTTCTGGCGCGAGGGACGAATAACGAGTGAAAGTTGTCGCAACGGTATATTTATTCAAAACTGGGTCGGTCGGACGCGGGAAAACGGTCAGCATGACAACGGGCATATAATCCATTTATTAAGGGACAACGGGCCACTTGGGGTGATATGGCAGGTGATGGTGACAAAAGTATACGGACGACTGACGTGGAGTTTTGTGATTGGGGGTAAAGTCGCCAAAGGGGTTGTTCATGAGTGAAGGGTGTTATGGCGCTGACACCATGGACTGACAGTAGTAACAGGATGGGACTTCGACCCGGGGGCAAGTGGGACAAGTGGAGGATGACGTCCAGGGGTGAGGGGATGTCAGGTAGCAGGCAGGGGATTTGACCTCTGGACCAATAGAAACATGCCATGTGTAACAAGGGGCCCGCCGGAAGGAATATTCATTCTGGACCCCCCCCCTTTGATTAAAGACAGAACACCAAGGGGGGTCTGGAATGCATTAAGAACCATCGATCTACGTGCTTGTATGATGGTTGTCCAGATCTACGCGCCTCTTAATATCAATTCCGGACCCCCCCCCCTCCATTAAAAGAAGAACGGAGGGGGGGAGTCTGAAATCCAATGTGGACCGCCGATTTGAGCGCTGGATTAAGAGCCGTCCAGATCTGCACCCGATTTATAACCAATTCCGGACCCCCCCCCCCTCCGTTAAAGGCAGAACGGGCGGGGGGGTCCAGAATCCAATGTGAGCCGTGGATTCACGCGCCCCTTTCAGGACCGTCCAGATCTGCGCAAGCATTACCACCAATTCCGGACCCCCCCCCCTTTGGTTAAAAGCAGAACACTAAGGGGGGTCCAGAATCAAATGTGGGTCGTTGATATAATCATCGCGATCCGGACCATTGAAAGGTGAATGAGACATAGGTAGGGGGCGGAAAAGTGTCATATGTAGGAAAAAATTAGGATAAGGACATTCACATGGGTTTTCCTTCGATTTTTCTCATATACACACCAAGGGGGCATCAATTCAATTACACTTAGGTATTGGAGTCATAAGGCAACATCTTTATCGATCTGGCTTTATTTTGGCAAGGCAGGCAAAGCAATTAATCTACACCCTAACCTACTGTCACAAGGCAATTAACCCAGATTAAACAGTTGGGTTAAGCTTTTATTCTTTCTAGGGGCTATCTGATCAGGAGTAGATGGTCTGATCAGATGTATTCACTAATTCTAACCTAGGGACTATCTGATCAGGATTAGATGGTCTGATCAGATGTATTCACTAATTCTATCCTAGGGGCTATCTGACCAGGATTAGACAGTGTGATCAGATGCATTCATTAACCTATCAACATTGAAAATTTAAAAGAACTTGGTCATGCTTGAAAGGTATGACCAAGTTGTTATTATTGCATGGGGCTTTTGTTTCCATTCTTTTATGCCCTCTTTTCTTTTCTTTTCTTTTTCTTTTCAGAAATTATTTGAAGAATGCAATATCATTTGTCCACCAAATCACCAGATACAAATAATATCCAAGTCATCAATTGATTCCCATAATTTATGGGGTGATAACACTTTCCTTGGGATTCGAAGGAGATTTGTCATCCTTATCATGAAAGATTTGGGGTTATTTGATATATGAACCCTCTCTCGTAGTTTTCACATTCTTCCTCTGGTGATATCATGGCTAGTACTTTCAAGGCTTCACCCCCACGGTCAGTTATTGGCAACTCAAACAATAATACATTTACATTATCCTCATGCATTAGCATGGTAATTCCTATTTTATAATTAATTACAAATTGGGGGAAACAGGGTGTTACAATTCCCTCCCCCTTAAAGGAACATTGTCCTCGGTGTTCTTTCTCAAAACAATTGTCATGCCTTTTTCATTCGGCCACTTTAGAAGTCTTGACCTTCATCCTTGGTCAGGTCCTCTTTCAGGATCTTAGTCTTCGTCACATGTCTTCAATAATTCTTGGACAACAAGCACATTAATCACAATTTTGTGCGAAAACATCTTACTGTTGTTCAAAATTCAAAAGGAAAATTTCATAATCTTAGCACAATACTTATCTGTGCAGTTTGTGAATCTGTATCCACATGGTAGTTTTTTTATCCATGCTCATCGCTTTCCTTGACGTACCCATTGGGTGCATGATTCCAATTCAATAGTTCACAAGAGCTATCATGATTTCATCTTCCTTTCCAATGTTTTTCCGCATGGGAAACTACCCACTGTGTGCATGATCCCAATAGTTTTGCAAGAATTATTAAGCTCTCCTCTTCCTTGTGGTCACTCATCCCCTAGGCCCAGGCTCAGGCATCCCCTTCACTGTTATACAGTCCCTCGGGCGATCTATCTTACCTTGTTGAGGTTTTTCTCGCACAGGAAGATCTTAGAGACTCTATCGAGTCTTACAATCGAGGCGTCCCCCAGACTTGCTCTGTCGAGGCGTCCCTCCGGCTTGTGTTACCTCAGCACAATATTTTTCAGGTGATCATGGCTTATCACGGGGTTTTTCATGGTTCAGCAGTAGCCCTTTTTCATCATCTTCGGCTTTGACAACCTTCATCTGTTCCTTTTTGGCCATGTCTTTTCTTCCCACCTGTATCACAGGTATATAAAATTCATGAGACATCATTATAAATTTTTAACTTTCAGAATTTTATTGCAAATCTGTCACCCACAGATTTTCCAATCTCGCGACTTGTTTTCATATTTGTTCTGCATAGGAACCAGATTCATAATTATGGGAATTTCCCTCCCATAACGGTTTGGCTCAGCAGACAATTGGCCTTTCCTGTGGGCTTACCTCACTGCCATAGCCATGACCCTTTGCTTCCTGCAATTCAATCTTTCCACAACCAAACAAACTATTAGTCTCATCTCAACATACTAAACTTTTCAAAATGTAATTCAACATTTCAAAAGGGTTTTAACAATTGTGCCAATATCCATGGCCACATTCATACCCAATGCATTCTTGCATTGTTTTTCAAGTTCGTCACACTTTATGACCGGTTCTTGGCCATGGAGTGTTGGAATTTAACCAACCTTTTCCTCATATGGTTTATTTGTTTTCTTTCATTCTTATAGTAGGATCATACTGCCAACCATAGGCCAATCACGATCCCAAATCAATACACACGAACTCAAAATTTTCACATGAATGCCTTTACACATTCCTTGATTGTAAATGCATTCATGACATATCAATTCATGACTTCTTCCAAGGGTTACAAACAATGTTTACTACCAGAGGTTCATACCTCCATGATTCAGGTTCCCCTTCCCGAATCATACCTTACTTGGATATCCAAGGCATACAACTGCCTTTCAAAGTTCATGCATAACTCTAAGACAATAAAATATCTCAGAAGGGGTTCTTACCGAATTCCTTCATACCTGGTGCCACATAGGCACGAATATCTTTATACCGGTTCTTGGCTGCTAGCACTCTCCTTATGATATCTATCTCATCAACAGTGCTTTAGCTGGATTTTTACAGTCTTGTCAACAATATTTCGACCACAACCTTCCCATGGTCACCCTCTTCTTGCGGTCGTTCATTATTGGCAATTGTCTTTCTCAACAGTTCTAATCTTATTTCTATACACACCATGCATCATCATAGACACAATTACATTAGTCATAATATTAAACCGAATGCATGTATCATAACATTTGAATTCATAAACATCCTCAAATGTTTCCATAAGTGCAACACAACAGTTCTCAATCATTTTCACAGTATTACAACCATCATTACTATGGTGTCAAAACATGTTTGTTCATCAATGTACTAGCTTTCTCATGCCATAGAAAACATAATGCACATCAAGGAAAGAATTGAGGGCTCTCCCCTTCTTCAAATTCTTTCTACATTGCCTGGGGCTTTTCAGCCCAGTCGAGTTATCTCTAAGGTCCCACTGCCTTTTCTTAATCATAGCTTCAACCAAGCCTTACCAGCTAAATGTATTCATCTATTCATTTAATCATACTTAGGGGGTTTACTTGCCTCTTACCAACTATATTGGTTTCCACAACTGCTCTCTTTTTTTCTGAGCAGCCCTGGGTTAGGCTCCACCCTGACCCTTTTTGGAATACTGCAACATGATTTTAATAGAAACTCTTTGCTCATAATGAATCATGAACATGTGGATCCTACACACTTCCATTCATTTATCAGAATGGTCAATATTCAGTTGTTAGTCTTCTATTAATTACATGATTCTTTCAAAATGTAATCCAGGATTCTTATATATGGATAGGCCTTGCAGCCCATTATCCAACCTTCAACAATTATTAGGGTTGTGACTCTGTTCTTCTAACAAAGTCCTTACACAGTTTCTCCACAGGGAACTCCTTCGACATGCAACTTCCTTGTTGCATATCCATCACTATTTGTGATGGCCTCAGCCTTGAGTTAGTTTTAGCTTTTTACCAAATATTCCCCTTAAGGAATATAAACATGCATCTTTACTGTTAAGATCAATCAATTCAGATTCATTCACAATCCTTCTTATGTGATGCTCAAAGGTGTAACCATTTGTCTCTTATTATGACAAGAGAACATCTTTGCTCATTTACCCTTTCATCTAATTATATTAGTACTTCCTGAGGAAATGGAATACATTCCCCTCATGCTATTATTTGGAACAAAACTTTCATGACTCCCCAGAATGGAGTCAGCTATGCCTCCCTAGTATTCATTTAATCTGGACAAGAGCAATACTTGCTTCATGTTTCACTCATCAGGGCAATCATATTGGACCTCTAGTATACCTCTACTCTTACATCATACATTTGCATTACTTGCACGTTTAATATCATTCATACCTTACCGGTATTAATATCAGGTTTCCTATTATGAAGCTTCACACTGCATTCAACTCATGTGTATTCATCATACTAGCTCACGCCTTCTCCTCATGTGACCACCAGCGGTGACCATAATCCAAACTAAAAGGCGCTTCGTGTTTCGTGATTTTGGGATTCATGTTGCAAGGAACTCTGGTTTCTCGATCCCCGAAATCCGAAAACCCGAAAGACTGAAGCTAAGGTTTTCTCGGCTCTTTTATTCACATGACCCTTTGCTCGGAACCTGGGGTCAACTCCAAGACACGCATCGGGATCCCGTGTTTTGGCGAATCCATGGACAACGCTCCACCATTTCCCAAACTACTGATCCATGCGGGCCCGACAACCTGGATCCCTAGGTCTAGATCTCTCTGCCAATCAACGGTCTTGATCAAGTCGATGATTTACCTTGCACGACTTTGGGAAAGTCTTCGCTTCTATTTTCCCAATAGTCGAAACCTCGAAGTTCTAGATCAACGACTCTCGTTGATTTCAATCTAATGGATACTATTCCTCCTCAGCTTGTGAGTGATGAGAGGTTATCAGCCTTATCTCTCCGTTGGTCTACTAGATATAACGGTTCACGAAATTTTGGTATTCCTCCCTTCAAGAATTCCACCGTCCTTCAAACTCTCGATACCCGAAATATTGAAATTTCAGATCAGATCGACGGTCATCAACGGCTCTCCAACCAAGGGTTGTGATTATGTCGCGATTTCGCGTTTCGCGATTTCGGGACTTCTGTTATGAAGAACCTCGAATCCTTCAATTCCCAAAATTGTGAAATTTCGAAGTTCTCAATCTGACGGTCCTGATTCTTCCACGATCTGACAGCTCAGATCTTGTCGGGGTTTCGTGTATCGGGATTTCACGGTTTCGCGTGTCGCTAAGTCGAAGACCTTTCACCTTCGTTCTCCCAATCCCCGAAATTGTGAAATTCTCTCTGGATGATCAATGGTCTAGATCGCTCCTTGATCAATGACTAAGATCTTTTCGCGAATTTCTCATTGCTTCTTCCAAGCCCTTTGGTTTTGCGGAATTCTGGTATCTCCTCGCAACTAACCAGTGCGCTACTTCTCCGAGATCAAACAACTCGAAATATTTCGGTTATTTCTGAATGGATTTTGACTCTCGATCCTATCCAATCTTCAAAATTCTTTCCTGAAGGATTTCTCCTGCTCAATCCTCCGTACTTGTTATTTCTTCAAACTTCAGTTTTCTAAGCTTCCTTTTGGACGCTTCAACTCTTCAAAACTCAGAAACTATTTCTAAGTGTTTCCTCTCAAGACTTAAAATCACTACTCCTCCTGGTATACTCCGCGCTCAACCTCCGAAGTTTTCAAACTTTAACACAAGCTTGATTCTATATGCATGTTCGGCATACCAAATTTCCCCGCTATCTCTTATGAGCTTTTAAGTTACTTACAAGACTAATCTCATAGTCATAACTCATACGGATCTTACCCTCTCTTTATGGGAACAACCAACAAGGGCCACTCTTGGGAATTAGCAACAGTCCCAAAGGACTCCTCTTAATCTTGTTTAAACAGATTATCCTTGTTGTCAATCCTAACCATTATAAGTCAGGTAATCTGACCCTACATATTTTCATTAGTCATCTCAATCATGAGGAGTTATATGCTCAGGGTTTAGTCTTTTAATAATTCAGTGATTATAACTTTCTAAGGATCCTACCAGTCCTTACCAGATTTCCCAAATCACGAAGGAGTTCTTCATTTGGGTCTTAATTCTTTCCTAACCAGCCATCTCAATTGCAAGAGACTCTACCTTCTTTAGTAGGTAGCCATCGTCACACTATAAAAGAACAACTCAGTTCATATCCCTTGTTTGAATCGTGCAGCTTCATAGCACAATTTATTCCACCTTTGTTATTCACACTCAGGTCTTATCAGTAATATTGATCAGTGCATTCCTACTCCTATAGGAGTAGTTATCATTTTGACAAAGAAACAATATAATTCCTTTGCTGGAATTCAACAAGAAATCTCAAAATCCGAGGTTCAATCTACAGCCCTTCTCCTCAAGGAGTAAATGCAGATAACAACATCTCCTTACGCGGCTCGTACATGAGCCCAAGCAGGCCAAGTGTTGTAACCATGCTCTGATACCAATTTGTAACACACCCACTACGGGAACTAAGATTTTTCGCATTTTTCTTTCTCCTTCATTAACGAGGGACAGAGTTCCCGAATTCCTACAAGGTTCTAGCATAGGTTAAGTCTTCCAATCGGGACTTTCACCAAACCAATCCACTGGTTCTTTCGTTGAAAATCCATCGTGTGCAACTCACGCACCAAGTGTAGGATTCACTTCCATGTGTCCATCGGTTGTGACCCCGGGCTAAGCCAAGAGGTGCCTTTCGCATTTCGGGACTTCAGAAACCGGGAGTTCAAGATGCAAGGGAGTCGAGTTGTTCGACTCTTCAAACCCCGAAACCCAAAATCCTATTCACACCAAGCCGCTTCGAGATTTCACCTTCCGGGACTTCGCGTACCGGGATTTCGCGATGTATGAAGACGAGGGTTCATACCCTTCAGTTTCCCGGGTGCCGCAACACCGAAACCCATATATTTACTAAGCTCATTTCGAGGTTTGGCAAGTCGGGATTTCGCGATATGTGAAGACAAGAGGTCTCGCACTTGAGTTTCCAGGAGCCGAAACTCCGAAACGCTGATATATATAACGCTAAGTTCATTTCAGGATTTCGCAAGTCAGGATTTCATGTCTCGCGAGTACAAGGAAACTTACCCTTAGGTTTCTCGGTTGCCGAAACACCGAAACACCAAAACTTATCCATGCTAGACTATTTTGGGGTTCCACATATCAGGATTTCATGTCTGGCAAATACAAGGATTCTGAGCCTTGTGATTCCCGGGTGCCGAAACGCCGAAATATCAAAATCTATTCACGCTCTATCATTTCGAGGTTTCTCATATCGACATTTCGCGAACCGGGAGTTCGCGATGTAGCGACTCCACAATTCTAGTCCTTCAACCTTCTGGTATCTGAAACCCTGATGGGTTCGGATCTCTGACATGTGTCCTCTGAAATGGATGGTCCTGATTCTTTTTGGGACTTTGATGAGTCCTCACCTTTGCGTATGCGAGGGTTAAACCTCGTGCATCTTCTCTAGAATCCGATGGCTTTCGGTTGTCCACGCAAGATCTGATGGTAGTTGTAGCTCCTCCCTGAGCTCACGCTTTCTTCCTTCTCCTTGGAAGATTTCAAAGTCTCAAATCCCTTGGCCTTTGCTTCCTCTACGAGCCCTGATGGTTTTCGGCCTCGCTTGCGTTCTGAGAACGCTATCCATCCTGAGCTTAACAGACTTCATCCCCCGAGGGACTCAAAAGGATTAGGAATTCTTTACATGCGTACATGAAACTGTGTCCACGATTGACGAATGCATAGTTCGTGACTCGGGCTTATGCCACCTTAAGACACAGGTATTTTACAGGTATAAACCTATCCTAACCATATGTTTTCTTACTAGCCTAATTATACAATCAAACAAAAATAAGGGGGGGTACAGTATATCCATTAAGAAATATGCTCGATTCTTGCAACGTACCTAGTATAGCCGATTCATACACAGTTACAGATAATTTACACAGTGGTAAGAAATCACTTATCTATTACAAGTTGTTGCCAACCAACTGGCTGTGGGTGTTCATCCTTCCACCCGACCATAGGCTCAGAGGCATTCAATATTAGCACTCTGGCCACCCCCGTGCCAAGCCATGATATCACCAGGGAACTCTCACACGTCTCGAGGGTTCTCTCTATGTTTCAGTTTCTGTTCGGGTCCTGTTTTCTGCAGCTCGGAGCTTCCTCACTTGTTTGTAGCCTTGACGAGGTTTCTCGAATGCTCTTCGGCATCAAGCTCGTGGCCTTTTGTCCGTGATTCGCTAGAGGGCTTCTCGCCTCTCCCTTGCGAGCTCCTGTTTTCGTCTGGTGTCCCTGCCCCCCTTCCTTCCTCACTTGTTTTGTGTCCCTTACCTTGGACGGTTTTTCGCCGACCTATCATGTTCCTTCTGTCAGAAGGAAACTCAGGTCTACAGGTCCCTGCAGTACTTCAGGCTGACAGCCCATGTTTCCATTTATGGGGGTGGTTGGTGATTCAACCACCATCCTTTCTTCATTGACTGATTTTCTTTCCTTGAGATTCGAAAGAGGTTTGTCATCCTTATCATGGGAGATTTGGGGTTCTTTGATATATAAACCCTCTCTCATAGTTTTCACATTCTTCCTCTAGTGATATCATAGGTAGTACTTTCAAGGCTTCACCCCCACAGTTAGTTATTGACAACTCAAACAATAATACATTTACATTATCCTCATACATTAGCATGGTAATTCATATTTTATAATTAATTACAAATTGGAAAAAACAGGGTATTACAATAACAAACATGCTACCAACCACCCAAACTATAAACTCTAGACACATGACTTATTTGATGCTACTACATAAACCAATTACAAGACACCATCTCCAAAATGTGGGGCCAATCTCTTCGGTTCACTCAATATTATTTGGTCAATCACCGATGAGACACCATCCACGAAACACCAAAAGAAATTTTGAGAAATATCTTCTAATGTGGGGTCAATCTCTTCGGTTCACTCAATATTGTTAGGTCAATCACCGATGAGACACCATCCACAAAACACCAAAAGAAATTTTGAGAAATATCTTCTTTGGAATTTTTTTAATGATTGATCCATCCTTCAAAATAAGTAGCAGCACTCACATGACGAACGAACTGCCTGATGCTTACCCACTTGTTGATCTCTGTCAAATAACTAAACCACGTTCATTGCACCAAGTCTTATGTTTTGCATGACGAATGTGTACTTGGAATATTCTTCGAATCTCCGGTCATGAATGGATGGATGGGCAATGTGATTATACCCTTTCAATCATTACACCCGCGTGCCCAACGTGATTTATTTTCCTCACAACTCTCTTTAACGCGTGATCCGAACGCGTTCAAGCAAGCAAGAAGCTGTCTGTACAGGCGATTTCGCCTCAATACATAAAATCCAGAGAACGACGGGCTCTCTTTGTGTAACTCGATCGAAATACCCTGAAGGCAAAATTAAATTTCTATACGCAGAGGAAATGAGAGGTGCTAGAACAGATGAAAAGCTGCAGCAGGCAGAGAAAATTGAATTGAGATGCAGCAAGGATTCAAACGATTATATTCCCGTGTTGCGCTCGGGAAGCTGGGCCGACATGGGGCCGAAGCGACGAGACATGGAAGACGAGCACATCTGCATCGACGACATAGCGGGCTACCTGGACATTCCCCATCTCGAGTCGATGGCCTTCTATGGAGTCTTCGACGGCCACGGCGGCAGCGAGGCGGTGACATATGTTAAAGAAAACCTCCTCGATTTCATACTCCAGGACGACGATTTTCCCGACGGAGGGCTTGAGAAGGCCATCAGGAATGCATTCATGAAGGCCGACGGTGCGCTCGCGGCGGCCGACATGAGCTCCGGGACGACAGCGCTTGTGGCGATGGTGTCGGGAAAGTCGCTCGTGGTCGCCAATGCTGGTGATTGTCGGGCGGTTTTGGGGAAAAGGGGCGGAAGAGTTCTTGAAATGTCGACCGATCACAAACCGACTACGAGCGCCGAGAGGTCGCGGATCGAGTCCCTTGGGGGTTTCGTGGATGAGGTGGGGTATCTGAACGGGGAGCTGGAGGTTTCCAGGGCACTCGGGGACTGGCACCTGAAGGCCTGCATGTCGATTCCTCTGTGCGCGGAGCCGGATGTGCAGGAGGTCGAATTGAGCGAGGAGGACGAGTTCCTTATCGTTGCCTGCGATGGCCTTTGGGATGTCGTCAGCAGCGAGTCCGCCGTAGGCATTGCGAGGAGAGAGCTGATGTCTAGCAACGATCCGGATCGTTGCTGCAGAGTATTGGTCACCGAGGCGCTCCGCAGGCATTCGGCTGACAATATCACGGTCGTCGTTGTCTGCTTTTCCGCCCGACCACCGCAGAGGAATCTGTTCGGCAATTCCAGACTTAGGAGCAGTGCCAATACTGCCTCCTTTCATTAATGATCACTGCGTCGTTTTAGAACATTGTAATGGAGTAATCTAACTAGGTAGTAGGGAGCAATCTTCTCTCTTGAATTTCATTTTTCAGCCAAAAAAAAATCGGCTTGAACTCCGCAAAAAATTTTCAGGGGTAGTCTGATTAGTTTGATTTTTGTATAGATTAAAGTTTTATGTATTTCAGAATGTTATATTAGGGGTTTTGTTTTTTTTTAAATCAATTCATATATTCAAAAAATCTATTAAAATTTTGAATTAACTAAAAATTTAAAAACAGACCGCATGAAAATCTAAAAAAAAAAAATAACTCATAAAAAAAAAATTACTCCCTAATTAATCCACTCCCATTGTAATTTCATCCAAGTTTATTGGTCCAAAACTTACTTTGTAATTTCATCCAAGTTTATTGGTCCAAAACTTACTTTTAAGATGGGATGAGGCCGATCTTGTGGATACCTTGTGAAGCCTCAATTAATTCATGAAAAATAAAAATGTTTAATTGAAGTGTTTTTTTAATTATTGATGATAGATTCCCATTATGGTTGGTCACTTACAGTTACCTATCACTATCACTGTTACCATAATCATAATTTGATGTAGCTTTTTATAGGTTTCTTGATTAAGATGTTTAGGTATCGACAAAGGCAATCTTTCATATTTCATCCAACAATTTTAACTAGAATGAACATTAAAGTATTGACATTAATACTTTTAATTAAGAATGAACTATAATTTTATGTTGTTGATCTTGTGTTAGATTTGAATGAACTATAATTTTATGATGTTGATCTTGTGTTGGATTTATTGTAATTGATGGTTAAGTGGGTTAAAATATGGATTTATTATAATGGCTGGTTAATGGGTTTAAATAATATCTTAAATAAGGAAATGAGTTGGGATTAGTCGTTTTAATGTTTAGGGTCGATGTATACTCTTTAAGAATCCATTATTTCTTTGAACCCATAAAGTAATTTGTGTATGTTTTCACCATGGAACTTGAGTACGTATTCTAACCTCTTAATTATGCTAGCAATGATATTTCTTATGGTTCATTCTACAATGATGGTAGCCTAGATTAAAAAAAGCACATCACGTGTAAGAGGATTTTGTATCATTCTAATATAAGCGTGAGTGTGCTCCAGTTTTGTAGTTTTTGGATTTCAATGCACAACTAATGTGGAGTAGCAATTAGAGTGAAACAATTCATTATTAAAAATGGCCTTATCATCACCATGAGGAGATAGGAGAAAAGAAGTGGAGTCATTACTCTTTTTTTAATGAAAACAAGAACTTAAAGGTGGGAAGATGAAGGGAAGAAGGCAAGCACTTCACTATATTACTTATTAATTTTGAGTTAATGTTCACCTAGGGTTTGGCTTATTTTAGATGAACTTGAGACAATGTTACACCTTAGATTTACCTTAGCACACCTTATATTTTTCGTCAAATGTGGACCATCATATGAGCAGATTATGTGCCTTGTTGTACCATGATGAGCCAAAAGTGTGGTTGTATTTGCACTCATGTATTGTATTCGACCATGCTTAGATATTCTATGTATTGGTAGGGGGATTATGTGGTATCTCTAGACCCCATGTGGTCAATCATGGCCCATCCTTTTAGTCCCCATTTCAAGATAGGCTTTTTCTCTTATGGCTATGATTGACTACCCCTAGATGTTGGTAACTCTCACCATGTCGATCATTTATGATTTGGGTTAGGTATGCAACCATCTTGGAGTGTATCTACTAGGACACATGATCTAGGCAAGCTACATAGTCTCTATACCCCTTTGTATATGATGTAAAACTGTTTCTCTTTGTAAAGGTTACTAGGACACATGATCTAGGCAAGCTACATAGTCTCTATACCCCTTTGTATATGATGTAAAATTGTTTCTCTTTGTAAAGGTTTTCACACCTAAATATAACACATATTTTATTCCTAGGCATGGACCAATGTCTTATGTATTCATCACACTTTGCCCATCTACTATCAAATATGATTATGCAAATGCTTACTCAGTTTCACGTCTCTCAAGGTAGTGTCATAGTTCTTGAGGTAGTGCACATATTTCGAGGCATTGGTCACACCCTCCTAGGCACATTTGGGCTATTATTGCACACATGGACATCCTCTACACATGCCATGATGGAAATTCTAGAGCATCCTCCTTTCATCACTTTTGGAGATGTCTTTCACATGATTTGAGGGTTGATCCACACTTGTGGGTTTTATGATCCAGATTAGATCATCATACAATTTTTCATCGATATCGGTACTTTGTGGGTGGAAAAATTTGGAGCAATCAACTTCCAGGACCATTTTAGTGGCAGGTCCTAGTTTGGAAAATTAAGGTCTAGAACCTTCCAGAGCCATTTTGAGGCATTAAATGACATTTTGGAGGCTCACATTGTCCAAAACTTGTGCACATTCCCTTGACGGTGTTCTACACTCTGGAACCTTTCCAACGGTGTGTAAAACACCTCTATCAAAGCTCATATGCAAAATTCATGCCTCCCGCAATTTGACCTACCTTATTTACCACCATGGTACAAGTGAATTCCACGTCACGCCCCATTACTCACATAGAGGGCTAGCGATATGTGGAATTTCAAGAAGATTCTAGAAGGTCTAAACATGATCACTAATTGAGGGTTGAGGAAGTCAAAACCCTAACCCTAGGCAACTATCGAGCTATGTTAAATATTGGGCCAGTAGGAGGAGAAAGGGTTCCATTATTTTGTATTGTACTTGTTCCATAGTTGAGTAGAGCATCCAAGGAGTGGTATTTTGAGAGCATAACAGAGGAGATAGGAGATTTTGTAGCAGTAATTCAGGCCATAGTGTCAAAGGAAACTACATAGTGAGTGCCTCTTTCTTTGTACTTGTTTTCCATAATTGAATAAAATAGAGTAGAGCATAGGCCTCACCTTCTAGCTGAGTTTTCTCCCATATTGGGTTTCCCAAGATATATCTTGTGTTCAGTTTTTTGGATGGTGTGTATATTTTTGCATGTTCTTTCATTTTTGTATTCAGTTATTTTCATAAATTCAAGCAATAAGCTAGTAATATGGAATATGGAATCTAAGAAAGTAATTTTCATAATATAATATTTCATAATATTATAAGATCTATTATGACGAATTGTTCCAATGAGATTTCCATGGTAATTTACGGATCATTTTGGTATTAGAGTAGTTTTCTTTGGGGTATTTGTGGAAAGTTAAGATCTAGGAATTTTCTTAAGTAGAAAGTCGTAGAACCCTAGCCATGGAAGATAAGTTTGTTCACAATAGCCCTCGAGATCCAGCAGAAAATATATTTTCAAGGATGGAAGAGAAAGTCACATATATCTCTCACAATATGCCCCTTCTTCATGGCATCTATAGCAAGCAAGATCAGACCATTTGGGGAGGCTAGAGACTCTAACTCAGAGATTGAATCAAATAGGAAATTGGGAGAAAATGAAGACCCATAAAAAGAGTCGAGGAAAGAGCTCGAGAAAGAGAAACCAAGTTCCAGTGTGATTGCCCCTTCAAAGTATTATTTGAAATGGAAGTGAAAGTGGATATCAAGCCATACCAAGGTGAGAAAAATGCATTAAAGTTGAATCATTAGTTGCAACAATTAGAGGTATATTTTAGTGTTCGCAATATAGATGAGGAGAAGAAGATTTTGTTTGCCCAACTAAAATTGGAAGGCCATGCATTAACCTAGTGGGAAGTCCACATGGAGACACTTAGGCTAGAGGGTGATCCATGTTGATGAGTACAGATGCGTGAGACATCCTCCAAGACGCATAATAAGTGAGTCGACCTGTGAGAGAGCCCATGAAATGAGTGTGACCATGAGATGGGTGTGTTGTTCCTCTTTGAGACGAAGATGGAATCATGTGTACCCCTGTGTGGGGTGAGGAATCCCATGATTTGGGTGCGTCGTTCTCTTTGAGACAGAAATGAAATGATGTGTACCCCTGTGAGGGGTGAAGGAGCCCATGTGATGGGTTTACTGTTCTCCTATATGTTGAAAGTTGAGATGATGTGATACTCCAGATGATTGCTATGTGAGATGCAGTGAGATACATATATGTTTAGTAGGAAGTTCCTATGGATGAGCACAGGTGGACGTGATCCTAGTGGTTGAGCACTAGTGAGTGTGTATTCTGATGATTCTCCCGTGAGACGCATGAGATAAAGACTTGGATGTCCCTGTGGTTGAGCACAGATGGACGTGACCCTAGTGGTTGAGCACTAGTGGGTGTATGAGATCCCTTGCTATATTTTCTAAGAGTCAGACTTACATGTAACCCTATTTGTTATGTAAAGGGTACAGGTCGGCCCCACCATAAAGTGAAAGATAATTAATATAAAAGATAATTAATATGGTAATTATTAATTATATTTTGAGTTATTGAGGTCATCCATGTTGTGCCAATAGACACTACTTTTGATATGTCCAGTCTAATATAAATAAAGGTAATTTCCTCATTGAGGAAACACAACACAAGTGTGAGTTTGGAAATTTCAACAAGTACTTGTTCTTGGGTTGAAGTGTGCACCTCTCTTGGGTGCTAGTCTTCTAGGTTTTGTGAGCACCCTTTTGTGTGCTAGGTTTATAGTGTGCGAGGTCTTTCTCTTGAAGAATATAGAAAATGATTGGATGAGTTTTCTTCCCTTGTTGAGAAGGGTTTCCCATGATACTTCTTGTGTACTTGTGCATGGTATTTCTTCTTGCGATCTTGGTTGTTGCAACAAATTGTTTATGGTGTAATTGCAATTGTCTTTGGTTCAAGTAAAATGATAAAATTGGAATGAACTTCATGCTTGAGCCTAGCTTAATGAAAAATCAACATGATATCAGAGCATAGGTCTTGAAGAGCCCATTGCACAAGCATATACCGATCATCCTCTCACTTCTGTAGAACCGTATGGCCCTCCTAGGGTTCCCAGAAAGGGGAGTTGGAGGTTTCCAGGGCACTCGAGGACTGGCACCTCAAGGTCTTCATGTCGATTCCTATGTGGGCGGAGCCGGATGTGCAGGAGATGGAATTGAGCGAGGAGGACGAGTTCCTCATCATTGCTTGTGATGGCCTTTGGAATGTCGTCAGCAGCGAGTCAGTCGTGGTGATTGCGAGGAGAGAGTTGATGTCTAGCAATGATCTCGATCATTCTTGTAGAGTATTGATCACTGAGGCGCTCCATATGAATTTGGTTGACAATATCATGGTCGTCGTTGTATGCTTTTCCGCCCGACCACCGCAGAGGAATCTGTTTGGCAATTCAGACTTGGGAGCAGTGCCAATACTGCCTCCTTTAATTAATGATCATTGTGTCGTTTTAGAACATTGTAATTTCATCAAAGTTTATTTGTTCAAAACTTTATTTAATATGGGGATGAGGCCAATCTTGTGGATACCTTGTGACGCCTCAAAGTTTAGAGCCATTAATTTATGGAATTCATGAAGGAAAACAAAAACAGAAAGATGCTTAATTGAAGTGCTTTTTTAATTATTGATGATAGATTCCCATTATTTTCAGTCAATTTCAGTTACCTATCACTACTACTATAATCATAATTTGATGTAGCTTTTTATAGGTTTCTTGATTAAGATGTTTAGGTAGTGACAAATGCAATATTTCATATTTTATCCAACAATTGAGTGGTTTTTGTTATAAAGTTTTTAATATATTTATTTTATGGGAATTGAATTTGTATGGGGAGGATAATAAATATGCTATCCAATCGTTAAGGTATGAATTCGAGAAATAATAGTTTAAAAAATATATATAGGTTTTTTTAGGAAAATCTTGTAAGGAAATTGAAGGGATGTTTCCCCACATTTGTGGATGACATTCTTAATAAATCCATTAACTTAAACTAATGTGTTTTATCCAAGAAGATTTCCATAAAACTAGCTCAATTATCTAGCAAGATTGGTGACAACCAATTAAGCTAACCCTTGAATACTTATTGTTGTAAAACTATATATAAAATATTATCATAAAATAGACCTTATTATTTTAAGAAGATTGAACCATTTCCATGGCCAAATTTGAAGAGTATGGAGACGAGAGAAACAATAAGATAAAGTTATGAAATACCTCCTAAAATGTTTTTGACATTAATACTTTCAACTAGAATGAACTATAATTTGATGTTGTTGATCTTGTGTTGGATTTATTGCAATCGATGGTTAAGTGGGTTAAAATATGGATTTATTGCAATGGATGGTTAAGGGGTTAAAATAATATAGGGAAATGAGTTGGGATTAGTCGTTTTAAAGTTTAGGGTCGATGTATACTCTTTAAGAATCCATTATTTCTTTGAACCCGTAAAGTAACAAGTAATGTGTGTATGTTTTCACCATGGAACTTGAGTACATATTCTAACCTCTTAATTATGCTTGCAATGATATTTCTTATGTCCCATTCTACAATGATGGTAGCCTGGATTAAAGCACATCACTTATAAGAGGATTTTGTATTATTCTAATATAAGCATGAGTGTGCTCCAGTTTTGTAGTTTTTGGATTTCAATGCACAATCAATGTGGAGTAGCAATTATTGTGAAGCACTTCACTATTGAAAATGGCCTTGCCATCACCATGAGGAGATAGTAGGAAAGAAGTGGAGTCATTACTCTTTTTTGAATGAAAATGAGAACTTAAAGGTGAGAAGATGAAGGGAAGAAGGCAGTCTAGTCCACTAGATTACTTATTAATCTTGAGTTAATGTTCACCTAGGGTTTGTCTTATTTTAGATGAACCTAAGACAATGTTACGCCTTAGATTTACCTTAGCACACCCTATAATTTTTCGTCAAATGTAGACCATCATATGAGCAGATTATCTGTCTCGTTATATCATGATGAGACAAAAGTATGGTTGTATTTGCACTCATGCATTGTATTGGACCATGCTTAGATATTCTATGTATTGGTAGGGGGATTATGTGGTATCTCTAGACCCCATCTAGTCAATCATGGCCCGTCCTTTTAGTCCCCATTTCAAGTTAGGCTTTTTCTTTTATTGCTACAATTGACTACCCCTTGATGTTGGTAACTCTCACCATGTCAATCATTTATGATTTGGGTTAGATATGCAACCATCTTGGAGTGTATCTACTAGGACACATGATTTAGGTGAGATACATAGTCTCTTTACCCCTTTGTATATGATGTAAAAGTGTTTCTCTTTGTAAATATTTTCACACCTATGTATGACACATATTTTACTCCTAAGCATGGATCCATGTCTTATGTATGCATCACACTTTGGTGATCTACTATCAAAGATGATTATGTAGATGCCTACTCAGTTTCACGTCTCTCAAGGTAGTGTCATAGTTCTCGAGGTAGTGCACATATTTTGAGGCATTGGTCACACCCTCCAAGACACATTTGGGCTATTATTGCACACATGGACATCCTCTACACATGCCACAATGGAAATTCTAAAGCATCCTCCTTCTTTTATAAATTTTGGAGATGTATTTCACATGATTTGAGGGTTGATCCACACTTGTGTGGTTTATGATCCAAATTAGCTCATCATACAATTTTTCCTCTATATTGGTACTTTCCGGGTGGAAACAATTGAAGAAATCAACTTGAAAATCCATTTTAGTGGCAGGTCCCAGTTTGGAAAATTAGGGTCTAGAGCCTTCCAAAGCCATTTTTAGGAATTAAATGAGATTTTGGGGGCTCACATTGTCCAAAAATTGTGCACATTCCCTCAACGATGTTTTACACTTTGAAACCTTTCCAACAATGCATAAAACACCTCTATCGGAGCTCATATGCAAAAGTTATGCCTCCCGCAATTCGACCTACCTTATTGACCACCATGGTACAAGTGGATGCCATGTCAACCCCCATTACTCACATATGGGGCTAGCCATATGTGGAATTTCAATAAGATTCTAGAAGGTCTAAACCTGATCACTAATTGAGGGTTGAGGAAGTCAAAACCCTAACCCTGGGTAGCTATCGAGCTATGTTAAATATCGGGTCGGTAAGAGGCGAAAGGGTTCCATTCTTTTGTATTGTACTTGTTCCATAGTTGAGCAAAGCATCCAAGGAGTGGTATTTTGAGAGAATAACAGAGGAGATAAGAGATTTTGTAGCAATTATTCAGACCATAATGTCAAACGAAACTCCATAGTAAGTGCCTCTTTCTTTGTACTTGCTTTCCATAACTGAATAAAAGAGAGTAGAGCATAGGCCTCACCTTCTAGTTTATTTTTCTCCCATATTGGATTTCCCAAGATATATCTTGTGTTCAATTTTTTGGATGGTGTGTATATTTTGCATGTTCTTTCATTTTTGTATTCAGATATTTTCATAAATTCAAGCAATAAGATAGTAATATGGAATATGGAATCTAAGAAAGTAATTTGCATAATCTAATATTTCATAATATTATAAGATCTATTGTGACGAACTATTCCAATGGAATATAGATGGTAGTTTATGGATCATATTTGTATCAAAGAAGTTTTCTTTGGGGTATTTGTGGAAATTTAAGATCTAGAAATTGTCTTAAGAAGAAAGTCGTAGAACCCTAGCCATGGAAGATGAGTTTGTTCACAACAACCCTCGAGATCCAGCAAAAGAGATATTTGTAAGGTTGGAAGATAAAGTCAAATATATCTCTTGAAATATGCCCCTCTTCATGGAAGCTCTAGAAAAGCAAGCTTGGACCATTCGGGGAGGCTAGAGACTCTAACTTAGAGATTGAATCAATGGGGAAACTGGGAGAAAATGAAGACCCAAAAAAGGAGTCGAGGAAAGAGCTCAAGAAAGAGCAACCAAGTTCCAATGCAATTACACCTTCAAAGTATTTATTTAAAATGGAAGTGAAAGTGGATATCAAGCCATACCAAGGTGATAACGATGCATTAAAGTTGAATCATTGGTTGCGGCAATTAGAGATCTATTTTAGTGTTCGAAATATAGATGAGGAGAAGAATATTTTTTTTGTCCGACTAAAATTGGAAGGCCATGCATTAACCTAGTGGGAAGTCCACATGGAGACACTTAGGCTACAGGGTGATCTGCTAGTAACTAAGTAGGAGGATTTCAAAACCCTCATTAATTCCCAACTCTACCCTATCGGGTATGTAGTGAACCAATGGATCCATTGGCATTACTTTAGGCAAAGGGAACTACAAAGTGTGAAGGAGTACACCATAGAATTCAAAAACATGGATATCATGCTGGGTATCTCTCTCAATAACCTAGATGTAATCCTCAAGTATCTAAGGGGTCTACATAGTCATTTGTGAAAGAAAGTAATGTTCTTTAAGCCTAAGACAATTGATGAGGCTTATGTGCAAGCATAGTATTTGAAAAATATGGGCCACAAGAAAGGACAACCAAGTTATTTCAAGCATAAAGAGCACCATGAAACTTCCAAGGAGGGTAAGAAGAAGTGGAAAGGGAAAGACAAGATGATGACAACCACTTCACATCAATGCAAGGATCCAAGTAACCATTGTAATATTGATGGTCACACTAAGGAAAATTGTTGGAAACTACATCTAGACTTGAACCATAAGAAATGCAAGAAGGATGCCAAGAATAAGAACCTTCTATCCACATATTCAAGAAATCAGGTAGAGAGTAGCTCAAATGTGGATGAGACGATTGTCTGCACTTCAGTGCAGAAGGAGGTGAACATGATTATCCCTCATCACAGGGAAGAGAAGGAGATGAAAAACCTCTTCCATATCAATATTCAGATCAAGAATACCAAGGTAGATGCTCTATTTGATTCCGGTTCACAAGCCAATATCATAGTAGTTGATTTGGTCAGTGATCTTGGGTTGGAGGTTCATGATCATCCTAGCCAATATCCATTGGGGTGGGTAAGAAAGGATGTAACATCCCCACTATAATCTCTAGTTTAATTAATGCTTATGTAGATATAATGTGTATCTACATACAAAGCGATGTAATGTGTGGATTTTATTTCTATGTTTTAATAATAAAACGTCATGTTAGATGCTAAGGGGAAATGGACAAGAGATGGGGCCTGAATTAATCCACAAGAGAGGGGAGTGTCTAGGATAATAGCGAAGAGGGGTCCAAGGGGTAAATAACCATGCATATTAATTTGTATGGGTTGGGACAACAGTTTTGAGAGGGAATTTTTTGTGCATGAAGAAAAGGAAAGATCAAGAGAGATAGCTAGAAGTTGGTGCAGTCATGGAGAGTGTATTCTAGAGAAAGCTTGAGTGCATTTGGAGTGTTTTGGAGCTGAAGATTGAAGATCCAGGTTTTTAGGCCTGAAGAGTGAAATCCAGAGTGATTTGCACTATAACAACACGTGTTTGTTGTTGGTTTACTGGTAGTTTTCCTAACAACAAGTTCCCTTGAGTTTCCAGCTGAGAGATTCCTAGCTACCCATGTCAGAGAGACCCTGATAAATGAATGGCACATTCCTTGGGTTAATCTTGATAAATGAATGGAACAACCCTTGGGTTATCCCTGATAAGCAAATGGTACATTCCTTTGGGTTGGTAGGTCATGAGGAAGAGAGATGGTAGAAAAATCAAGATAGTTGTAGGAGAATATCAGTTGGGTTATGAGTTTTATGAGCTACGAGTGGACTATGAGAGACCACCCTTTTTTGTGGATTACTAGCCTCATCTCGGGGGTGAATCGCTGTTGAGATTTGGAAAAGTCAGTCTATGATTGGGTGGAATTTTCGTGCCAAGAAGTTGGCTGCATAATTATTGTCTAAAGATAAGTGTTTTATCTTGTTGTTGAGTTATTTACATGTGTTATTGGTGTGCATGAACGTTGTGTAAATGAGAATGACTTATATGTTGTTGTAATGAGTTGTTTCACTGCATTTCATGTTGATTATTAGCATGTTTTAGATGCATTTGTTTTATAGTTATTGACAGTAGATAAATCTATTTTAAATTTGTAGCTATAATCTACAAGAAATCGGCTAACAATAAAAGAATTACTTTGGTTAGCATAAATTTCATTTTTATGTGTATTCTGCAATGTAATGTCCCTCAGTTGGTTTGGGGAATGCTACATTATGGTATCATAGCTGTAAAAAGAGAGTTTTGTGTGGCGTGGCCCAACCTTGGTGGTTGGAAACGTTACAAAGTAGTATCAGAGTTGTAAAAAGGGAGATTTTTTTGCGATGTGTCCCAACCTAGGTGGTTGGGAACATTACAAAGTGGTGTCAAAGCCCAGTTTTCAACAATGAACCTGGATGGGCCGAGTTAGAAAAACAATGAAGAGGAAATTCGCATAAAATTAATTCTATCAACCCAAAATTTTGATTTGGGCTTTATATTTTCTTCAAAAGTGATAAAAGTGAATTATGTAGCAGGAAAAGAGTGGAAATTGCAACTTGTAATTGTTGTAACTTTTCGCTCAAAACTCAGATTGAGGCATGAGTACAATCATTGGAAATTTGTTTCGAAAAGGAATGCATTTAAGGAATACTACTTGGGATTAGTGCATTAATATTATTCATAATTTAAAATGAAGAATGACATGTAATATAATTGATAAATATTTTGCAATATGCTTAATTCTAAGAGCAAATCATTGCACGCACATTCTTGAAGAATTAGAGATACAGAAAAGCAGACTTTAGTTCCTACATGAGAACTAGATACATGGAGGATGATTAAGGGTTTTACAGCGATGAAGAATAAATTAGAGGTATGCATACCAACATGGGTAATGTTGAGACTGAGTCTAGTGGGAGAAGAGATAGGCAGGAGCCTGTAACTATGAGAAGCCTGCAAAAATAAGTGTGGAGATATAGGGCCGCCAATGAGAGGATCATAAAGGCTCAAGAAGAGATACTTCAAAGCCTAAATATACTACAAAAGCAAGTTAACAAGGAATCTGGCACCAAGAAAGTAGCTAGTTCTAGACAACTATCAACATCAAAAGATCCCATATCAAAAGAGATGATCATGGGAATGATAAGCAGTCAAGAAGCATGAGTAGATTCCATAATTCTCCAAGGCATTCCACCAGAAGAACTCATGCAAGTTCAAATCTAGGGAGCAACCCAAGTGTGTCTCCTGTTTGGAGGCAAAGGAGAAGACCTCGGGTAGACATCTTGCAGGGTGAACTCAAGAAGATTAATCCAACAACTTTCAATGGTGAGCATAAGAAATAAGAAGATGTTGAGGCATGGCTATTGGAAATGAAGAAATATTTCCAGCTACATGATTACCCATCCTGGGTAGAAGCTTTAATTTCCACCTACCACTTGCAAGGGAAGACATCCATGTGGTGGGATCATCTTAAGCAAGTCAAGAACCTTGATGAGAAAAGAATCTCATGGAGGAAATTCAAGGGATATTTCCAAGAGAAATATTTTTTTGAACATTACTATGAAATAAAGATGAAATATTTCTTTGAACTCAAGTTGGGAACCATGACAATGGAGGAATATGAGAAGCATTTCTTTTAATTGTTGAAGTATGTTGACTTCATCAAGGATGAGAAAGTCAAAATCCAAAGGTTTCTAAGTGGGTTACCCTCTTTTTACAGTGATAAGATTCAATATGATAACCTAAAAACCTTAAAGGAAACCATAAGGAGAGAAAGGCATATATATGAGGAGAGCAAAGGAAGACCAGTTTTTCAAAAAGATTGGAATGGCAAGATGAATGGTAAAAAGGATCAAAGGCAGAAGGGTTTTAAGCCACCCTTTTTCAGGAATAATTCCCAAGAAAATCAACAAGTTCAAGTCTCCCAAAATGAACAAAAGACTACAGATTCATGTGGAAAAATTCCAAGGCAGCAGTCGATGCCATGTTGGGGATGTGAGGGAAATCATATATATAGGGATTTCCCTCACAAAGGAGAAAGAATGAGGATTGTCCACAACATTCAACATTCAACATTGTTTTTTTAATTGAACTGACTTTAATTTTTTTAATTGTTTTTATTAAATTAAGCCGACTTTATTTTTATTTTTATTATTTTGTCATTGAGCCTATATTTTTTTTAAATGTAGTGTTATCTAACATAACGCTAAAGCCTCACCACATTAATGCATCATCACACTAACACGTCAACATCTCCCCCATACTAGGTTGTAGAGCACCTGGCTACTCTCAGTGCAATACATTATAAAGAAAGAAAACATAAAATGATAAATAAATTAAATAAACCAACCTAAAGTTACTTAATTTCAATATTTGAAGTGTTAAAATATTTACAAAAGGTTTTTTATTATTTTTGTTAGGCTAGGTATGAGCAAAGAATGAGTAACTCCACACTTGAATGAATTTCATTAACATGAAAAATTCATAAATACATGTTGGGGTGACTTTTGGTTTCATCTTCCAAGAGGTTAGAATGACTCTTCCTATTCACCTACCACTCTTCATATTTCTCCTAAATAATATTTACAATACTATTTACAAAATACCATAATCATGAGGATTAGATATCCAACATTCCCCCCTTAATTCGAAGGGGTATTTCATGTGAGTCTAAGCATCATTTTGATTTTTTCAAAATTTTCTCTTCCAAGCGCTTTGGTGAAGATGTCCACAATTTTCTCATTTGTGGAACAATGTCTCAAGTGAATAGTCTTGGCCTCTACATGATATCGAATTAGATAGTACTTTGTGTTTATGTGTTTGGTTCAATCATGGAATCTTGGATTCTTGGCCAACTTGATTGTAGAAGTATTGTCAACTAGAAGAGGATTTGATTTCACCTACTTCTCTTGCAAATATTCAAGTATTTTTCTAGGCCACACAATCTCCTTTGTTGCTTCTGCAACTACCACATATTCTTCCTTTCTCGTGGAATCTACTAGAACTGATTATTTATGTGATATCCAAGAGGCATCTCCTAATACAAGACTTGTGAGATATCCTAAAGTGGAAACTCCATTTTCTTTATCCCCATCAAAGTCTAAATTAGAATATCGAATTAGGTTGAAGTCATACACCTTAGAATACTTAAGTCCAAAGACTTGAGTTCCCTTCAAGTATTTTAGAACTCTTTTTGCAGCAAACCAATGTCCTTCACAAGGTTTTTGCTTGAACCTGGAAAGACTCCCAACAACAAATAAAATATATGTTATAGTTGTGGGTGGTAAGGTAGATAATACTTCCCACAAGATGTTTTTGCCTGGTTGCATCCTCGAATTCATTCCGTTCTTTCAATGTGAGCTTCAAATTCTATTCCATTGAAGTAGAGAGAGGGTTACACTCATCCATGCCAAACTTTTTCAATAGTTCTCAAATGTAATTCTTTTGGGAGATGAATATGTACATTGGATTTTGAGTCACTTCAATTCCCAAGTAGTAGTGAAGATGTCCCAAATCTGTCATCTCAAATCCTTTCAACTCTTTCTTTATGGATGCAATATAGCTTTCATTGTTCCTTGTTATCAACAGATTATCTACATACACTACAAGATATACCACGGTTTTTCCAACTTTCTTGACAAACAGAGTTTCATATTCAATTAAAGTGCTTGAAATTCAATTTCAGAAGATGCTCAGTTAGCATTTCATACCAGGATCACGGTGATTGTTTCAAGCTGTATAAGGATTTGATGAGCTTGTATAATTTTTGTTCTTGTACCTTCACAAAAGAACTTTTGGTTGAGACATGAATACATCTCTTTCAAGTATCCATCCAAGAAAACAGTCTTCACGTCCATTTGATGAACTTTCCATCCATTATGTGTTGCTAAGGAAAATAGAGTATGAATGGTAGGCCATTTTACTCCAGGGGAAAAAGCCTCTACATAATCAATACCTTCTTTCTGTGAAAATTATTTTTCCACGAGCCTTGCTTTGTGCTTGTCATGTGAGCCATATGATTTTCACTTGTTCTTGAAGACCCACTTGTATCCAATTGGTTTAGTTTTGAATGGAGGGTACACCAACTTCAAAATCCCATTCTTGATGAAAGAATCATACTCCTTCTGCATGGATTATTTGCACTCATCATTAGAAGTGGTTTCTTCAAAGGAAGTTGGTTCAAAGTTAGTAGATAAATTCAAATCAAAATCATATGAAACATTCATATCATCTACATCATCTCTATTTTGTCTTGTAGAACTTCTAGTTCTTGTCTTCCAACCTCATAAGGATGAGCACTTTCAAGTGTCTTTATGAACCACTTTGGTGGACATTTTTGAGATGGTCTAGGTTGCTCAGATGATTGAGATGGTGTTGAATTCTCATCACAGTTCATCCTTCAATCCTCTCAATCAAATTATCCAAATGAACTTCAAGTTCTGATGAAGTGGCTGGAACATCTTCATAAGGGGGAGATAGTGCTTCAAAAGGAGATTCCAAAGATTGATCCAAGATAGGGATCCCCTTTCAAGATGTGGAATCTCATGATAAAATTCATTATATGTCTTTACATGAGTGAATCTATCCAGATGATCAAGTTGTCGCTCAATAATTTTTTCATTCTTGGAGGATTCGATAAAATTTACATATCTACAAAGAATGAATTCCTTGTTTACCGCATCATAAAGATGATATGCATTGATGGTATTTGAGTACCCCAATAAGATGCACTTCCAACTCCTTGATTTTTTCTTTTCTCCTTAGGAATTAAGGCATAGAAGGTGGAACTAAAGACCCTAAGATGTCTCACTGAAGGAATGTAGCAATACCACATTTCATAAGGAATCTTGTTCTCAAGAGCGTGAGATGGTCTCCTATTTTTCACATATATTGTACATAGAACTGCATCAGGCCAAATCACCAATTTCACATATTTGAAAAAGCATCATGGAATTAACCATATTTAAGAGAATCCTATTCATTCTTTCAACTAGTACACCATTCTATTGAGGATTGTATGGAACTGTGGTTTGACATTTAATCCTATGTTTTTGAAGATCATTTTCAAATTCGTTAAATGTATATTATTTTCCATTATCAATATGAAGAGAGTCAATATGTGATTTTGTTTCATTTCGGATCCATACATGAAAATTTTTTAAAGTTTCAAAACCCTGTGATTTTTATTTCAACGAGTACACCAAACACATCCTGGTGTAATCATTAATAAAATACATGATATATTTATTTCCATTAGCAGATGGAATAAGCATGGGGCCACACAAATCAGAATGTATTAGTCCAATTTTTCTACATGCTCTAGAAGTAGAATCATGAAATGGTTGTTTGTTATGTTTTCCAAAGATACAAACATCACATTGCTTCAAATTCCTAGGAATAGTAGGAAAACCAAAAACACCATTATTTTTCAACAAACGAAGCTATCATAAACAATGTGTCCAAATATAGCATGACATAAGAGACTATATGGAAATGTACCTACATCGTGGTGAGAGAGGTATGCAAAATGTTGTTCTTGATCAAATGTCCCTTTCAACTTCAGTAATCTTCCATCCTTTACTCTTGTCATAACAACCATGTTGTCGGAAGTGTCCCTTATTTCAAATTTTCCACTGAAGATATGAATAGAGTAGCATTGTTTTCAAATGTGCATGAAAGACATCAATTTACTTTGCAACTCAAGAATATACAACGTATCATGCAAAAGAAAATCTAGGAGTTCGGGCAATTTAAGTTTGATGGTGTCAATTCCCAAAGGTTTGAGACTTGATTTATCTATAAAATAAACTATGTCTGTAACACACCCACGACGACGAATAAAATTTGTCGCTTTTCTCAAGGGACAAAATCTGAAATTCTGAAGCCAAATAGTTCTCTAAGACTGGATGGTCTCACTCTATAGTTAAATGTAGAACCTTTCAGTTTTCTTAGTGCAAGTTTAAGGGCATACGCGACCTTCCCTTTCTCCCTACTGTGAAAACTCAGAGTGTTGGGCGTTAGATCCTTTTGTGACTTGGTCTACGCAAGTAAGTTTTAGGTGCAAGTTTCTCTCATGTGGCCATGGGCTGTGACCACCTGCCTACCCAAAAAGTCATCTCAGGACTTCACATGTCGGGTGTTCTACATGTGAGACACCTTGACCTTCCCAACCTCTAAAATCTGACAGGGGCCCAGTGCATGCTAGTTCTTCCCTTATCCACCTCCACGTGACCACTACCTGCGACCATAGGCTTAACCTAAACAATGCATCGTGTTTCACGATTTCAGAACTTTCGATGCAAGACACCCCAACTCCTCCAACTCCCGAGTTCTGAAAGGGGCTTAGCAACCGTTATCTCCCTCCTTTGGCCTCCATCCATGTTAACATTTACTATGACTCAGAGACTAACTCCAAGGCGCGTTGGAACTTCGCATATCGTGACTTCTCACGACTTCCCTCTTTGACTTCTCTACCCTGCGAGTCAGCAAAATGATGAGATATCGCCACGTGCCCTCCTTAATGGACGACCGCGATCAAGTCACAATTTCACATATCGCGAGTTCGCATAAATCTTGCCTCTGATTTACCGAGTCGCGAAATCCTGACAAGGTCAGATCTACGGTTCAACTTCCTCCTTCGATCAACGATTGTGATCGTTTCATGAATTCTCACTTCATGAGTTCTCACGGCTCTGCCCCTTGACCTTTATACTCTGCGAGTTAGAGAAATACTGAGCTATTGCTACGTGTCCCTTATGATGGATGGCTCAGATCATATCGCGATTTTGTGTATCGCGAGTTCCTAGAGCTCTACCCTTTGACTTCTCTGATGTGAAAGTCAGCGAAACAATGATCGCTCACCACGCATCCTTCCCAGCACCAATGCCTAAGATCAGCTCCCCTCTTTCCCTTGCAAATATTCTGAATTTCAAATCCTCAAACTCTTGGATCTGTTGCCATCTGTCTACCCTAACGATGGACAGTCCCGATGATTTCAGAACTGTCAGGACTTGGCAAGGTCCATTCTCCTATATACTTTCGAAGGGTTTAACCCTCGTGCACCTTTCTTGGATCCAATGGTTGTTGTTCCTTGCATTCAGATCTGATGGTCAAGGAATATCCTGATAGATCCTTAGATCTATAGTCCAGATCATGTTGCGATTTTGGGTCTCGGGAATCTAGTCATGCTAGCGTGCAAGTCTCCCGATGTGAAATATTACGAAGGCTGAAGGAATCGAGGCGTTAATGCCTGCACCCCTTCCTCAAATCTAATGGTCTCTATCGACCATGGATCCTCCTAAACATACCTCATCCATTCATCTCCTAAATGAAAGGATATTCCCTTTCAATACTTGAACCTCACCATCCTTCCTGAGCTTATTAGATTATGTCCTCACAATGTTTGCGATGTTCAACCTCCGAAAATGGGGGGGTTACTCCCTCGACTCTAAAATGGTGATGAATTTCTCTGGGGATAGTATTCTTGAGGAATTAAACTAGGACATAAGGAAAATCAATAGATATAAAAGTCCTCAAAGGACGAATCCATACTCTTAATTTTAATCATTCAATGCAGAAACCATTTAGAGACATACAAAAACAAACATGCATCCATTATTTCCAATTTAGAGTTCAAGGCATAAAAGAAACACTTATCATAACCATAAAGTGTGAAGCGACTGCCGATAGAGGTGCTCGTTTCCACCCAACCATAGGCTTAGTCACTCCCAATGGATTTATCACTGGCCACCCTCAAGCTTAGGCCATGATGTTTTGAGATTCAATCTCTTACTTCCATCTCAACGGAAGTTAGGGACGAAGTTTCTCTCCTTCTCCCTATACAGGAATAGACGAGGACAAAGTTTACTCTCCTTCTCCTGACTCAGTCTCCATTCCCTGTGATCAGAACTTAATTTCTCACTTTCAATCCTTCCTCGGACCCAAGAGTTTTTCGCTCTCGTATCTGTACTCTTCGCAGTCTACTCCCTTTGTCCACCACACTTCCTTTCTTTCCTTCCTTAGCACAGTTGCATGTGGCTCGAATCCCCTCATCCGTGGTTAGTTCTGGAATCCATACCGATGGGCAGTTTTCCCCATCCCTCATTAATTCTTGAGGAGGCCCTTCCCACCTACCAACCTGACAGGAATTCATTCATGGTCAGAGGGTTGTTCTAATTTGAGCAACATTAACTCCAACATGGTACTGGTTAGGTGGAGGTTAATGCAACCATTCTAAGTCCCCTCCACCACCTTTTTATTAGCAATCGTGGTCTCTCTTTCTTAGCACATCCCCTCTCTCAGCAGTCATGCAACATGTAACATTTTCTATTACAATAATCAAAATTTACATTCATTGACCTTCTACACAAGGTCCATCAAATCAAACATTCACACTTTTAAGTTTGTCATAGTTCCTCGGTCCATATAGTTATATTTACAAACTAGTGGAAACAAGGTGTTATAATTCCCTCCCCCTTAAAGGAATCATCGTCCTCGATGTTCTATCTATCAATATGATATGTATGTACATGAGTAAACAAAATCGGAAATGCCTGCCTCATGGCATCTTCCATTTCCCAGGTAGCCTCATCTGGGCCAAAGTGTTTCCATTGCACCTTGACATGTGCAATGGTTCGATTCCTGATTGATGTTTCCTTCTTGTCTAATATGAATTGGGGTTCTAGCAGGAATTCTCCCTTCAGTTCCACATGGATCATAGACCAGTCAATTATATGATTATCATCATATACATATTTCTTCAATAATGAAACATGAAAAAAATTGTGTGCCTTTATAGTGGGAGGAAGTGCTAGCCTATAGGCTACAGTTCCCACTCTATCTAGGACTTCAAAGAGTCCACAATACCGAGATGCCAACTTGAAATAGGCTCCCATTCTTAGGGAACTCTTCCGGGTTCTAACTCTGAGATATACATGGTCTTCGGCTTTGAACTCTCGGGGAGTTCTCTTTCTGTCGATGTAACTTTTTTGTCGGTCCTGAGCAATTTTTCATATTTTTCCTTATCTGCACTACTTATTGTTCCATTTCTTTTAGAATGTCGAGTTCGATTCTAATTCTATCCATTGGATTACTCCAGCTAATTGGGATCTTGCATTATCTACCATAGAGGACTTCAAAGGGACTCGTCTTTAAGGATCCTTGATAACCGTTGTTGTAGGCAAACTCTACCAATGGTAGGTAGTCTTCCCACTTCTTACGCTGATGCATTACATGCATTCTTAGCATGTCCTCTACTATTTGGTTTACACTTTATGTTTGTCCATCAGTTTGAGGGTGATAGGATGTGATGAACAAAATTTAGTCTCGAAACCGACCATTAGGGATTTCCAAAATTTTGAAGTGAATTTGGTATCTCTATCAGATACAATTTCCTTGGGCATGTCATGCAGTATGAATATCTCCTTCATGAAGATGTTGGAAATATCTATTGCCTTGCAAGTTGACTTGACAGGGATGAAATGGGAAAACTTACTTAGTTTTTCCACCATGCCCATGATGGCATCATTTTTCTTGGTCAACTTCGGTAATCCAGTGATGAAATCCATGGAGATGGTTTCCCATTTCCATTCTGGAATTGGTAGGGGCTATAATAATCCTGTTGGATGTCGGTGCCCTGCCTTAACTTGTTGGCGTTCTAGGTACTTACCTAGATAGTTAGCTATGTCTTTCCTTAACCCAGGCCAATAGAATTGTTTCCTAGTGGTCTTGATCATCTTCTGATATCTCGGGTGACTAGCACATGGTATCTTATGCAGTTCATCCATTATGAACCTCTTCAAGTCATCACAGTTCGGAATATACAATCTGTTTCTATAAGTCAACAACCCTTCCTCGAGCATTTGGTAGCCTTCATACTTCAGCCCTGTAGGCTCTTGCCTTAGGTATGAAGTCACGGTCTTAAAGAATGCATCTGTCTCTTGTGCATTTCTTATTCTCTCCCCAACATCCGTTTTGCAGGTGCTTACTGCTGCTAGATGAATCATTTTTATACTTCTGCTAAGGGCATCAACCACCCTATTTTCCTTTCCTTTTATATGTTTGATTTTGAAATCGAATTCACTTAGGAGAGCTATCCACCTCGCTTGTATGGCATTGAGTTTTGGTTGATCAAACATGTGTCTCAATCCACAATGATCTGTCATAAGCACAAATATTCTACCCAGGAGGTAGTGTCTCCACATTTTTAAAGCATGTACTATGGCAGCCAACTCTAGGTCATGGGTCACATAATTGATCTCATGCTCATTTAATTTCCAGGACATATAGTAAATTACACGTCCTTATTGCATAAGGACTCCTTCGAGTCCTTACTTGCAGGCATATGTACACACAAGGAAATCATCATCTGTGTCTGCAATCTTTAGCACAGGAGCATGGGTCAGGAGGTATTTCAGTTCCTAAAATTCGTTCTTCACATTTTGACGTCCAAATGAATTTAGTCCCCTTTTTCTGAAGGGCAGTGATTGGACAACCAATCTTGGAAAACCCTTTTATGAACCTTCTATAGTATCCTGCTAAGCCCATGAAAGACCTAATATCAGATACAACTTTCGGGGTAGGCCATTCCATAATGGATCTGATCTTGGCAGGGTCTACTACCACCCCTTCCTTAGATATGACATGGCCCAAGTAGTGGACTTGCTTCTGAAAGAAATCACACTTGCTAAACTTAGCGTAGACTTGATGCTCCCTTAGTACTTGAAGTACGAGTCTAAGATGTTCTTCTTGATCCTCCCTATTCTTGGAGTAGATTAGGATATCATCAATGAAAACCAATACAAATTTGTCCAGAAATTTGTTGAGTACATTACTCAGCAAGCACATAAAAGTGGCGGGGGCATTGGTTAACCCAAATGGCACCACCACAAATTCGTAGTGACCATACCTCATCCCGAAGGTTGTTTTGTGGATGTCTTCATCCTTAATATGGACTTGATGGTAGCTAGATATTAGGTCGATCTTTGAGAATATGGATGCTCCTCCCAATTGGTCGAACAGGTCATCGATTCTTGGTAAGGGGTACTTGTTCTTTATGGTTTCCTTATTGAGTTGTCTGTAATCTATGCATAGTCGGAGTGTTCCATCTTTCTTTTTCACGAAAAGGACGGGCGCTCCCCATGGAGATACACTAGGTCGGATGTAGCCTTTGTCCATCATCTCCTTTAGTTGTATCTTGAGCTCAAAAATCTCCAGCGTGCTCATTCTGTATGGCGTTCTAGATGTTGGTACCGCTCCCGGTGTAAGTTCTATTGAGAAGTCAATATCCCTTCTCGGAGGTAGAATTGGTACTTCTTCTGGGAATACGTCCTTGTATTCTCTTAATATGGGGTGGTCCTCTAGGTTTGGTTTTTCGTCTTCAACGGACTCCAACATTTGTATTGCATATTTAAGGAACACCCTTTTCTGCGATACTTCTTCATTTGAAGGGTTGCTATTTGTCTCACTGAGACAGGATTATGAATCCATTGGAGGGCCATCTTTCTCCCTTCTTCATTTACACATTCTAATGTTTTATGATAACAGTCCATTTTAGTTTTATGAGCATCCAACCGATCCATACCAATCAACAAGTCATAAGATCCCAAGGGAAGTATGTTAAGGGTCTCTTGGGTGGGCAATCCACCCATGATAAATTGACAGGCTAGTATAGCCTCTACCACCTTTATTTTGGTCCCAGTGGCTAGTTGTACCAACCATGGTTTAGCATGTATAATTGGTTGCAGTTTACACTTATCGACAGTCTAAGGGGCTACATAACTCAAATTAGAACCTGGGTCAGTTAAAATAGAAATAGGATGGTTGCGATCATACCTTCCAGCTCCACTACTGAAGCTTGGTGGTCGGCTTGATTATTGTCCAGGGTTGCATAGATTCGTGGCATGCTCCTAGCCACATCATTGATGGTGGCATCTTCTTGGATATTGTAGACCCCCTTACTGTTTTGTTGTCTAAGAGGGCAGTACCTCAATCTATGATTTTCTTCACAACCCCAACATTTTAAGGGTTCTTCTTTAGGTTATCGATCTTTATGGGGGTTGTCTGAAAAGTTTTATTTCCACTTTGAGAGGGGAAATTTTGTTGATATACACTTCTAGCAGGAAGGCTCCCCATAGAATATTTTCCATAGTTCTTAAATCTTGAAGAGATAAAAAATTTCTTCTGGAATCTCGAACTATTCTTTTTCTTCCAGTCCTCATGGGGTCTTGTCTTGCTCCCAAACTGTTCATAACAATACCTCACCTTCCAGATAGATTCTTCTAAGGTCCTTGGTTCGTCCAACTCAATCCTATATCGGTAGGTCTGAGGTAACCCACTAATGAACTGTTGCATTTTTTATTTTTCATCTTTTATGTAGGGTACATACCTCAGTAGTTCAAGGAATTTATTGACAAATTCCTCTATGGTGAGTTGTTCCAGCCGAAGTTCGTAGAATTCCTTAGTTTTCCCATCCATGTAATTTTCTGACAGATATTGCTTCCTGAAGTATTTCTCAAATTGTTTCCATGGCAAATCCTTCTCATGGACTCCTTTCACATTCCTAAGGTCTTCCCACCATATAGAAGACTTTCCATTCATGTTGAAGATGGTTATCCGAGCCTTTAGGTTCTCAGAGTAGTCGTGGACTCTAAAATACTTCTTTAAACCAAGAAGCCAAGCTTTCACCTCTTCTCCCTTCTTTATCTCTCCATCAAAAGAGGGTGGTTTAGCTTTCTTGAACTCTTCAGGACCACGGGATTTTGAACGCTTATGTTTCCTTCCTTTCTTCTGAGAATGCGAGCTGGCCCTGCTACTAGAAGACCCTTTGGAGTTGTCAGCTTCCTTTCCAGAGGACTCTCTCGATGAGTGTCCCCTGCCTCCGGGTTGGACCTTTTTAGTGGTACTTCTCCCAGTGGGGTCACTTATGGAGTAAGGTTTTTGGGTCTCAAGTGGACTCTGACCTCTCTTCATGTGTCGTCGGTCCACATGACTGGTTGCGGGTTCGTGATGTAGTTTCCTCTGTATGTCGGATAAGCTTTGTAGCAAGACTGCATTAATTTTTGTTTGTTTCTATTGCTTCTTTATCAATCTCTCGTTGTCAGACTTGAAATTCTGTAGCTTGGCCCTGAGGCTCCTTACAGTTTCGGCCAGATCTGGAGGGGTTTCCACTGCCCTCCTTTCATCAGATTCCTTGTCTCTATTGTGGGAGCCATCCCCCACTTCATGAAACGTCATCATCATTTAGTATTGGGGTCTTCCCGTAATTCACTGACTGTTCAAATGTTGCCAAAAACACTTACAGTTAGCTAATAGTCTATTAGTTCATGAATATTACATGGTTTAATTTCTTAATGTACACACACAGTAGAAGGTTTTAGGGTGAAATCACGAAGGTGGGTAACACTTTCGTGACAATCGGATCTCCAAAATTTCAAAAAACATTTTTTCGACCAAACTAATATTATTTTTCGGTCGAACGATATTTGTTTCAGCCGAAAAGTGGAACGCCAAATCGAATGGTGCAGTGAAAGCACCCTTGATTTGCGTGTAAAAATTAAGTCGAACAAATTTTTTCCATCCGAAAAAATGTTTTCGGTCGAAAGATATTCTGGCCGAACAATGTTTCGGCTGAAAGATTGTTCGGCCGAAAGAATGTTTATATATCAACCGAACGTCGATTTTGAATGGTTTTCAAACTTTTTTTGCCGTTTTAGCGTGGTTGTGTGCATCCGTGAGCATTTGTGAGGTCGTGAGCGCAGAGGTCCATGAGCGTTTGTGAGGTCTGTGAGATCTGTGAGCGTTTGTGAGGTCTGTGAGGTTTGTGAGCATTTGTGAGGTCTGTGAGCGCAGAGGTCTGTGAACTTTTGGGGCAGAGGTCATGAGCACATAGGTCTGTGAGTGTTTGGTGCAGAGGTCGCGAGCACAAAGGTGTGAGCTTTTGGCGCAGAGGTCTTATGAGCATTTGGGTGCAGTGGTCGTGTTGGCGTAGAGGCCATTTTGGCAAGATGTCCGCGAGTTAAAGGTATTTCTCTGTGTTTTCGTTTTATTTTATAATTTTAGATTTTTATTTTTATTTTCGTTTTAGTTTTTTATTTTAATTTTAGCTTTAGTTTTATTTTAATTTAAATTTTAGTTTTATTTTTCATTTTCTGCCAAATTTAATTTAGTGTTTTTAAATTAAAATTTAATTAATTAGGAGGCTGAGCAGGACAATGTCGTGGGCACGCCAACTGCCTGGCCACAGGGCTAGCGCGGCCAAGTCATAGTCCAGTGGACTGTGACTTGCCCATGAGGGCCTAGTCCTGTGGCCAAATAGTTGGGTGCCCACGACATTGCCTTGTTCAAATTAGATTTAGTTTTAGTTTTTTATTTTTATTTTACTTTTAGTTATATTTTAAACGGAGTTTTAGTTAAACAGTTGGGTGCCCACGACATTGCCCTGTTCAAATTAGATTTAGTTTTAGTTTTTTATTTTTATTTTACTTTTAGTTATATTTTAAACAGAGTTTTAGTTATATTTTTAGTTTTCTGCCAAATTTAATTTATTTTTTTTAATTAAAATTTAATTAATTAGGCAGCCTTTCAGGGAAATGTTGTGGGTGCTAACTGCATGGCCACACGGCTAGGCCCTCACTTCCAAGTCATAGTCCACTGGACTTTGACTTGGCTGCAAGGGCCTAGCCCTGTGGCCAAACAGTTGGGTGCCCATGACATTGCCCTATTCAAATTAGCCTGTCAACCAGAGGTCAATTGACAAAATGTCTTGCATGAAAAACCTACTTTAACAAAGTTTTTCATGTTCTCGTCCTTTAAAAGACCATCCAGCATAGAAATTAGCATTTTGGTGTTAATAAAAGTTTAAAAGAATTGCAAGCATTATCTGCATCAGTCAAGTCACATTGATAAATCAAGATGGTGCACTAACAAGAATCTACATTGGTTGCCATTTGAAATAACCCATGCAAAGTCGTTCCCCAGGTTTAAACTATGCTCTGGAACAACAAACGAAGTAGCCATCAAATACCCATGCCATAGTAAAGGCCTCACCAAGATCTAGCTAACTTTTGAAACATAAATCAAGCTTCTATCAACAGTTGATCTTGCTTCAACAACTAAACGAATTATCTATGTTTTGGCCTTCTTCTTTCTTGGCTTATTAATAAATGAATATTTCATAAACATTGATCTAGAACATCAAACAAAGTAGCCATCACATGCACATGTCACTATAAAGGCCTCACCAAGATCTAGCTAACTTATGAAACATAAATCAAGCATCTATCAGTAATTGAATTCCAACAAAATTCCTATAAAATTAAAAAAATAATTTCAACTAAAAAGAAGACACCATAAATTCTAACAAAATTCCTATAAAATTAAAAAAATAACTTCAACTAAAAAACAATTTATCTTGTAAACTTCTCAACTTCGAGAAACTTCCACACCCTTTTTAACATTCATTCAACAAATTTTATCACTTGCATAATTGCATTACTATGTCATCATAGTTCAAACAATGGACATTTCCAACTCGCACCAATGAAGCGATGGTGTCTTACTCAAACGCATTTTCAGTAGCTTGTTGAAGTTGATATGATGATGTCCTATTCAAACGAATTTTCAAAAACGTGTGGAGGTAGATGTTGATATGCTTGGAAAACCAATGTAGATATCGTTGTATATATACAATATGAAAACATTGGGTTAGATGAAGACATTGGTGGTTTGTTTAGATGAAATACTGAAAATATTGACATTATTTTTACAAAAATTACATTTAAGTTGATGTTTAAGGCATTTTTTTAAAAAGTACTTCGATGTTTTTTTTATAAATTTGTATATTATTTGTTACATATTAATAATATGTAACTTTGTAAAATTGATTGCATACATTGGCATTGGTCTTAACTATTATATACATTTTTTTTTATACATTTTTAAAACAATGTGATTATACTTAAATTTATACAAGATTTTATTTATGTTAGTACATTTTAATTTTGTACACATGTTTAAACCAATGTGATTATTTATACAAGATTTCATTTATGTTGATTTTTTTTGTTAATTTAATATACATCTTTAAAACAATGTGATTATACCTAAATTTATATAAGATTTTTTTTTTGTTGGTTTTTTTTATAGATTGTCACATTATTAATATTTGTTAATTATATGTGACTTTGTAAAATGTATTACATACATTGGCATTTGTCTCAATTATCATATTCATTTTAATTTTATATACATTTTTAAAATAATGGGATTAAACCTAAATTTATACAGATTTTATTTTTGTTGGACTTTAAATAACATCACATTTCGTTAATATATTTTTAATCCTTATTAGGTCAAGTATTATAGTTTTCACATGTTTTGACTTTTTCTGAGTGCATTTAATTTTGTATATGTTTTTCATGGTTTTTTAAAAATAGTTATTTATTTTTATTGCAAACTGTGTTTTTAATTTTTTTAATTTATAGTTTTTTATTGGCTTAGAGAATAATTATGAGATTTAATATCCTGGTGGAAGACTGCATGTTTGAAGTATTTATCAAAGTCCAAAAAATATTTAAAAAACTAAAGTTAAATAACTATCATTACGATGCTTCCACCTATTAATGGGTTCGACGTCCCATATTAAATGCTTATTAATTGGTTTGACCTGAAAGTCAGATCACACTTGTCATGACCTTTCGTTTCTGCATTTCATCGCTACCTCTCACCACTATCCCTGGATCCTCAAACATGTTATAACCTGTAACTTCCTCCTCTAAGTGCCATAACTTCCTCATAGTATTTGTTTTCAATAGCATGACCAATTTCTCATATAAATGAATCCAACGAAGTATGGAACCAGTAAAGTGAACAGTAACACAAGACTAAACATTTCAAGCCAATATATATTCAGAATCATTTGAAGTGAGAGATGTATATTGCACCACTTTAACAACAACTACTATAGCATTGGGATCTGGAGATGGATTTGTTGGGAAAGAGTTTTTTTAGATGGAGCATTAGGATATCATGCATTGGTAGCTATATGTTGGTGATTATTTGAAGTTAGATCTCTCCATGGATGGAGCATTTGAAGTTTCAACTTTTACCAACAATTTGGACTACTTCATTAACTGTAGTAGTTAGCATGAGTTGTGGATGCTTCTCAAGCATAAGCTTCTCCTAGTAGTGATTTTAGTATAGTTCATGATAAGTATAGCTTTTTATTTGCAAATATGCTCTTATGTTAGACAAAGACATTGTGTTCCCCCAAAAGTAGTAAATTTCCTTCTTCCTTATTATACCAAGATTTTCTTGGCTAGAAATGTTTCCAACTATTATACATCCCAGATACTTCATATGAGTCATCGCTAAGGGAATCCTTAGATGAAGTGACCTTGGGATGGAATTGCATATAATTAGTCATCAAATGATGCTAAAGGAGAGCACCTTACATGAATCCAAGGTCGCATAGGCCCTTGATTTCTTCCCCTCAATTTTATTTACCTGATCTAGCTCTACTCTTGAGGGTGCGGGTTATCATAGTGGTGGGATTTGTGAGCAATGACAATTTGATTACCGATGTGACATTGATTTATTTTCCACTATTTATCCCACCCATAACCCAAGGCCTTTAGACCTTGGAGAGAAAAAAAACATCAACCTGAACTATAGCTTGGGTTCAATAATAGCTTTTTAGTCCATTAACTAGCATGAGTAATAGTTAACACTAAGATAATGGGGGAAATCCCCTATATCTATTCATACATTCCCCCCCATTTGGTTCTGGGGAATTTACACCCCTTGGATAAGGACCTATAGGTTGACAACATAAATTGAAATCCAAAATCCTTATCTTTACATTCTCATCTATGGATTCTTAATTTAACTAGTGTGAACATCATATAATACAACTATGGGTGTAGTTCCTACCTGTATTACATAAATTTCAATGGTGCGTTGAAGCCCAAGCACCTTTAAAATATCATGTAGCTATAAGGCTTAGGATAGAGGTCATTTTGGAGAAGAAAAAATGGAAACTCAATATAATCCAGTGATCTCTAGCCTAAAATGACCCTAAAATATTTTCTTGAATGATGGTTTCGATGCATCCTTGGGCTCGAGTAATCCGCATCACCCAAACAAAAAAAGAATAAAATTTATATTATGCAAATAGGAATCAAGCATCATTCAGTAATGGATCTTGCTCCAACTGCTAAACGAATGATCTAGCTAAGCATATAAATGAATTCAATGTCATGACTAGGGATTCATTTTCATATTTGATTGCTTGCTACATTTATGGAATGTTAATTTACTAATAAGCCAAGAAAGCAGAAGGCCAAAACATCCCCTTGAGTGAGATTTCAATCTTACACTGACATAACTTCTCTTTTCAATCTTTCAAGTTGTCATTTAACAAAACATAAGATCATACACAGCACACATTTAAATTTTTAAATGTTCCATGTCAACACAAAAATCACCTATAATTGCATCCTTTCTCAATTGTAATCTTCAAACTTCTACCTCCCTCTCTCAATCTCTAAGAGATAGTTACAATTGTTACTCTTCTTTACATGTCACTTGAACAATCAATTCAATTTCTACATGTCATTTGATGCCCACTTCCTAATGACAATAAATTGGTTCAATAGTTATTGTAGATGCACCATACACATGTTGCTTTTGATCTTGTAATCCCTTGTACATTTTGTCAATTCATTGAGGTTAATATATGCACCCTCAAAGAAAGCATTAGGATCAATCTATTCCATGGTAACGTTGAGTGTTATTCTACCAAGAATCCCAATCAACTTAGTTATCAATCATTCAACTACTCATAGACCATACTACACGAACAATTGACCAATAAACATTCTTAGAACCTTTTAGGTTTTTGTTGACATGTTCTAGAAACATGCATCCATTATTTCCATTATTTGTCCATCAATGTGATCTTTAAGTCAATTATGCATAGTTCAGTAAATCTATTACTTCCATATTAGGTCGGTTCTCTCCTAGTGGAACTTCCCAACAAAACTTCGTACTTAGTCGCACTTTGACCCAATTGACTATCTGACTTCTTACACAATTCCTTATGATTCCTAGGAAATGTTTAATTTGTATACTTAAATTCCTTTAATATCATGATTGATCTCCACATATTTGTGTTTTCATCATGAACTTGTGTAGAAAATATACTTGTATATCAAAATTTACAAAGATATATTTCAATAAAGAATAGTAATCGATAATGAAAATTGTTTTACAAAATAAATGACTTCTCAAAATACAAGTCAAAGGGTGAGTCAAGTAATAAGTTGTGAGTTTTAATTGGATATGTTGATTGTGTCTAGCTCAAGTGTCAGAGAGGAAAATTTCGTATCTACCCCACCTAGGACCAAACTACACTTTTGGCATGTTTTCTTTTCATGAGAAGACTATTGATTAGGACTCTTCATGAGTTAATTTTTTATTGGGGATGGAAAGGTAACAACAATCTCATTCTAGCACATATCTATGTGTGTAACCTCTAACCAAAATTTCGGTTGGTAACTTACCAAAAGTAGTCAATTGTTAACCTAGTGGAAATTTGTTGGTAACCAAGAGATAATCTATTTCTCTCTCTCTCTCTCTCTCTCTCTCTCTCTCTACCCCCAACTCCGTCCACTCGCCGCTCTTTGTTCTACTATTTTTCTTGCATTGTGAAGTAATTATTTTGTTAGTTAATGTTTAAAATCCATATAGTTTATAAGTTTCACCTTTCCATATTAATTTCAAGAATCTATTTTGAATATTTTTGACATAAGCACATAGCTACATTAACCATTGAACACATAATAGCATATACATTCCATTGACTAGTAAGGCATAAAGTTCCATTTGAAGCTCCATTTTTACTAGTTTTGTAGATACCTTATGACACTTTCCTATATCCCTTGGATTTATCCATCATTTGAGATCTTTGGTAGTATATAGAAATTTATTTACTTTTTTTTAGGGATGTTGATATTTACAAAATTTTGTGTGTTGGTGTAATTTACTAGTATTGTGGCATTGTTGCTCTTTAAATGAAAAGGAAAAGAGCTGAAAGCAATCTTGCAAAAAGGTATAATTCATTTTGTTATCAAATATAAACAACAATGAGTAAGATGAAATTGAATTGCAAAGAGTGAATATGGCATTGTACTTAACAAAGAATAATCTATTGTATATATGAAACAATTATTTCTTGAGTGCATCGTATTTTTGAACACAATTTTGTAGTGTACAAGAAATATTCATTGCCAAGAGTCATTTATATTTGGACTAGGTTGACAAAACACATATTGAAACCATCTAGTGAGACCTAATGATAATGGGTAAGTAAATCCCCCCCTATGCTTCACATGTCCTACATATTGTCATGAGTCTTGGTCACATCTGTTAAGAACCTGAATAGATCTACAAATATAATCACCACAAATACTGAATACACAATAGATCCACAAAGCAAGATAGAAGAAACAACACTTTATTAGAAGAAAACCCTTGAGGTAGGGAAACACCATACAATGGATCATATTATGGAAGGGATCCTCTCCTGTTCACTTGCCTCTTCGAGGGGGCATCCTCCTATTGAGTTACCGCTCCAAATATAATATTTCTCTTCATGTCTCATTACATTGCTTGAACCCCTTTATATAGTGCTATCATCTCCTAATAACATTCTAGAGGAGGAATCTTCTAGAAGTAGAGTCTTCTAAGAAGCCCTCTTACATTAACTATATCTAATTACCCATTTATTATATATAACTACCATAATGGGCCTTATTTAATAATATAGTGGACCTAGTCCACCTTACATTGAATGACCTCCACTATTATCACTATGGGCCCTCTGGGCCTCCCCACTACCTCTCTATCTACCTTACATTCCATCCCCCTTATGAAAGCATTGTCCTCAACGCTTGATGTACAACCATATACCAGAGTCCCATGGATAATTGTGGACCATAATGCTGAAGAAGATTGAAGAACCAAGGTCCCATGTAGAAAGGAAATCCACCATGCTAAAGTAGTCCAACCACCATTGTAAGCCTGGGTCCCATGTCCAAGTGTTCATGTGAACTCCCCGTGAAATATTTTGGAACCCAATAACCAACTCCAAATGATGCTCTAAAGACTGACACCTATCATGTGGATCCAAATAAGAAGATCTATCCACATAGTGGAAAAGGGTCGTAGCAGAATCTGGAAGGAATAATACCACTGTAGAATATGCAGACTGAACGCTAGTAACTAGCTCCTGATGTGGGACATTGATGTTCTCTACAGAAGGTGGAGTAGAGTCATTAAATAAAATATGAAAGTGGTTGTCATTCCAGAAATGACAACTATTCATATACCAATCATCACAATCGGCCTCAAAATCATACCAAGCATATATTTCTTGATTATATTCATCCATGAGTTATTCCGTAAGAAATATCTCCTTCATATTATTCAATGAATCTTGAATACTAAGAAAACTATCATTGAGACCATCTGTGAGGTTTTCTATGAGACCATGTACAAATGCATCCAATCTATCATCCAATGTGTGAAACAATTGGGCTTTGAATGATTCAAGAATTTCTTTCAAGGTTTGAAAGGAAATAGCCATCTGAGCACCCTATGAACTCTTCGGTCCTGCAACATTCATGAAAAAACCCAACAAATAGACCCAATAATTTTCGGTAGAAAATCGCGGATTTTTCTGGAAAAACCCTAGAAAACTGTTGAAGTTAAAATGCTCATGACTTCACTTCCCGGACTCCGTTTTGGCTGATTTTTTTTTAAATTGGGTGAAATTGTGAGAGGAACTCAGATCTGTAATTTATTTGGGCAAATTCAGCCTCCAAATGCTACATAAATAAAATAAAAAATTATTGCCGCCATCCACGGAAAAAATCCTGAAAATTTGCAGATTATAAAACTTCAATATCTTGACTTCCCGGACTCCGTTTCGGACGATTTTTTTTTTTAAATTGGGTGTTTTTATGAGAGGAAATCAGATATACAATCATTTTCTGCAAATTTTGTACATAAATATACCGATAACTTCAATAATGTCGCGACCCTCTTTTTTCTGCTCCGAAAAAAAAAATCTGCAAAAATAAAAAATATTTGTCCACAATGTCTGCCCAAGGAAAGTGCTCTAATACCATTTGTTAAGTACCTAAACCAGATCTACAAATATACTTCAGAAATAACCAAGAATAAGCCATAAACCATTCATCATAACAATGAACACAAGAAATATCCAAAACCCTTGAGGTAGGGTAACACCATATATTATTCCTTATGGAAGAATAAAACTCCTCAAGCAATCATTGCTTGTAAAATCACAATATTCTTCACTATGTTTCATTACATTGCCTACACTTCTTTATATAGCTCTCCCTATCTCCTAGGAACCTTTTAGAGAGTCTTCTCACATTTATCACATCCAACTACCATAGTGGGTCTTTCTTAATATAGTGGACCTAATCCACCTTACATTGAATGACCACATTCCCTTATATTAAATGACTTCCACTAATAACACATAACTATGTTCCCATTGGGTACCTCCCTAGGTATAGTACACCTATCCTATCATCATATAATTAGTTATTTCCCCATTAAGAGGGACTAAAACTAGGTACCTAATGTACAGGCACAAGAGACTACTAACATGAAAGAAAATTTGCTACCTATTGCTTAATGGGGGTTGGCATAAATATGTCAATTCTTGGCTAAATCATTTGAGAATGGAGAAGGATATCACTCTACAGAACATTGATATACCATTAAAAGTACTATTAAATAGAAATTCAATGGAATATCAATTTACTTATGAAGAGTTTTTCTTAACTAGAAGGTAGGGAAAAGACCACCAAAGTACATTGGAAAAGGCCACCAAAGTGGGAGACTGGTTCCTTTTTGAGCAGTTTACTACACAAGTAGGTCACTCATGTCTTACACAGAGATGTTGTAAGGTAGCTAGAGAGGTAGTGGGGGGCCCCAGAGGGCCCATAGTGATAATAGTGGAGGTCATTCAATGTAAGGTGGACTAGGTCCACTATATTATTAAATAAGGCCCACTATGATAGTTAGATATAATAAATGGGTAATTAGATATAATTAATGTAAGAGGGCTTCTTAGAAGGTTTTACTTCTAGAAGATTCCTCCTCTAGAATGTTATTAGGAGATGATAGCACTATATGAAGGGGTTCAAGTAATGTAATGAGACATGACGAGAAATATTGTATTTGGAGCAGTAGCTCAAAAGGAGGATGCCCCCTCGAAGAGGCAAGTGAACAAGAGAGGATCCCTTTCATAATAGGATCCATTGTATGGTGTTGCCCTACCTCGAGGGTTTTCTTCTAATAAAGTGTTGTTTCTTTTATCTTGCTTTGTGGATCTATTGTGTATTCAGTATTTGTGGTGATTATATTTTTATATCTATTCAGGTTCTTAACAAGTAGTATCAGATCACTTTCCTTGGCCAAAGAAGGGAAGATTTGTTTTCTCTTTTTGCAGAATTTTTTCTAGGGAAGAAAAAGAGAGCGACGCACTTCAGGTTCAGATATAAAGTTTTATGAGCTAAATTTGGAAAAAAAAAATTGGGTATTTGAATTCCTCTCGGAAAAATACCCAATTTCGAAAAGATAATCAGTCGAAACGGAGTTCGGGAAGTAAAGTTATGAGCATTTTAAATTCAGCAGTTTTTCAGGATTTTTCCAGAAAAAACCGCGATTTTCTACCGTAACTTATTGTTCTATTTTTGGAGGTTTTTCATAGAAAGATGTATTTTATAGGAAAATGTGATGGCCCTAGTATTGAATCATTCATTAAAGAAAGAAAATCAGCATGAGAATATACTTGGACCCATTGGGTAGATCTCAAATTGCAAGGTGATGCTGCCATTTGGTGGAAATTGCTTGATTATAAGGAGATGATGAGACTCTCCAATGTAGAATTTAAAAAAATATTGTTAGACAAGTGGTCTCATGGAGAAAATAAGGATAAAGAGAGAACCAAGAGTTTATTTTCATGTGAAAAATCTATATTATAGGTTCACGGTTGTATTCATAAAGAAAATATCGTTGTTTCTATTAACCCTAGTTGCATGCATAATTTTATCAATGTTTAGTTGGTTAATAGATTGCAAGTTCCAATAAAGAATATTCAAAGCACACATGTTGAGGGTGAAAATGTTCAAAT
>ML798787.1:249801-271085 GCA_009831015.1 Picea engelmannii | reverse complement strand
TCTAGAAGGTTCCTAGGAGATAGGGAGAGCTATATAAAGAAGTGTAGGCAATGTAATGAAACATAGTGAAGAATATTGTGATTGTATAAGCAATGATTGCTTGAGGAGTTTTATCCTTCCATAAGGATTAATATATGGTGTTACCCTATCTCAAGGGTTTTGGATATTTCTTGTGTTCATTGTTATGGTGAATGGTTTATAGTTTATTCTTGGTTATTTTTGAAGTATATTTGCAGATCCGGTTTAGGTACTTAACAATAAGTTACTTATGATATTAATTATAAGATAAAAAATTATAAACACTTTTGAATTTTCTCAATATTTCTCCATGTTTATATAGAAATGCTACAACCCAAATCTTCAAATCCATATATATAATAAAACAAAATTGATGAGTGTCTCAAAAGGAGTTTATTTTTTTCCTAGAGACAAGATTCATACGATTTACAATTGTTTTCAAGGTAAAAATAGGTTTTGGACATGGAGGGATATGATGTTATGAAGATTAAACTCTTTGTTTTGGGGATTCTAATGCATTACATTATATGCGGTCTTTGTGGATCCAACCATAGGGAACTTTTAAGGAATATTAAAGAAATGTTCTAATACATTTTTTTAGTGGATCCAACCATAGGAAACTTTTAATGAATCCACTTGTTTGTTGTCTTTTTGAATTGATTTCCCTTGGCGAACCCAACTTTCTAATTTCAATGACTTATTTGTGTGGGTTTTGTTGATTATTATGAAAAGAATGTGGTTTTATCTTATGTCCCTTATCCCTTTAGTCATCAGTCCATGCCTAAGCAGTTGACCAGGAGCCGAATCGACGATCATCACTTCGGTGTTTAAAGACCTATAGATTCAAATGCCCTGCTTTTTTGTGCATGGATGATGAGTGAAGGATAAGAATGTGCCATGTTGTCTATGGATCCCTTACTCATCTTTTAGTTGATTGATTCATGGTTGAGTGACCAATATTTTCATCTTCTTCTTTGATGTGGATCGTGAATGATAAACCTCTCAGTGGAATGACAGTCCCTTGGCGAATCCAACTTCTGATTTCAATGACTTCTATGTGTGGGTTTTATTGATTATTGTGAAAAGATTATGGTTTTATATTGTGTCCCTTATCCCTTTAGTCATCAGTACATGCCTGAGTAGTCATCTAGGAGTCAAATTGACGGTCGTCACTTCAGTGTTTAAAGACCTATAGATTCAAATGCCATGTTTTTCTGTGCATGGATGATGAGTGAAAGATAAGAATCTGTCATGTTGTCTATGGACCCCTTACTTATATTTTAGTTGATTGATTCATAGCTGAATGACCAGTCTTTGAGTCTTTTTCTTTGATGTGGATTGTGAATGATAAACTTCTCAGTGGAATGACAGTCCCTTGGCGAACCCAACTTCTGATTTCAATGACTTCTATGTGTGAGTTTTATTAATTATTGTGAAAAGATTGTGGTTTTATCTTCTGTCCCTTATCCCTTTAGTCATTAGTCCATGCCTGAGCAGTCGGCTAGGAGCCGAATCGATGATCATCACTTCGATGTTTAAAGACTTATAGATTCAAATGCCTTGATTTTCTGTGCATGGATGATGAGTGAAGGATAAGAATATGCCATGCTGTCTATGGACCCCTTACTTATATTTTAGTTGATTGATTCATGGCTGAATGACCAGTATTTACACCTTCTAATGAGCGAGTACCTATGTGGCTTGATTGTTTAAAACTTTGATTTATCTCTGCGTTTTTAATTGCTTGAACTTGTGTACATCTCTAGATTTTTATTGATAAACTCTGCATTATGGATATATATTGAGGAGTGATGTCGACACAAGATTATCCAAACATTCCTCGCAAACTCTCTAGGCATTCTCAAGAAGAAAGAACAGGAACTCCTTCTTCAACTAAGACTCCGAGTGAGCACCAACAATCTCGTCAAAGGAAATTTTCAAACAAGTCTGTAAATAGATCAACTGCAGAACCTGCTCAAACTAGTGTTATGGATGCAACCTTCTTAGATAGGTTGCGCATCAATACTCCTACACCTGAGAATGTAGGGAATAGCTCTGGACAAGAGAATATTTCTGGTAAGTTTCTTAAATTTTGTTTATTTTTGTTGAATATTTTTATATTTAAATTTATGTGAGGCTAAATCTTGAATTTATTTCAAATGTGTGTGTAGGAAATCAATTTAGAGAAAGGGGCGACAATGAGAGTGGCTATCACGAAGATTAAAATGTTGGTGCAGACGGTGAAGGTGGATTTAGGAGGTCGCGTTATGAAGAAACAAAAGATTACATGCCAACATCCACATATCCTTCAAATCTTGGCGATGAACTTCCCTGGGAAGGTAATATTGAAGCAATGATGCTTGAACGATACTCAAGTGTTAAAAAGAGGTTGGAAAATGATTTGGCGGTATTGAAACTTCCTCAGGAGAGAAAACAAAGTTTGCAAATTGTTTTGCATTCATTGGAAAACTTTATGGATGCATATAAGAACATGGGGCCAACCACTGACAGCTTTATCGATATAATGAGGTGGCGAAAGTCAGAGGTGATGGGTCCTGATAAATGAGAGACAGTAAAAAATAGTTTCAAAAAAAGACGTCATCTCCATGTTCAATTTCAAAGAGGGCTTAAAGAGAAAAATGTTGAAGGTACAATATTTTAAGTACCCTGACTTTGTCGGACATCTGTATAATAGATTTTTGACGGCATATGAGACATTTTCGTGGAACGATAAGGTTCCACACTATTTTGCAAGACATTTTTTTGCGGAGTTTTTCTTGCACATGCACCCGGATTATACTAGTCTACCGTCCAAATATTATGGGACTGGTAAATGACGTACTTATGATCACAAATGGGGCATATCGAAGTGCGACATTGCCGAGGCCTCCACAACCTTTAGTACCTTGCCCAACAGGGGAATTTTCATCACTTTCAGAGTTCCAGGCTACATCAAAAGTTGGCAAAGAGGCCAAGACTGCAATCGGAGAAAATTTGGAAGCTATGTTTTATGGTGTTGATGTTGGCTTGAAGCGTCAGAGAGAAGAAGTCAATTCCCGTGCCACATTTGTTGATAAAACAGATGCAGACTTAGATGCAATGTCAACAGAAGAAGTTTTGGAGTATGTAAAATTTTGTCGGGATAGTTGGAAGAAGGTCATTCAGAATGATGACCCGAATCGCAGATTGGTATGTGATCTATTTAAGAAAATTTTGACGCATTTTATGATAGTTTACTTTGAGTTCTAGATTTAGATATCATTGTCTCTATAGAAATAATCGAGTTCTTCTTGCCATTAATTGCAATTTGGAGATATATTAAATAAATCTCCAGTTGGTAGGGGACTTGATTCGACAAGTTTAAATTTGGATGGATTGAATTGGATATGTTTTTTTAATAGTTGTTCAATCTTCACTCTTTTGAATAAGATATCAACAACATTTATAATTTTGTATAATTGTGAACACATTGAATCCTAGATTTAGTTCTTACTTGTGTTGTTCACAACTCTCTATTCTATCTCCTGGTACTTGGGCTGACTTGTCTCAATTCTCAATGGGAGAGTTTGAAGAGGGTGGGAGTTCACAGGTATCATTTAATGTCTTAAAATCATTTAAATTTAATGTATTATATAATCACTTGAATATAATTTTTTTAATTTTCAAATTTGAAATGTGTTATATAGGCTAATGTGGAGAAGAGAGTACCTGAGAATGTGCTCGGAAGGGAGATTGGGATTGAGAAAGCACCCAGATTAGGAAATGAAGTGTCCATTCAGGATGATTCATAAATGTATGTTCTTGACTTTTATCAAATTTTTTTTTTATCAAATTTATAGTTTAGCCTTTCCTCAATTATTTTGAATTATATAGAACCCCTAGATAAGTTTGTTGTTTTCTTAAATGGTGTACATTCAAACTTATTTAAGGTTATATTATGATGAAGACCTAATTTTGAACTTGAATATGTTTGAATATTTGAGAACAGATTATATCCCACATCAGAAAAGAGAAAGTTTCTAAATTTTCCTCGATTGCATTCCTTGCTTTCTTGTCCAAGAATAACGTAGTATTATATGAGAACATTATTCCACCGAAGAAAGAGAAGATAAATATATTTCAGAAGAATGATTTTTAAAATGGAGATTTGTGAACTTTTTTAGATAATAAGTAGTTTTTTGGAAGAATTTCTTAATATGGAGATTTATGAGTCCTTTAGTTTGAAAGGGAATCGTGCAATTTGATTATATAACCACTGCAGAAGAAGAAGAGAAGTATTTAACTGCTGAGGAGATTAGAATTTTATTGCTGTGTAAATATGATCAAATAACAACATCTGGGATGAGAATTACATCCAAGGATTTGGGACTTTATCCACAAGAGGAATTTTCTGAAGGATTTTGGACTTTATCCACAAGGAGATAAGTATTTCTTTGGAACAATGACTTAAAATACATGGAGATTTGTGAATTATCTTCATACGCAGTTCTATATTTATTTTTTCAGATTATTATCTAACTCTAACTCACACTCTGTTTTACCAAGAACACAATAACATCACTTGGGATTAAAATTTCACCTGAAAGATTTGGGACCTTATCCATAAGGAGAATTCCACCTCAAGGATTTGGGACATTATCCACAATGAGAATTTCACCTCAAGGATTTGAGACCTTATCCCCAAGGAGATAAGTATTTCATTGGAAGAATGACTTAATATGGAGATTTGTGAACTTTCTTCATACACAGTTCTATATTTATTTTCAGATTATTATATAACTCTAATTCAATTTTTTTTTACCAAGAACATAATTTTTCTTTTTAAATTTTTTAAAGATTTTAGATAAGATTTACAATTGTTTAAATTATGTACTCTTAATTGGAGAGTAACTAGATCTTAAATCTATTTAACTGTGGTTGGTTATGTTATTATTACTTATTGTTTATTTAATATTTAGTTACAGTATATATGTTAATATGTGTTATTTGTTTTTTTATTATGTTTTTTTATTTTTACAGATGTCTAAATTATATTTGGTGGAAAATATGTTTACAATATATTTTGTGGGAAAGAGTATATTGGAGGATGATAGTTAACTCTTTAGGTATGTATGTCAATTTTATTTTAATTACAATATTTGAATTATGTATTATTTCGCATGTTTGAATAGTAAATTTTTAATTTTTGAAATTTGTTTTTTGTAGGTTTGAATTTCATGTATGAAGTGATCTATCTTAAAACAGTGGATTAGAGTCCATAATTTTGGAATTAAATGTCTTTGTTTTTGTTATTATCCTAAAATGGATGTGGAACTTATGTATTTTACAATGTTACTATTCAGACTTTGATTATAATATATATATATATATATATATATTTCATAATTTTGGAATTCAAAATAACAATTTTTGTCTCATATATATTTGATTTTTCATAATATGATTTTTCATAATTGATGGTAAAAAAGTGGCAAAGTTAACTTGTTATGAACTAATGTTTTGTATAAATTTGATTATTATATATATATATATATATATATATATATATATATATATTTCATAATTTTGGAATCCAAAATAACAATCTTTGTCTCATATTTGATTTCTCATAATTGATGGTAAAAAAGTGGCAAAGTTAACTTGTTATAACTAATGTTTTGTTATGAACTAATGTTTTTCCATGTATTAATTTAAATGTTTCATTTTATGTTTACTGTGTACTTTCGAAAATATGAAAAATACATGATTTTATTGTCAAATAATGTTTTGTATATTCTCCTTTTTACAATGCATTTTAAATTAAGCATCAAAGTCTTAAATACTTTTCTGTTATGTATCAATTTAAATGTTTGATTTTATGTTTACTGTGTATTGTCAAAAATATGATTACATTGTCAAAAGGTGGAATGAAAAATTTAACTAGTAATGAAATAATGTTTTGTGTATTCTCTTTTTTACAATGCATTTTAAATTAAGCATCAATCTCTTAAATACTTTTCTGTTATATGTATTAATTTAAATGTTTTATTTTATGTTCACTATGTACTATCAAAAAATGATTCTATTGTTAAAAGGTGACAAAGTTAACTAGTAATAATATGTTTAAAATGATGCAACAAATTGGCAAAAGTGACAATGTTAGCGATAAAATAAAATGCTCAAAATGATGTTCTAAAAAAATAAATCCTTAAAATGGAAGAGATGATAAACTCTTATTTAATTTTATCATGTAGTCATTAAAAAGATATTAAAGTTATAAGAGATATTCACCTAAAGGTTCATATACCCTTGAACCTAATGCAATATTACTAAAATAAAATAGAAAAACATACTATTGAAAAAAGTAAGGGTCAATCGAAATAGTGTTTAACAATTTTTCATTCTTTATATCACTATACCACAATCTTACTACTTCAAGTCAATATACTTGGAATAGAATTCACCAAATAGTTTGAGTGTTACACTTCTTCAACATTAATAATTGCTTCAAATCAATATACTTGGCAAAAAAATAAATCCTTAAAATGGAAGAGATGATAAACTCTTCTTTAATTTTATCATGTAGTCATCAAAAAAATGTTAAAGCTATAAGAGATATTTACCTAAAGGTTCATATACCCTTGAACCTAATGCAATATTACTAAAATAAAATAGAAAAACATACTATTGAAAAAAGTAAGGGTCAATCGAAATAGTGTTTAACAATTTTTCATTACTTATATCACTATACCACCATCTTACTACTTCAAGTCAATATACTTGGAATAGAATTCACCAAATAGTTTGAGTGTTATACTTCTTCAACATTAATAATTGCTTCAAGTCAATATACTTGGAATAGAATTCACCAAATAGTTTGAATGTTATACCCCTCCAACATTAATAATTGGTTTTACTACATGACATTAAATTTGTGTATAAACTTTTATTTTACTCTACATGAAATTAAATTTCTGTATAAATTAATATGGTAAATATAAAATTCATGTTTTTAAAAAAAAGTAATATTGTAAATATAAAATTCGTGTTTTCACTTTGGACGTCATGGTGAAAACTAAAGAAGATGGTTATATATCTCCATACACCTTAATTATTATTTTTTAATTAGATGTACAGGTTAAATTTGATATTGAATCCTTCGTATATATTAGAAGAGGTTACATTAATGGTTCTATCAATGTAATTGGGTATCATAAAGATACATCATGTTAATGCACATAATTGAGAAAGGGTTAGTTCCATTTAGAAGTTAGAAGTGGGTATCTTGGTCATCCATCACTAGAATTTGCTAGAATCTCGCAAATCCAACCATGCGTAAGATGTGAAGCAAATTCTCTTTAAATAGAGAGTTTGTAGATCAACCTTTTACAATATATGAGAATGGGTTCAAACATTCTAAAGCAAGTAAACCCCATCGACATGGACGACTCCATAATACATATATGGGAATGAGTTCAAACATTCTAAAGCAAGTAAACCCCATTGAATGAACTTCATTAAAATATATTTTACTTGTCTTAACATGTGAGCCATTTCCAATCACAAGATGGAATGAGAATTTGATATCATATTTAGCTACCCTAATATTATGTTTTCTTTAAAAAAGATTAGTCTCATCCAAATGTTAGAAGGGGACATACTTAGAAGGATATATGATGATGGATCTATTAGTTGGATCATGTACTTTAAGATGTCTCGCAAATATGCCTAGTAGTGAGCATGCCTAAGTTAGGATTAGTTTCATCCCTTGCGCCTAAGGATACCTCACTTCTTCACTTGAAAAAACAACTTGTATTATATAAAATGCATGTCCCTAAAAGATTAAGTTCTCTATCCTATATTAAAGTTAGGGTGCACCCCAAACAATTCTTGGTTCTTTCACTCTTATACAAATTTAGGTTATAACATACTTGGGCATAAATTTCCAAGTGATTCTCTCATTCATATCCTAATTAGAGTGGAATTCCCCAAGAACATACTTTTGGGTATTAATGGGCATGTCATAATTTGTAAGTACTTCTCTTACTCTTATTCAAATAGGGTGCACCACAAGTGGTTCCCTTGTTATTATATTAATTCTTGTTTAAATCCCAAGAACATAATTTTAGCACTAACTGAGATGCAATTCATTAAGTTGTTGTCTCACTCCTATATATGTAAATTAAGGTGTGCCCCAAACATGTCTTTTACTTCTATACTAATTAGGGTGAAATTCTCCAATGATATACTTTTGGGTATCGATAGTGGTATAAGTTACCAAATGGTTCTTTCACTTCCATACAAATTAGTAGTTCCCTAAATCCTATACTAATTAAGTTGTAAGTATTAACAATATACTTTTAGGTACTAATTGGGGTGCAGTTCCCAAGTGAGTTTTTTATACATAGTATTATAAATATCATAATTGAAAATATGTTCGAAGATAGTAAAAAATTGAGTTATCAAAATCCGGAATGTACTTTCAATGAAAAATTAAAAATTCTGGAATGTACACATGTGCCAAGTTTGTTTAAAAACAATGTAATGGTATTCCATCTTCAATTATTCGTTCATGATCGACTTTGGACATTTTCCATTTTCTATTTTTTATTTATTTATTGAACTTATATTAACTTTATGCGTGCTACACATACCAAATGACTATATTGACAACTCGTGACATATGACTAGTAGTCTTGAAAGTGAACATGAGTATCGGTTTGATGGGTTTCTTGAAAAAAATATCCTTTCAATACAATAGATCATCTTTCATATATAAAACCATTATCATCAAAATCTTCTAATAGCCTCATCTTTTGTTCTGTGCATCACATCAAATAATATTTCATGTTTTCAGTGTTGTCTACAGGTGCAACCATGGTAAAAACATCTCCTACAAATAATTGGATATATTGGACAACAAACAATTCGTGTTAGATTATCACACAAACTTATGTATCTACAAGTTATTTGAAAAAATTTAAACATAAAAATTTTACCTTCTCTAACCAGATCAGAAACTCTATCGCCATCAACTGACACTATAGTTTTATTTGATTCCATCTCCTCTGAGCTTACAAGTAGCATTTTACCTTTTACATTAAGTTCGGTATGTCTCCAAGCTTTAACATATCCTGCATTTTCGTTCTCACAAATATCTATGGATTATGTGTCCTCTATGCAAACTGAACAAAAACAAGAGTCATTTTGTCTATCAAATGCAAACCCATTTTGAAAACATTTAGTTTTAACTGAATGCATTTTTATTGTCCCAGGTATTGTATTGGCGTCATATGGGATCGATCTATTTACATCTTGGATTCCAACATACCAAAAAAACCTGCACAAGACAAGAAATTGTTAACTTGAAATCTCTCAAGAAAATGATTGAAGATTGAATATAAATTTGAACGCATTCAAATTTATATATCCTGTGCACATAAATGTAACATTTATACATATACACACCTGTGCACATCCTTTGACGGATTATATTCATGGCTTAGCGCCATGTTGCATCATTCAACAACTTTTTTAGTGGATTCAAATCGATCGGCATGAGGGTTCAGCTGATACCTTCGAAGTGCTCGTTTTATACATGCCCCTGCACCGTCGTGCTCTCCTTTTCCATGACCAGTCTTAAAAAAATTCCAACAATGTGTAATGTGTAATTTTTTATGAAGACGACATAACCAATAGAATTATTTTGCAGATTTGAACTGACCCACACACCCATCGGACCATATCCAATGTCGATCGAATATGATTTCGCGTTCTTTCAATGAATCATAAAATTTATCAAAACAATGTTATACATAATGTGTGTCGTGTGCTCGATCATCACTTATATAAAAGTGATATTCTTTAATAACATGTCGATTGTCGTTGGTGCTTTCTATGTTTGGAAGACTTCGTTGAGCATGTCTATATAGAACGTGGACAAATATCGTGACTTGATCTGAATGATAATATTCGCTCTGTATTTCTTTTTGTGCAGTGAATGTGTAATTCTCTGCAAAATCAACTACAGAAAAAATTGTCCCTGGTGGAAACACTTCACGGGATTGTTTGAATTGTAGATCTTTCCATCGATCTCTATGTGAATGCTTGGTGTATTTATAGATTTCTTCCTCAAACTTCTTCAAAAATTCTATCACGCTGATATTATCTACCTTCAAATCAATCCTTTTGGAAATAACATTTGAAGAATGTGGAGTCGTGTTGCTCATATATTCATATCTCTTCCAATTGATTCTTATATTAGAAAATGATTGATCATTCATATCAATATGATACTTTGAATGAAACAAGCTTAGATTTCCACAACGATCACATTTCTTTCCAACAACACATTTTTTTTTGTAAAATAAATCATCATCTTCTCTTTCACATAGAATTTCAAATATAAAAACACAGAATGTGGAAGGAGGAGGTGAACATGGCCATAAAGTTTTACCAAAATCCAAAAAAGTGTCATAATACAACTCAAACTCCACACGATAACGACAACAACACGTGTCACAGACAGTGATGGGTCTAACAAACCATGGTTTTTATTGCACAGATGTATTGATGGAAATTTTAACTTATTTGTGCTCTTCTTTGAACTTATTAAACAACTCTATTTGTGTCATTGGCAATATATGTTTTGGATGTTCTTCATATTGATTTCGTGTTATTCTTCATCACAACACATCCCTTGTATGTGGTGAAACACGAGATTCTTCCAACCAGCAATTACGGACCAATTCTTTAACATTTTCTGTAAGTCTATCTTTGTAGGGTTGTCTAGAAATCATTGTCCAACAAATCAATTCATCATTTACATCTATTTGGAAATGAAATTTTCTATGTTTGTGCCAAGTTTTTCTTGACGTTCCCATCGTTTTTTCCATGTGTTGTGTCAAACGATCTTTTATATTGCTAGATGAAACAATTGTTGTTTGTATCACACTATGTGCAACACGAACATCTTCTTTTCGAGATTTTCTAAAAGCTTTTAATACACTAGTTATATTGTTAAAGACATTTTGTGTCACCTTTGTATCCTTTGTCGACTTTTGAATACCCAATAATGATGTAGTTTCTTTTAACTTTCTTGACTTCATTAGACAAAGTAAAAGTTGAGCTTGTACTGTTACTGATTCATCCTTGAAAAAAGTATTATACATATTCTTAGTTCGATATCTTATATAATGCTTAGCTTTTTTCTTCCCAAATTTGTCAGTATCAACATTTTCTAATGTTTCATCATCAATGTTGATTGATTCTCCTGCATATTTTAATTTGAAGTTTATATTAAAAAACATAACACACACATAAATTCACTAAATTATATATATTTTAGTGTTCATCTTGTATTATCTAAATTTATGTACATACCTATAGGTGATTCGTCTTCTGCTTCAATTTCGGTTTCAACATCTTCTTCGACATTATGAGATGAATCTATTTATGTAAATTTGAAAAACATCAATTTGTAATTACAATCAATTATATTAAATTTACAATATTTTAAAATTTTGAATTCTATACTTTGAATTATGTACTTTCTGAATACAGTCCCAATGTGTGTCGTGTGATCAATCATCATATGTGCATGCATACCTGGTTGAACTTCTTCTTGTCAAAAATCTCTATTGACATTATCATCGTTTGTTTCTTGAATATTTGCACGTTCTTGTTTATTTCGCCGATAAAGCTCTTTCCTTTGTTTGATTTGGCAAGTATCATCTCGAGTGCGATCATATTTTATCTTGCGCAAACTTTTGTTTCCCATGACTTTTATAGTTATCTGTAAAATATATGTTCAACAAAGACTTCACCATGAAAAAAGGCTCAACATTTATCTTTCAACATATAAATTGTTATTCCAATAAAAACTTGAACAAACATCAATTACCTTATTCAACAAAAACCAAAAATCTGATTTGAAACTTTGTTTAAGTGCTCTAGAAAACCACCATGTATCAATATCGATCCTCTGATTTAAGCCTATGGAACAGAGGGAAGAAATAAAGAAAAAAAATCTAATACAACTGCAATCAGTAATAGAAATGCTTTGAAATCCCTATCCCCGAGCTTATATATGTCTGTTTATCCCATGAATTGTGTTAAATGTGTTCGACCAAAAGCCTATTTATACAATTTGGCACGAAATGAAACGATACGACATGTCTTTTCATTTTTTTCGACCGACAAAATTCGCTCGACAGTCTTTCAGCCGAAAGAATGGGTTTTCGGCCAAAAACCTTGGAAACCGTTCAGTTTTGACGGTTTCCGTTAGATTTTTGTCTTTCAGCTGAAATATTAGGTTTTCGGCCAAAAGAGTATTTCAGTTGAAAAAAGGAATATGGGACTAAAAACTAAAACCAGAGAATTGCCCCAAGCTTAACTGAACTTCGGAGGTTGCAGACTCCTGCAAATACTGAGAATTTGGTTTCGAAAATGACACCAGCATTTCCAAAATTGAATCTACTTTCAATTCTTATAATTTGTTTTCATTTTCTTTATTTTTATCTAATTTATTTTAATTTAAAAATAAAAACACTACATAATACTTTCAACAGACATTATGATTCGGTGAAATGAAATATCAGTATCTCTAAAAATATACAGTGAAAAAAATTGAAAAAAAATATATTCATAATCCTTAAACTGTTCTTTTCAAAAGGGTATATTTAAATTTTAGTTTTAAGTAAAAATTAAGATAGATACAAGGTGTAGAAAAACATGTGTTTAAAATCTGCAACGTTTTTAGCTTGGTCAACTTCAAAAAATTCTAGAAATTATAATATTCATCCGTTAGATTCAAAATTATAGTCATAATAAAATAGAGTCTCTGTAGATTGCTGCAGTATATTTCATTTCTTAAAAATGTAAGTTTAATAATAGATACATTGTTGTAGAAAAAAGTAACTCATTATCATTCCTTTCATGTTTAATTAACATACTGTTAAACAATTGTCAAATTGACATATCAAATCATGATAAAAGAAAATTGAAAAAGAATCATTGGAAAGCTAACACAATTATTCACAAGTTTTGTTTTTACTGTAAAGTGAAAATCTAAATAAAAAAAAATACTTTTGTATGTCGGAAGTTGAAGAACTTGTGAAAATACAATTTTTTTTCTCTTAAAACAAGCAAAAGTGTAACCCATCTTCATGATTTCACCCTTCATTCCTTTCTTTAATAACATTTTTAAATCAGACCTCTTAAGAAAGAGCTAAGGTAAGGTGTCACTCTTTTGAAAGTACTCCAAATAGATTTATTTAAGCGACTCGTCCATGAGCCCAAGCAAGCCAAGTGTTGTAACCATGTTCTGATACCATTTTGTAACACACCCACGACGACGATTTTTTTTTTTGCTTTTCTCAAGGGACAGAATCTCAAATTCTGAAGCCAAAAAATTCTCTAAGACTAGATGGTCTCGTTCTATAGTTAAATGTAAAACCTTTTGGTTTTCTTAGTGCAGGTTTAAGGGCATACACGACCTTCCCTTTCGCCCTACTATGAAAACTCGGAGTGTTGGGTGTTATATCTTTTTGTGACTCGGTCTGCACGAGTAAGTTCCAGGCACAAGTTTTTCTCATGTGGCCATGGGTTGTGACCACCCGCCTACCCAAAAAGGAATTCTAGGACTTCGCATGTCGGGTGTTCTACATGTGAGTCACCCCGACCTTCCCAACCTTTGAAATCCGACAGGAGCCTAGCACATGCTAGTTCTCCCCTTATCCACCTTCACGTGACCACCACCCGCGACCATAGGCTTAACCTAAACGACACGTCGCGTTTCTCGATTTCGGAAATTCCTATGCAAGACACTGCAACTCCTCCAAATCTGGAGTTTCGAAATGGGATTAGAAATCGTTAGCTCCCTCCTTTGGCCTTTGTCCATGTGACCATTTACTACGACTCGCAGCCTAAGTCCAAGGCGCATCGGAACTTCACATATCACGAGTTCTCACGACTTCCCTCTTTGACTTCTCTACTCTGCGAGTCAGCGAAATGTTGAGATCTCGCCACGTGCCCTCCTTAATGGACGACCGTGATCAAGTCGCAATTTCGTATATCGCAAGTTCGCAGAACTCTTGCCTCTAATTTCCCGAGTCGCGAAATCCCAATAAGGTCAGATCTACGATTCAACTTGCTCCTTCGATCAACGACTGTGATTGTTTCGCAAATTCGCACTTTGTGAGTTCTCACGGCTCTGCCCCTTGACCTTTATACTTTGCGAGTCAGTGAAATACTGAGCTCTCGCCACATGTCGCTTCCAATGGATGGCTTAGATCATATCATAATTTCATGTATCGCGAGTTCCTAGAGCTCTACCCTTTGAATTCTCTGATGTAAAAGTCAACAAAACGATGATCGCTCTCTATGTGTCCTTCCCAGCACCAACGGCTAGGATCAACTCCCCTCTTTCCCTTGCAAATATTTCAAAGTTCAAATCCTCAAAATCTTGGACCTGTTGCCATCTGTCTACCCTGACGATGGACAATCCCGATGATTTTGGAACTGTCGGGACTTGGCAAGGTTCATTCTCCTGTATACTTTCGAAGGGTTTAACCCTCGTGCACCTTTATTGGATCCAACGGTTGTTGGTCCTCACACTCAGATCTGACGGTCAAGGAATATCTCAATAGATCCTCAGATCTACGGTCCAGATCGTGTCGCGACTTTGGGTTTTAGGAGTCTAATCATGCCAACATGCAAGTCTCCCAATGTACGATCTTGTGAAGGCTGAAGGAATCGAGGCGTTAATGCCTGCGCCCCTTCCTCAAATCTGATGGTCACTACCGACCCTGGATCCTCCCGAACGAACCTCATCCATTCATCTCCTAAATGAAAGGATATTCCCTTTCGATACTTGAACCTCACCATCCTTCATGAGCTTATTAGACTCCGTCCTCATAGTGTTTGTGGGGTTCAACCTCCGGAAATGGGGGGGTTTTCTCCCTCGTCTCTAAAATGGTGATGAATTTCTCTGGGGAGAGTATTCTTGAGGAATTAAACTAGGACATAACGAAAATCAACAGATATAAAAGTCCTAAGGGGACGAATGCATACTCTTAATTTTAATCATTCAATGCAAAAACCATTTAGAGGAATACAAACACAAACATGCATCCATTATTTCCAATTTAGAGTTCAAGGCATAAAATAAACACTTATCAGAACCATAAAGCATGAAGTAACTGTTGAGAGAGGTGCTTGTTTCCACCCAACCATAGGCTCAGTCACTCCCAATGGATTTATCACTGGCCACCCCCGAGCTTAGGCCATGATGCTTTGAGATTTAATCTCTTACTTCCAGCTCAGCGGAAGTTAGGGACGAAGGTTTCTCTCCTTCTCCCTATATAGGAATAGACGAGGATGAAATTTACTCTCCTTCTCCTGACTCAGTCTCCATTCCCTGTGATCATAACTCAATTTCTCGCTTTCAATCCTTCCTCGGACCCGAGATTTTTTCGCTCTCGTCTCTGCACTCTTTGCAGTTTGCTCCCTCTGTCCACCACGGTTCCCTTCTTGCCTTCCTTGACATGGTTTCACGTGGCTCGAATCCCCCCGTCCGTGGTTAGGTCCGGAAGCCATATCGATGGGCAGTTTCCCCATCCCTCATTAAGTCTTGAGGAGGCTCTTCCCACCTACCAATCTGACGGGAATTCATTCCTGGTCAGAGGGTTGTTCTTATCTAAGCAACATTAACTCTAACATGGTACCGATTTGGTGGAGGTTAACGCAACCATTCTGGGTCCCCTCCACCACCTTTTTATTAGCAATCGTGGTCTCCCTCTCTCTTAGCACATCCACTCTCTCAGCAGTCATGCAACACATACAATTTTCTATTACAATAATCAAAATTTACATTCATCGACCTTCTACACAAGGTCCATCAAATCAAACATTCACACTTTTAAGTTTTCCATAGTTCCTCGATCCATATAGTTATATTTGCAGACTCGGGGAAACAGGGTGTTACAATGTCATCTACATTATCATTGAAATATTCAAAGAAGTCTCTCTGGAAGGTCATGTGGCGTGTTGCACTTGTGTCAAGAAGCCATGCATCTCTCCAAGAATAAAATGAAGTGTTAAACAAATCATTAGTTATTCCTATATTGCAATGGGAAACAATATAATGAGTAGATTTAGGTGCTTTAGCTTTCACCAGATTTGATATTTTACATGTGTCTTCTTTTTTATTATGTTTTTCTTTGACATTCTCCCATGGTATGGTACATGTATTTGCTTCATGTGACCCATTCTTTCTGTAACGATGATAGTGAAAATCAAATCTCTCACCTTGGTTGTGCCTATCCCCCTGCCTCTAAAACTCTTTCTTCCACGTCCTCTTTTATTGCCTTCTCCTATAAAAGAATCATGTGATTGATTTTTCATTTTTTAAGTAATGCACACAGTCTCTCTACTAGGATGAGTCTATTTTTTCCAAAGGCTTTCTCACATTCTACAAATTTTTCTACCAAAGTGTCAAATGTGATGGATTTCACTTGACCACTAGCTTGCAAGGATTCAAGGTAGTGAGAATATGTAGGATAGAGGACCTTAATGAAGGTTATGAGAATAATGTCTATCTTCACTCTAGTGGCATCAATGCCATGCATTGTGGCTTTGATCTCAGAAGATAAAACCATGGGATTATCATTCTTCAAATCTAGGTTGAAGAGCTTCACCAACAATTGTATGAGTTCCAGTTATGAGTGTGAGTCATAAAATTCCTCAATTTCTTTAAAGCACCATAGGAGTCTTTAATGGAAATAATTTTTTATTTTTCAATAAGCTAGGTTAAGCATGAAGTTCATTCCATTTTAGCATTTAACTTAACCATAGACAATAATGTTGTAGCAACCAAGATCATCGAAAGAAACACCATGCACAAGAACACAATAATGATCTCGTGAAACCCTTCTCAACAAGGGAAGAAAACCCAGCCAAATATTTTTCTATATTCTTCAAGAGAAAAGACCTTCACCACCAAGAAATACCTAGCACACAAGAGGGTGCTCAAACCCTAGAAGACTAGCACCCAAGAGAGGTGTTCACTTTTCCCAAGTAAATGTACTTGCTGAAATTTCCAAACTCACATGAAAGATGTCTTTCCACAATGGGGATTTTACCTTTACTTATACTAACCTAAACTCGTCAATAGAAGTGTCTATTGGCCGACCTCTCTATGTCACATTATAATTATTATAATAATTATTATTATATTATAATTAATATTAACCAGATTAATTATCGTTTACATTTATTATTAATCACATTAAGGTGGGGCCGACCTGTACCCCTTACATTACAATTAGGGTTATAGGCAGGTATGACTCTTGAACAATATATAGAAAAGGATCTTGTGCACCCACTATTGCTCATCCATCAGGGGCACATCCATAGGGATGTCATATCTCTGGTTCACTGCATTACACAGAAGAACCAGATCTTCACATGTCCACTTGTGCTCGTCCACAGGCACATCCACTCTACAGATCTTCTTTCCCACTGTCTCACACAGGAGAATCATCTGGAGTCTTCTCGTCAACTCTGTTGCTCAAAGGAGGCTAATATATCATCTGTATTTATATTCACATGATGATGCACCCAACACTTTGGGATTTCACACGTTCACCTTGTGCTCAGCCACAGGCAGGTCTAACTCAACAGATCGCCTTTCCCACTGGATAATCATCTGGAGTTCTTCTCAACTCTCTGAATGGAGGAGGTCATCTCTATGTTCCTAGCTCTGTCTCAGGCAGGAACCACGTACCCTTCTTAGGGGCTTTCTCTCAGGTTTGTAAGTTGAGAGAAAGATTCACATAGCTGCAATGACTCACTAGTTTGTAAGCTAGAGAATGTCTCACATAGTTGCAATCATCAACAATAATATGGTGGCTCACCTATTCATTTATTGTTTAAACAATTATGACATATGCTTTCTAGTCTTTCTTAATAGCACACTCCTTATTTGTTGTAGGTATGGTCAATGTACCGTCAACTTCTCCTTCACAAATGACATCCCACAAGTTGTTAAAAATTAGAGTGTGTTTGATCTTTTTGGACCACTCTGGGTAATTTATTTTTCAGTTAGCGCCACGCCAAACAATGGAGATGAGAAAATGCATCTTCCAATAGGTTTCTTATTTGAGATACCAATAAACCTTGTCTTTAATTGTTTCTCACTCTCTCTTTTCTATGATTGGAATTGAAACAATGAACAAATTTGGGTGTGTTCTAGTCACCCCCTTGATGTCTCCTAGCTCCCGAAAATGATAAGTATTGAATATGTGTTGAATAAAGTTATGGAGCCTCATATTTTTGTTATCCGGAATCAAAAGAACAATGGGCCTGAAATAGTCACACCCATGCTTACATATTACGTCCTAGAAAATTCCATCTACCAAGCACCTCATCTCTCCAGTGTTTTTGCATCTTGGGTGGTTCGAGCTCTATATTATATATCAAAACCTTTCACAGTTGTGCCCTCAAAACTAGAGAAGATTGGTTATGATACCAAAGGTGACTGTGTGAAACCTAAAACAAAAGTTGGGGAATCTGGGGAACATTTTGAGATTGAAACACCCAAGTCATGTTTTGTTCTCCTGCAGTATGTTTGGCACCAAGGGAATCTGCACCAAATAGAGAGGAAACCCTAACACATGTGAACAACAGAGATGAGGGTCTGGATGGAAAAGTAATGCAAACATGGATGTGGAAGCCAAAGTAATGCTCAAGGTAGGAGAAACAAACCTTAGGGAATCTGAGAGGCATTTTTGCACGTGGAAGGAGAGAATTATGGAGTTAAAACCTACTCTAATACCATTGTCAGTCACGTGTGGGCAGAGAATGAGTAACTCCACACCTGAGTGAATTGAATTAAGTGAGACATTCCTAAATACAAGTTAGGATGACTTTGATTTCATTTTCAAAGAGATCTAAATCACTCTTCACATTTCTTCTAAATAATATTTACAATACTATTTACAAAGTTCCATAATCACAAGGATAAAATATCCAACAATTTTATATTTAATAAATCCCAAATTAAAATGAATGTAGTTATTTTAAATGTAATTTAAACATTTAAATGAATCTCAATATATAAACATGATGAAGAATATATATTTCCAAATAAAACATGAAAAATATGTAGAATTTATACAATCATAACAAATAAGGTATATACATGTGTAGATACATCTGGTTGGTTAAACAAGAATCACAATGATTTTACATTAATATTTTTAATTCCAAATCCAGAAGCATATTTAAAAGGAGTTGGTTAACATTCTATTTTTTGGGGTTTTTGGCTGGAATCATGCAATGTAAATTTGAATAAAATAGCTATTTTCTGTTGTTTAAATTGCATTAATAAATGCATAAATGAATTAGTTGAGAAATACTAGTTGAGAAATACATGTTGAACAATAAAACTTAATATAATTAAATGCACAAGTAATGAATATTTTTTGTCAAAAAATAATAATTGAGGATTGTTTGTTATTCAAAATGTATAATTCATAGTAAAGTGGAACTATAATATTCATAAATATAATATAAATATAATAATAAACAATATATTAGATAATAAATATAATATAAATATAATAACCCATAATAATAAATATATAGTACAACTTTTTATATTTAGATGTGGTGATTGGTGAAATTTATTGATTATGTAATTAATTCTACATATTGAAAGACCTCAAAGAAGCAATAACACTTCAATTCTATCAACCAATTAGAAATGAGAAACATAAATATTTTTATTATATCCAAAAATATATATTTGTTTTACTATGTTAAACATTGTATTGCATACACAAATTTATGGTAAAAGACAAATTAATGTCACATCAAAAGCAAACTCATTGCTATAGTCCCATGGCAAGACTAACAAGGAATTTGACAAATAACATACTTGAAAATATTTATGAAAGTTTCCATCTATAATTCAGAGTTTTTTCAAAAATTTCACTGAATTTCGAAAGTTGTACCAGTACCTGTATGTAGTAAATGTGCCATGACATGATACAGAACGATGGTCGTGATCTGAACTCCTCGTGACTGCCTCTGGCTATACAGAGCACCAGTACATGAAAGCAGATTCAATCTAGAGATGCACACTCTTTCCATCCGTGCTATTCATTGACAAGTTTCATTTCGCAAAGGAGTGGGTTAATTTGGGAGTAATTTTTTTTCCGAGTTATATTTTTTATAGGTTTTTAGACGATTGTTTTGAAATTTCCAGTCCAACTAGATTTTTGATTGATTTTTTAAGCATCTAGATTAGTTTAAAATGAAACATAATTCCTGAAATAAGATTCTGAATTACATGAAACATTTATCCATACAAAACTCAGACTACCCCTGAAAATTTATTCAGCTAATAAAGAAGTAACTTGTATATCAATGACGATCATGTTCCAGGGCTTTTTGTTTTACATGTTGCATTGCAGTGCAGGCCACTGGTTCCATCATCGTTGTACTCATTTTAGGGGTAACTTAATCTTGTCGGCACTGTAGTTTTTTTCACGGTGAAATTTAAAGTAAAGATCCAAGATTGCATGCTGTAACAATGCTTTTATTCCGACGGGTTTTGCCTATTTCTGAATAAGATCATATCATAATTCAATTAGAATTTAGACCAATAAATATATTTTTATATAACTGACGATTTTGATAACTACAAATTTATAAAAAAAATTGATAGGAAGTTTAAGCATAGAGGTCCATGAATTCTTAGAAAAATGGTCTATTTCTAAATATATCATAACCTTCTGAGGTTAATAAAAAGTCAGACTCTCTATAACTTAATTTGGATAAATAGAAAAAATTTGCTACAAAATTAAAGAGAGAGAGTCATGGGCAGTGGTCGAGCCTGGGCTCCAAGGCAAAGCCCAACAGATGGAAGTCACGTCTCCTGGGGAAGAACGGGTCAGACGGAAGCCACTGCCATGTATTCTTCGACAGATCATAAGCCAGGACATTGGGATTGCGGTGAGTTGTGATGTAGATATGATTTCCCAGACCCGAGCACACAAAGGGGGCATAGATCTCCAATGGCACCGAGAAATCTCTGCAGATTTCTGTGGGAACTCTTACAATCTCCACCCATTCCTTGTAACGAACATCGAGCTCCCATATAATAATTCTTGGGATATTCGATTCAGTTTGATCTGCTGCTGGGCTGATCTGATCCATATTGGACAGTCTCCCGATCATGAGAAGGCGGCCACGGCATTCCACAAGGGATGGCGATGATAGAG
>ML798787.1:224819-248663 GCA_009831015.1 Picea engelmannii | reverse complement strand
TCTTTCCTTTTTCTCATCAAGCAAGCCATGCTAGAACTACATCACTATAAACTCTCAAGCATAACCCATGCAGCAGAACTAGGATTCCCTTAATCACAATCCTACATATATCATAGCATATAAACAGAAAAATCAATCAAATGCTATGCTGGATGTCCATTAATGATACCTCATACAGAGCTGACGAACCCTCCTCAAATCTGAAACCCAATGCCTCTTCGTCATCAAAACAACAAAAATAAACTCATACAGTCTTGTTTGGCCAAACAAAACTGTAGAATCCCAAGAAAAACTCACGCAGATAAAAAAAAAAATTCGCGGCCCCTCAAAATGGCCTTCAGCTGGAATAAGATCTCATAATCCACAGCTAGGAAACAACAAAATTCCATGAACCCTCCTCCAGAAATCTCAAATCCAGCTTTTATATACAGCACAAGGGATTTTGTTTTCCTCCCAGAGAAAAGCAAAGAGAAAGCCGGAATTGATCACTAGCAGAACTATCAATACAAATAAAGATCTGCCAAAAAAAATTCTCTGCAAGAAAGGACTCGTTGAGATCTCCCAAAAGAAGGATTCTGAGAATACTAGAAGAAGGCGTAAGAAAATACCAATAAATTAGATTGCAAAAGAGCACACAAAACGCTGTGGGAAACGAAACCAATGGCTCCAGACGGCCGAGAATTCCTCGTGTCTGAGCTAAATCCTTCTACAATAGCCGAATCTAGGCCTCCAGAAATTATCAGAGTATCTATCTCTCTCATATCTATAACTGTGATTCCCTAGAATGGAAAACACTGGGAACCAATAATCTGCCTCCACAGCCTTATACACTGATTTTTGTATTTCAGTCAATTTCCTGATGAGTTTTTTCCATTTTTTTATATTCTTTTTGCTGAATAAATTATTTCAAGAGTTAGTTTTGTTAAAATATCCACATAACTGTTCCTCGTGTCTTTGAAAGCTTCACACTCTAAAATGAAATGTTTTTCTTGTTTTTCTTTCTTTTCAAACTTTCTTTCATTCCAAGGTCGGTTTCACAACTGAGTTGATAGGAATTAATTCTTAATTAGACAATAAACATTTTGGCTATCCAAAATATATTAATCTCTATGTACATTTTTTCATTTTTTTATAATGATTATAAGTAGAGTTAAACTCTTTAATATAATACTTTTTCTTTCTCTAACCCTTTATCCCAAACTAGGTTGTGAAACTATCCAACAGAAACTGTAAGGCTACGAAACAGATGTACGGTAAGTCGACTTGACCCCTAATTTAGCAATTCAAATCCTGATCTATCCACCAGGAATTCCTGACGGGGACAACATGACGTGGCGCTTCGCGTGACAGGCCCTCAATCGTGGGAATAGAGATGACAGCTCTAGGTTGGACACGTGAGCCTCCCACCACTTGTCTAAGTCACGCGGAAGCAAACTGAAACTGCGATTGGATGACGTGTCAGCCCTTAATGGAGTTCCCCTCAACCTTTCCGTCGTACAATACTTAATGCTATTATAATAGTTTAATTTTGGATATAATTTTCTTGTATTCTTTTACTTTTAATTTGTTTCAATGGGCTGGGGTAGTTTTAGACTTTTGGGTATTCCTAGTCAAGTTAATCTAATGATAAGATGTAAGCAAAACGGAACACAACATGGAAAATGGGTGCCTAGGGTTTGTTATATTCAAAATAGTGGACAAGTACAATACTGGCATTGATTTGCACTGGCTGGTGGGTTCGCTAGTGGCTAAGGAATAATGTTGAAGGATCCCTTTCCTACACACCAAAATAATGTGCAATGTGGAGCCATGTGGGCTCCAAGAATGGTGACTTATCCTTTCAATGTTTTCTTCTTGTGGAATACGTTAATGATATCAATTCAAACTATGTAATGAAAAACCTCACCATAGGAGGGAGCATTGTCTCACTCGAGAAAGGGTGGTCTAGGAAAATATATGCTTAATATGTTTATCCTCTTTTCATGGAGAATGTAGGATCTTTTCTCTCTGTGATGGTGGAGCTCTCTAGAATGTATTATTGGGAGAGGATAGGATCCTTTCTCTATGTGATGGTGGAGCTCTCTAGAATGTATTATTGGAAAGAGGATAGGATCTTTTCTCTATGTGATGGTGGAGTTCTCTACAATATATTATTAATTTTAGTGAAATGTTAATTTTATGTTTATCTTTTTCTCTCCAGAATGTATTATTAGTTCTTGTCATGGGATTATAGCAATGTGTTTGATTTTGATGTGACATTAATTTGTTTTTGACCATAAATTTGTGTATGTAATGTAATGTTTAATATAGGAAAACAAATATCTATTTTTGGATATAATAAAAATATTTGTGTTTTTAATTTTTAATTGATGGATAGAATTGAAGTGTTATTGCTCCCTTCACATCTTTCAATATGTAGAATTATTTACATAATCAATGAATTTCACCAATCACCACATCTAAATATAAAAAGTTGTACTATGTATTTATTATTATGCATTATTATATTTATATTATATTTATTATCTAATATATTATTTATTATTATATTTATATTATATTTATGAATATTATAGTTCCATTCAACTTACTGTTCATTATACATTTTGAATAACAAACAACCCTCAATTACTATCTTTTGACAAAAAATATTCATACTTGTGCATTTAGTTATATTAAGTTTCATTGTTCAACATGTATTTCCCAACTAACTCGACAATTGCCATGGAACCCTTATTTGACTTTAGTGACATGTTAACTTTGTGCTTATCATCCTTTTCCACATCGTATTTTCTAAGATTTTGTTGACGGGCATAAATGACACACCGTCAACTGGAAGATCAAATCCAGACCGGGGTTGTCCAAATAAACCAAGCTGTTTGGAGTGAAATGACCTGACGGGTTTAATGGCTCGATTGGCCAACTAAAGCCCTAAAAATAATAAAAGAAATGAAAGTAATCTAGGAAACTATGATATTAAAGATATAAATTTAATAATTTACAAACGTCTAAATAGAAAGATGGATATGTGCATATGGTTATGAACAATGTATATACAACCTGCAAGATTTACTAGATATCTTGCGAAATAGATGTTTTTGCAAGTGTTTATAAAGTAGATAAAGAAAGCACATACATTTTATGTTTTTTGTTTAATATTTAAAACCTAAAAAAAACTAAAGAATACTAATCAAACACAATTGAAATAAGAGTAATAAACAGTCAAAAGTTGATTTAAGCTATTCTTATTTCATTGATAAATAATCTAACAAAAAAAAATGTGAGTAAACTAACCTGTAATAAATCGACTAAAATGAGTTTATGTTCCTATGCAATTCAAGCTCCTAGCTATCATGCCTATGAGGAAAACCTGTGATAGGATGGTGCTAATACTCCCAGAACAAACTCAAAGGTGTTTTGGAGCAGGAATATAAAAGCAGATTGATAAACATATAAATCTGGTGATCTTATAATGATGAATACTTATAATAAAAGAAACTTAATACAAAGCATTCATGTAATACATCATTCAATATCCAACATAAATCAATGATATTTAAATGAAATATTGATCACAGATGTGATATAGAACAACAAATTACAGACATAATTAAAGTGATGAATAATATGAAATATCATACGATGATCAATCTAAAGTTGTATAAACGTATTAACATTTCATAAGATAAAGGAAAAACATAATGGATAAGCGCTACGCTGGTCTAAAGCCAAGAAGTGAACAACTTCTCCATATCAGTCTTGAAATTCACATGTCCATAAAATCTCCAAACAAAAGATGTTCTCACTACTAAGAGTGGCCAGTATTTAAACTAGTTCAGGATTCAAATGTTGTTATCATACAAGATAAAGTTGAATCCACAAAAATTAGATAATATTACAAAAATAGTGAAACTGGAAACCACTCAAGCATGAGTTGGTTTGTCAAAAATAAACCAAAGTTTTATAAACATAAAAGATAGAAACTACTAAATAATTGAGTGTGTGACTCAAGGTGTTTGCTCCTTGCAGTCAGCATCTTAACCATCAATTTCCTGTAGATAGAAAAACAAATTTTATATCCATAAACAATGCCAACTATTATTCAAAAATAGACTAGCTACAGAATCATAGATTCTGTAGCTAGTCTTATTATTAGCAAATGAAATCAAAATGAAATCTACCTATTTTAATCTTTCATAACAGAATGTCATAAAATCAAACAAAATCATTTTTACCATTAGAAATTAGCAAATGAAGGATCTGACGGTTCCAAAATTATGATGGCTTTGAAACTGGTTGTATTTTTAATAGTTATATTTCCGACCTCTTGATTCTTTTATTTTCCCTCTTTGTGTGTGCCTTCAAGTCAAGGTTCTCTCGTTCCAACAGAGCATTTCGAGCAGCCAAGCGTTTTACTTGAGCCTATAAGAGAGGAATATATCTATAATAACACTCTATCCAGTCTAAGCAACTGTCATAGTTCACTGGGGCAATGGCAAACCGATGTGGAATACAGTCGAAAACGGGTACTTTATTTTTCCCTGTGGCATGTTTCAGGTCGTGACTAATACCTGCAAAACCTTCTTTTCCTTTGAGACACATGGGTATCTTAGTCACGAAATCATATTGTTCAACCTGGGTAGTATTTTCTTCCACAAGACATAGGTTATCGGGATTTTCCTGAGCCAAGAAATCATTTATCTCTTGATCTGAACACTGATCATTGATCTTGATCATAGGGATCGAGCTCAGATGATCTCTCTTTCGATTTCATAAGTTCCAAGAAATCAGTCGACCGATCTTCTTATTCCTAAAATTTAAATAAGAGCTTTGTTGTTTATTTCCCTTATAGAATTTCTTCACAACAGGTTTATCATTATTGTTCAAATTAGATTTGTTCATAGGCACATGGTGATCTTTCCCTTTGAATTCGACAATTACCTGTTCCAAATATTTCCTGGGTGAAAACATACCCGGCAACTTCTTATCCACAAGGGTTTCATCAACAATAGAAGTTGGTTCATTAAATTCGGAGCCATCAAGTGAATTGAAGACCTGGCTTTCGGTCAATTGTCTGTCTGAATTAGGGTTTACAATTGGATGAGGGCTGACTGTATCGTCGACCTGGGTGAAGCCATTTTGGCTCAGAAAACTCTCCCAATTGTCATCGATTCGCGACAGGTGAGAAACCAACATAATCTTAACAAGCCCGTGGTGGAACAAACTCGACAGAGAATTCATGCTCTGTCGCTTATAGCGTTTAGACATTTTGTATAGGCTCATTAACAGGTAAAATGGCATGTTTAATTCAAACCCTATGAATAACATAAGAAACTGAATGTGGTACAGAAAAACCAGACCATAGCAGCCTTCACATGTGATGAACTATTTTAAAATTAAAACTAGGCTATGCCATCTAGGTTTGAGAAAAGCAATGGGAATACCTTTTGGGTAGCAACTGGATTTGCGGGAAACCATGAATAAAATCCATGGAACATCCTCGATTTTAGCGTTCTTAAACCACTTTTCTCCTTTCAATGGGAGTCCTGCCACCCTGCTTATGAAATCCTCTGTTCTTTCCAACTGTACATCCCTGACCTTGGCCCTAAAACCATCAAAAGTTTGTGCAAAGGTCTGTGCAACCGGGAGGTTGTAGCCTTCAAATTTCTTGAGGAACACATCCCACCCGTTAGCCTTCAGGTCATCTATGGTGTCGTCATGGGACAAAAGAGTTTGGCAATCATTCGGCTCGATACAAACTACAGGTGTCATTGCCACTGTGAAAAGGATACAATGGATATCACATGAGGTAGGTTTCGGCTTCCAGAAGACGAAGAGCAGAGAGAGATCTGTGTGAAATGTAATGGCACGAAAACTGCAAAGTTTGGGGACTATCATAACTTGGAAAGAAGAGTTGGGGAAAACAAAAAACCAAAGGGCTCGTAAAACTACAAGCCATTACCTACGATGAATGCCAATCCCTTCATAGTACAAAACCCCAATTCGCATATTGAATGATCTCATCAATACTCAGGCCAACAAAGTGAATTGAAAACATAAGTACAGCACACCTATACCAAGTGACATGAATGTTGATATGACTGCTAAGCTCATGAGAACAAATGTTAAACCAATGTTTTAGTGCATTCGAACATTTCACAAATTAATCCAACGATCAACTATAGAACCAATGAAGTCACGATACCCATAATACACAAAAATTTCGATAGTGGATCAATTAATAAGTTCATAAGACTTGAGTTTTAACCATATATGGGTGCCTTCAAAGCGACATTTCTAAGGTAAAAGATATGAAACCAAGACCAAGTTTTATATTTAAATTCATGCTTACATTCATGAATTTAAAACAAAACAAACGAAAAACTCAATAAGATAAGTTCAACCCAATCATTGCCTCGAAGCTCAGAAACATAAGTGTTTAAAAATGAAAGGTGGTGGCAGCTACAGAAAGATATAATCTCTTTGTGGTGACTTTGATTGTAATAAAAAAAAATCGAAAAATTGGTGGCTGCCAACAATGGCGACATACTGGGCGAAGCAGTTATCTCTGCATCACCAGGAAATTTATGTCAGAAACTCGGATGAAATAAATTTTAGAAACAATTAACAACAGGTCAAGCATTTTGATCATAACTCAGAAATAACACAGTTTAGTATCAGATGTATTTATGTCTAAAAAAAATGTAATCTGGCATCTAACTTAGATTAAAAGTATAGTGATGTTTATGCAGTTGACTTCGATATCGTTGACAGGGCCATTGGTGCTAGCAGGCATCCATAGCCTCAGCAGGGATGTCATTTAACCCACTCTAGTACCTTTATCATGTCCAAGAGTTGTCCATTCATGATAAGGGACATATTTGCACTTGATCAAATTGAAAGACATACTTGAGGATCTTCTTAAACCCGACATTGTTTCACTGCCAGCAGGCCTGTTCAGTACCCCGACGAAGTTACCTTGGCATCATGCATTCATTTACCCGCTGCCAGAAAACATGTTCAGCATCTTGGCAGGTTTACATACACTTCCCACACATTACCATGCTTTCAACCCTCTAGAATTTGTTTATAATTTGCAGAACTTAATAATATTCAGGAGGGCGGGGTGATACTGAAAATCTCATAGCTTGGCATAAAAAAATTGATCATTTAAAAGTCATTTTCCTTTTTTTATGACCTTCATCACACTTTGGACACTTAGATTTCGGTTAGGAAACCATCTCGAGGACGAGAAGGTACAGTTGAGTTGTTTTCCTTAAAACAGGGACAACGTTAAAAGTTTATTAATGGCAACCGCGTCTACTTGTAATTTCAATGAGAAACCAGAAACACTGATTTGAAAAGAAAGTTAATTCTGTTGATCTGAGTTTTAGCACTTTCTGCTCAGGTGCTTGGGAAGTTATCAACAACTGCTAATGAATGAGAATTTTGATTCCCTTCCACAAATGAGATGATGACTCAGACATAACTATTTTTAGTAAACAAATCATAATTAAGCAAAATGAAAAGAACCAAAATAAAAACAAAAAACAAAAAGGAAAACATCAAAATATTTACAAAAGGGTGGAGCAGAAATCATCAGGTGAAATACCTCTTGAGGGCCTGGCCATTCACTAGGAAAGTATCTGGTTGTCCCTCCAAATTATGCAGACGAAAAGAGTTGGGACCCATTTTTTTAGAAATTACAAATGGTCCCAGCCATAGTTTTTGGAACTTGGTATGTTCCCCCTTACCCTCGTGGGCTTTGTCCCACTTGAGAACCAGATCTCTAACATCGAAATTCCTATCTGAAGATGAATTTGAATCGAATTAGATTTTTACAATTTGTTGGTGTTGATCCAGTTTCTTCTTTGCTTTTGTTCTCACCTCCTCTAGTTTTAATAAGGTATTTATTCGATTTTCTAGAGGAGGGCACTCCTCTTCTTGAAATTTTTGTGATAGTTACAGAGAAGGAAGTAAGACATGTGGGGGGAGAATGGATTCTCTTCCGTAAACGAGGAAAAAAGGGGAATTACCAATAGAAGATTTTGGTGTTACCCTATCATCCCAGAGTGCATTATACAGTGCATTGTGCCATTTCTTGTGATTTTTTGAAACTGTCCTTTTAATGATCTTGATTAAATTTTTATTTGTTGATTCTGCTAAGCCATTTCCTTGAGGGCAGTAGCTTGCAGAATAATTTAGTTTAATCCCTTTTTCCAGAGAAAAAATGTTCATATCAAGGGATGAAAAGAAAGAGGTGTTATAAAAACCAAACATTCGGGAATGTTGAATCGAGTGATGATATGAGAGTTCAGAAAAGATTACCTAACTTGTGTTTACCACTTTTAAAGGTACAACTTCAAACCATATTGTAAAATGGTCTGTTGTCATAAGGATATACTTGTGCTACTGCAAAGAAGAAGGATTAATTGGTCCTATGATGTTTAAGCGCCATTGTTGAAAAGGTGTATCTACAGTAATAAGCTATAAAGGGAATGCTGCCTTTTCCACCCGTCCTGCAGCCTTTTGGCAATTTATGCATTTATGGGACTGTAGCATATGGGCACATTTAAACAAGGTAGGCCAATAGTACCTAGCTCTCAGCACTTTGTGTGCAGTGGTATCTCCACCGAAGTGACCACCGGCTTCTCCTACATGAAGTTCAGCTGGCACTTTTTCTGACTCTTCCTTTTCTAAACAATGCAGAAAAACACCATCAAAGTTCTTTCGAAATAATACATCATTTATTAACTGGAAAGATGAATATTTAAGCCTAAGTGCTCTTCTGTTTTTAGGATCAAGAATGCGAGGAGTAGATCCATGCGTTAAATAAAATTTAATGTTCTCATACCAAGAATTGGAAGTAGCTTGTGCACAGCTGATCTGTTTTTCATTATGTTGATTCACAGTTGAGGTGTTTATTTGACTTTCTTGTTCTTCAACTGAATCAACCACTAGTTTACACAGGCCCTGACCCCTAACAATTTGTTCAGGGGTTATTTCAAGGTCATATTCATGTAGTGACGTCATCCAATTTGCCCTTTTCTCACCCAGTTATTTTTGTACTAACATGTTTCTTACAACTGGGTAAGGAACAATAACCTTGGTTCTGGATTTCAACAGGTAGGACTAGAAGTGTTTTACTACTTTAAAAACAACATATGCATGTTGATATACTTTTGGGTAATTAAGCTCTGCTCCTTTAAAAACTGAGCTCATGAAGGCAATGGGTATCTCATTGCTTTCAACGTTTTTCTATGTAGTCACGGCAACATAAGATTGGTCCGATGCAAAAGTGTAAAGAGTGAAGTCTTAAGAAAAATCGGGCTCATCAAGGAAGGGGCTTCTATTATTGATTTTCTTATTGAGTCAAAAGATTGACTTTCTTGTGGTCTCCAACGGTACAAAACATCTTTTTTCATTAATTTTTTTAACAGTCTAACTATTTCTGAGAAGCTCGGGGCAAACCTTCTAATGAAATTAATCTTTCCCAAAAAGGACTACATAGATTTTTTTGAAGAAGGAGGGGGGAGTTTAGCAATAGCTTGGGTTCTTTAGAGGTCAATAATCATTCCATCCTTGGACACTATAAACCCAAGCAGTTTTCCTTGCTCTATTGCAAAGACTGATTTCTTAGGGTTGAGGGATATGCCGAACTTGTGGCATCGTTCTAGGAAAACCCTAAGGTGAGATAGATGATCTTTCTTGTTTTTAGAGAAGACGATGACATCGTCAATATAGACCATGACTGACTGGTTAATGAGGCCATGAAAAGAAATATCCATTTCTCTCTGGAAAGTGGCACCGACATTTATCAGTCCAAAAGGCATTTTCCTGTAGGCGTAAGTGCCCCATGGGGTGCGAAAGGTGGTTTTAAGCTGGTCCGAAGGAGACATAAGGACCTGGTTGTATCCTGAGAAACCATCTAGTAGAGATAGTCTTTCGAAACCAGACACTTGTTGTAGAATGTGTTCCATTGGAGGAATAGGGTAGTTGTATTTATCAAACACTCGATTTAAGTTCCGAAAATTGACACAGAATCGAATTTCTCCACTTTTCTTTCTTACAGGGACTAAATTAGATACCCATTGTGTGTGCCTAACTAGGAAAATTATCTATGCAGTTAGTAATTTGTTTAGTTCCTTTTTAACAGTGGGTTCCAATTTAGGATGCATCTTCCTCAATTTCTGTTGAAAAGGATGAGTTTGGGGTTTCATAGGGATTACATGTTGTATGATGTTGGGGTCAAATGTTTTTAACTCATCATACTTCCAAGCAAAAACGTTTTTAAATTCTTTAAATAACTTTATAAAAGTGGACATTTCTTGCTCGAAACATCATTTTCCCAGATTAATATTTTGAGGATTATTCCTTGTTCCTAAATTAACCGTTTCATAGATCAAAGAGGAATTGTTAGTTTTACAATTTACTGCCCCTCTAAATTTATCATGCAAGTTATAAATTTTTCTAGTCTCACAACAAATCTAGGGATAGAGTTTACCAGCTCAGATGTTGATTCAAGAGATCATGGATCAGAAATTACAGTGAAGTTTTGGAGGTTCTCATCATGAGTGCCTTCATCAATGACCGCACCTTGGAAGGTGTCTTCCATATGCAGAAAGTTGATGATCTGTTGGTCATCATCGAATACTCTCCAATTTGTGATGTTATCCGGGATCGATGGCCTGAACAACAATTCGATTGAAAATGCATTAGGAGAAAGACCTTCAGCGGGCAATAGTTTAGAAGCAATATTGGCCAATAAATTAGCTCTTGAATTACTCAATCTAGGAATGGAATTTATGTTAAATGCTGAAAATTTATGCATCAAACTCCATACCTCGGTTTGGTATCTTTTCAGATGTCGTGATAAACAATGTATGGTGTTTCTTACCTACTTAAACATGATTTCCGAATCATCGAATACTATCAGATTTTGCACGTCCATATCCAACGCTTTCCTAAGTCCTTGTAGAAGTGCTTCGTACTCGGTCATGTTGTTAGTACATTCAAACTCTAACCGACAAGCAATAAAAGTCTTATTACTTGTAGGATCGATGAGTACACAACCAACACATGCTCCTTCTTTGGATTTGGATCCGACAAAGTATAAGGACCAGATCTGTGCGTCGTTAGCAGTACTTGTTATACTTGGAAAAGACGGTGTTCGAGTACAGGTTGTAACTTCGGATTGCTACCCAAGATTAGTGATAGAAGAAATTTCGGTCATGAAATTACCAAAGAAGGCATTCATTCCTTGTGTTTCAAAAGAATTTGCAAATGTAATGAAAGGCTCATTTGTATCATTCAAATCCGTTACAGTATGCTTAAGATAACGTTCTTTGTTTATCCTGATTTTGTTGGGCTATCCATTTTCAGGCAGCCACAAGTGAGACCAATCTGTGGAAAAGTAACCGTGTAGTTGTTCTGGCCAATCCCTACTTAAAAACAAGCCATAAACTTCAGGGATATCAACAACAATAATATCTATTATCTGATGAACTTTAGGATTGGATGATAGTCTAATCAACACATTCCTAAGCTCACCAATTACTTTAATGTTTGTTCGATATAGCTGAATGATTTTGAGGTCAGAAGGTTTAAATTCTGCATTAATTTTTTGGCATACAGATAGAGGCATCATGTTTGATGATGCACCGGAATCGACCATACAATTATGTACACTCCTATTAAAAATTTCAAAGGTCAACAAAAAAGGCAAGACATTTTTCCGGGTATTAACAACATAATTCTGTTGATTTTTTGTTGTCCCTAAAACAGTTTTATCTACATTTGCTACAATTTTTTCTGCTAAGTCCCTTTTGTCTGGAGGTTCAGATGTCTTCTTAGTTGGGACATTTTTAGCTGCATTTGAATCAAATTCTATTGATTTTTTGCTGCTAGGATCATTCTTTTTATTGTTTTCAGCGATGCCTTGAAGCATTTTCTGCAAAATAAGGGGGAATTTCAACAATTCAAAAACAAAAATATTAGCTCTCAATTTTTTTAGATATTCAATTAAATCGTATTCTAAAACTGGGGCTGCTAATCTTTGTTTAATTTCAGTTTTCTTTGATTGTTTTGGAAACACATTTTTTTTTTACTTCAGGAGGTCTAGATGTGCTTTGTGTTTTGCTTCTTGTGTTGTAGGGGTGGACAGTTTCAAAATTCGCTTGGAAAATATTGTCCGACAAGTTACCGAAAATAGGGGGAGATGAATCCTCCTCTTCTGGTACCTCTTCCTCATTTGCATCATCGGAATTTTCAGGAGGAACAAAAGCATAATTATCATGTGTTTCTAAGATAGTTTGTAAAGCATAGTGTAAACTTTCAAAATTTAGACTTTCTATGGTCGGGTTTGGTCGGTTATGAGGAAAAGGCTTTCTGAAAGGAGGTTTGAAACTTCCTTTGCTTGTGTATGCCTTCTCGGATGATCTTTTCAAGTCAATGACCTGATTCGATAGTTTTTGGAAAGCTTTCTGCAAGCTTTCTAAGTCTAAAGTTTCTTGTTGATTTTTAGTTTAAGGAGGTCTAGTGAGAATTTATATTTTCTTCTTAGAAGGTGAGGTTGTTTCGGTTTCACTATTAAGATTGTCTTTTAAGATCAATATATCTTTATCAATCTAACTTACCTTCTCAAAGGCCTCTAACAACGTGTTCTTTTTAGACCTTTTGACCCATATGGCTATCTTATTGTGCAAGGCTTTAGCATAATATGCAACAATTAAACTTTCTATGGGCATCGAATCAACAGGGATTTTATTCTTTAATGTCATAAATCTTTGGTTAAAGTCCTTTAATTTTTCCTTAGAATTCATTTTTAAGCTGGAGAGTTCCATAACGAAGACTTTTGGAGTTTATCATCTCCAAATTTTTCCAAGAAACAAGTTTCAAACTTGTCCCACAAGACGATGGTTTGGGGTTGTTGAGAAAAATACCATGTAGAGGCATTTCCCTCAAAAGTATAAGGAAATAATTTGCATACTACATCCTCGTGTTCAACACTCCAGAGTCTAATGGACAACATGGATTTTTTTATGTGATCCTCAGTGGATTGCTTCGAATCTAGATCAAATTTAGGTATCCATTTCTCCAGATGTTTCTGTAATGGGCATTGGGGTCCGGGTACAAACAAGGCATGTTGATCGAGCCAAGGTCTGGCAGGACTATTTTGGTTTGCCATGGGAGTTGGTGGTGTTGAAGGTTTTGATGGTTCTGATGAAGAACTTCCTTCGTCCGAAGACTCTCCTCCTGAGGAGGATGGAGATGAACCAGGTGGAGAAGGTGGAATACCAAATCCTTTGACTCCAAGGATAGGTGTTTTAGTAAGATTGGTAGTATTACTACCTAGAGGGTTTTCAGGCAGACCAGTGCCTTGAAACTGTTGTTGGATATCCGTGAATTCAAGGGGTTGATTAAGTGGCCTTCCAGGTTGTTTGATATGGGCTAACGCACTATGTGTTCTTATGAGTGACTGACGAACAATTTCTTGGATGTCGACCCCTTGAGGAACTGGTGTCACTGGTTCAATGGGAATATTAGGGTTATCATTTGAGGTAGTTGTTCTTTCAAGTGTAACGTGATTGTCTGAGAGACTACGCATTACAACAGGAGTGTGAGTATGTGGGGGAGGAGTCTTACGAACTCCACATGCCATCAATTGAATTCAGGCCCTCCTTCTAGCACCATTTGTTTATGGGCGTAAATGACACACCATCAACCAGAAGGTCAAATCTAGACCGGGGTTGTCCAAATAACCCAAGTCGTTTGGAGTGAAATGACCTGACGGGTTTAATGGCTTCATTGGCCAACTAAAGTCCTAAAAATAATAAAAGAAATGGAAGTAATCTAGGAAACTATGATATTAAAGATATAAATTTAATAATTTACATACGTCTAAATAAAAACATGGATATGTGCATATGGTTATGAACAATGTATATACAACCTGCAAGATTTACTGAATATCTTGTGAAATAGATGTTTTTGCAAGTGTTTAAGAAGTAGATAAAGAAATCACATACATTTTATATTTTTTGTTTAATATTTAAAACCTAAAAAAAACTAAAGAATACTAATCAAACAGAATTGAAATAAGAGTAATAAACAGTCAAAAGCTGATTTAAGCTATTCTTATTTCATTGATAAATAATGTAACTAAAAAAAATGCGAGTAAACTAACCTGTAATAAATCGACTAAAATGATTTTATGTTCCTGTGCAATTCAAGCTCCTAGCTATCATGCCTATGAGGAAACTCTGTAACAGGATGGTGCTAATACTCCCAGAACAAACTCAAAGGTGTTTTGGAGCAGGAATATCAAAGAAAACTGATAAACATATAGATCTTGTGATCTTATAATGATGAATACTTATAATAAAAGAAAATTAATATAAAGCATTCGTGTAATACATCATTCAATATCCAACATCAATCAATGATATTTAAATGAAACATTGATCACATATGTAATATAGAACAACAAATTACAGACATAATTAAAGTGTTGAATAATATGAAATATCATACAATGATCAGTCTAAAGCTGTATAGACATACTAACATTTCATAAGATAAAGGCAAAACATAATGGATAAGCACCACATTGGTCTAAAGCCAAGGAGTGAACAACTTCTCCATATCAGTCTTGAAAATCATATGTCTATAATTTGTCCAAAAAAAATATGTTATCACTACTAAGAGTGACCAGTATTTAAACTAGTTCAGGATTCAAATGTTGTTATCATACAAGATAAATTTGAATCCACAAAAAATAAATAATGTTACAAAAATAATGAAACTAGAAACCACTCATGTTGGCAAATGTTTAACAGGCAGCGTATGCTTGTCATTGATGGCAAGTACAAAAGTAAAGATGGCATGAGTACAGGAAGAATGTAACAGACATGCATCGGAAGTATTTTAGGAAGATGTTGCATAGCAAGCTCAATAAGTTTAGAAGAGATAGTGCAGAGGATTGTTGGCAGGTTTAACAGGCAAAGTGAGCTTGTCAATGATGGCAGGATTAGAGTGTGCATCGATGGAAAAACAGGAACAAAGTAAGCTCAAGAGGAATTAGCACAGAGTCAAATGCAGTGCATAGGTGTGCACCAGGGATGAGGTTAACTCATTGCTAAAGCTCAAGAGAGATAGAGTACTCAAGATCTCAAGCGAATCAAAGGTCGAGGCCCTTGACAATTAGAAATTATTCCAAGTAAGGAGGATGAGTAAGCTCAAGAGGAGAAGCGTCAGTGATCCTTGGATATCTTTCAAAATTCCTGAAAGAAGGATGACCGTTAGATCTGTTTGTAGACAAGAAGAATGCGTAGAAGAGGAGGACAGATCTTAGGCATCAGATCTGAGCATAAGATCCGACCATCGTTGGATCAGGGAGAACCTGCATGTTCATTAAAGTGCAAGAAGAGGAGAAATGAAAAATACCGAATTATGTTGGTCTAACTCCATTTCGGAGTTTCGTAGATCGGGACTTGAAGGTGTCGAGAAATTACACGGCGAAGTGGCGAAATTGCGAGAAGATCTGGGCCGTAGGATCTGGGGTAACTACTAAGGACCAATAGTCGTTAGATATGGTGAAGCTGCAAGGTGGATGGGACAGTCATGGTCCATTGGATCAAGAGGACGCGTGGCGAAAGATCAGAGCACCAAAAAGACTCCATTTCATAGTTTCACAAGTCGGGAAATTCAAAGGAAAGAGGCTCAAACTCGCGATATGCGAATTCACGAAAAAGATCTTGACCGTCAGATCACTAAGGAATGTGGACCGTTGATCAAGCATGAAGAATGCCTATGAAGTGTCGAAATCATGACAAGATCTGAACCATTGGGTCCATAGGAGACGTGGCGAAATATCATCATGTCGCTGACTGGAAAGTCCAAGGAACAGGGTTTGATCTTAGCTGTCAGATCGAGGTTTGATCTTAGCCGTCAGATTGAAGTTTGATCTTGAAAATCTTAGCCATCAAATCAAGGTTTGATCTTGACCGTTGATCTAACTCCATCTCGGAGTCATGTCTGGAATATCTGTTGTCAAACCCTCTAGGTTTTGTCCCACCGCTTCATAATATTCGGCATCCCATCATGGCACTGGCGCCACCTCTCCTCGCCACTGAATATGATAAGTACCAGGAGGTCGGTAAGGTCCCACATCTGTGTCATCAAAAAAGAATTTTGTATTTAGACCTTGGACGAACATTAAAAAACATTTGCATATGATAAAATTCACAAAAACATTTAAAAAGAAAAAATGTGTACTTCTTACCAAGTTCCCCCCACTGAGCACCCTCGGGCAGGACCAAGTCCGGATCTCCTCGAAAATCCAACCCAACATAAGCATAATTGTCGACCATCAGCATCTGTGGTCGCAACTAGTCGAAGAAGGTATCATCATATTTGATAATTGGTCTAGCTACGTGCTGGGCCATGAGCTGACACCATCTCAACATTCTTGGATCTGTTGGGGCCGATAAATCCCACTCAACTTGCAACCTCAGCAAGGGAACCCTCTCAAGGAAGAAGGACACTAACAAAGACCCATACCCAAATTGCTTCAGGTTACCTCACCTGCATTTGGTCAACTGCCTCTTCATGCTACGAAGCACTGCATATGCCCAGTTAAAAACCCGAGGCTTAGTACATTCTATGGCATACTGAAAGTAGCTCTGGAGATCCATGTGAGGAGCGGAGCTCCCAGCCGTATGAACAATGGTGAACAAAATAGTGCGGAGGGTCAAATCTCGCACTCCCCAAATAGCTACTTTCCCTTTGCTCCTCTCTGCCTCTAGAACACAGTGCAAGTGGCAGTACTCACTCATAGGCAGCCCACCACATCTACTACCAGTCAAGCTCACGTGGTACCCATGCCGTGATAGTCCTGTCAAGAAGTAAACGTCCTCAATATCCAAGGACAATGTGTGGACCCCTACATGGAATACTTGTTGATCGGGATTCCACATATGCACAAGGTACTCCAATAACCTGACTTGGGCCCTCATGCCCGGGATATGAAAGAACTTCAGAAGACCACAGTCTCGTAAAGCAGCAATGGTGGTTGGATGATTTCCGACAATGGCATTATCTTCTTCGTGCTCCCTTTCACGCCATTCCAGAACCATGGTGATGGCCAAATACCTGCATAAGAAGCATAAGAAGACAATTAGTAACTCTATTCAACACTTGGTATATTTTCATTTGAGAAAAACTTTAAAAAACTTTTACACTTTTTGATTCTCGCAAGTGCCCTTTAGGCATAGTGCGAGGTTCTCGCAAGTACCTTTGGGCTCACCTGCGAGAATGGCTGAGCGCGACATTAACCCCCAAAACAAACTCAAAACGGTGTTTTTTGCCAATGAAAATGAAAAATTAAACCATGAAAAGGTAGAGGACAAAGAGCCTACCTCACTGCCACTGACGGTTCGTCGAATGGATGCTCGTAAATCCCGCAATCGAACGCCGAATTTCAAGGGTAAAAGAGGGGTTTTGGGGCTCAAATAGTGGTAAAGTTAAAATGATATGGGAAAAAGAGTTTTTACCCCTTTATATTTACTTTTACCATTTTATTGGATTTTATAATTGTTTATTTATTAAAACCCAAAGCCTAATGCCCTTTTGAGTACAACTTTTGCAGGCGTAATGACTTCAATGTTCATGCACAAGGATGCAAATATTTTTTCTTCTTCATCACATGTTTTGATTGTTTTTTATGGTTTGTGTACAAAACCTAGAGCTTGGTCTTTGTCCGTTCTCATGCTCAAAAATACATGAGAACGCGATCAAGCACACTTTTATCACTTTTTTCGGGCTCAACAAGGATATACGAAAAAGGAACCTCCTTGAAGTCTCCTTTAAGCTCTTTTCAGACTCTCTAAACATGAAAAGATTGCCAAGCGACCTTGCTATTTTCATGCTCGTTAAAGTATTTGAAGAAAGCGTCTGTCGGGCGATAATTTATCTCTTTTTCGGTCTCATCAGATTATTTTACAAAAAAGGAACTGAGAAAGTTCTCTTTTAAAGTGTTTTTCCAGACTCTATAATCATGAAAAACCTTCGAGTTTTCTATCTTTGGACTCGTTAAACAAACATCGACAGACCCGCAATGGGACCGAACCACTCCTTCCTAGGGTTCGTTAAACATACTCTGAAGGATGAGCTTATATCAACAAGCATATGTTATCCTCCTCAAGCTTGCGTAAAAATAAAGAGGTACTCGCCAGAAATGGTGGGGGGGAATTTGGGAAAGGGACGTGTTCTCGTATTCATATTAATTGGCAGTAAGTGTCGCTCTTGAACATGACAACCCCCTATTCATTATTTGAAGCCGATTTGGGAAATTTGTTTATCTCTCATTCGATTTGCTACAAGGTCATACCCTGCGTCGTCTCTGAGTCAGTGCTGCCAAATCATTGGTCATGTCATTCATATGTTCAAGAGAAGTTCATCTGAAACCTCTATTGAGTCGACCATCTGTAGTTATCCATTCTCTCCGTGTCAACCTTCCTTGTGTCCAGTCCAACTTATATCATACTCGGTTTCACCTTCAAAATCTGTTACTCATTTCGTGTCATTGATGGGGGATACATCAAGGCCCTCCTGTGACGATTTTTGTTCCGTCGACTTCAGCTCATTATCCGGAAACAAGACTTAGAAATTCTTTGGTACCTTGGAACTTGCATGCCTCAATGGTAGGTTTCCTCTCTTTTGATAGTGGGTTTACATCATTGACCCCTGATCAAAAGATTTCGTCAGATGTTTGACCTCAACTCATTCCTTCACATTTGATGGATTGTACTAGTGTACCTTGGGAGTCATTGACATTAATGGTGATTCCCCTCGCACTTGTTAACGGTTTCATCATTGACCAGTAATCAAGTGGTTTCTACCATGTTCGACTTCAACACATGTAATCACATGGTTAGATTCGTACTTTTAGGCGACGATTGAAGACCCTGTATATTATCTCTTTGTCTAGGTTGCAATGGAATATGTATAATCTACTACACATAGATCCACTTTGTATGTCTCGTGGCTATGTCGTCTCAATTTGAATTTTCTCGCGTAGATCCACAGTGTATTCCTGGTGGCTATGCTATATTTTTATGGCATGGATCTACAGTGTATGATTGGTGGCCATGACCTATGCTTAAAATGTCATCCGTCTGTGATCTGAGTATGGGAATGCCTACCTTAGAATTAATATGGTATTCTGCAGATGCTTGGGTGTTCGCAGGTTTCCGATTAGGTGTGCTCCTGGTTTCCAACATGCACACACATGTAGTTTACAAAGTATTTCGGTTGTCACTGATTTCAGCCTCATACTTTGGGGGGCATTCTGTTACCCATGATTTTGGTCATCATGATGGTGTATTGATGATGGTGTACTCAGGCTCCTAATAAGAACTTTCTTCTGAGAAAAGTGACATTCATCTCTTCCCAGAAAACATATTTTTGAAGAGAGTTCGCAGGTTGCTAATATCCTAGGGTGTGAGAATGACCCATTCTCATAGGCTTCCTTCAGCTAGGGTGAGAACTTCTCACACTGTGCTACATAGCTAGGGTGCGAACTTGCTCTCAAGCTTGGAAAAAGATGAAGTCTCGATGGTTCTAGAAGGGAACCTTCTAGAAGAATGGCTTGGCATTTGAATGGTTATCCTTTTACTGGTTTCCCTGATATTGTGGGATCATTCTTATCCAAGTAACCATCTCATCCTCTCCTATATATTGATGGAATTCTCATGGAAAAGGTTAAGAAAGATTCATTGGAGAATTGGTGAAAGAATTGTGTGAAGGACCTAGCTTGAACAAGAGCTTGGAGACTCTAGCAAGTCTATAAAGAGGAATTGGATCTTCTTCATACAAGGATCGAGCAAGTGTGTGTGTATTGGAACCAAGAGCCATCGAAAGGAAGCTTACGACATCAAGGTGATCAGGTTGTATCTTCTACTTTCGATTAATATGATACAGTGGCATGTCCTTTTCCCATAAAGTCATTCTTACTTTATTGTGTAATTTCTTGATCATACACATAAGTTGACGATTGAATATATTTTTCTATATTCACTTTGGTTGGTTTTTGTTGTCTTGGTCTTGACCTCACGAGAACACCGGAGTGAAGCGGGAGCAACAAAGACCCTAGGAAGCGATACAAAGGTATGTTACTTGTTCCTCCCTACTAGCTAATTCAATGGTCATAACTTAGGGAAAGAGTCATGTCCTGTCCTGTTTTGTTCTAGATCTAGGTGGATCTAGGGAGATCTGTTAGTGTCCACACCTACCGATTAGTCTGATAACAAGATGTCTTTCCACAATGGAGATTTTACCTTTACTTATACTAACCTAAACATGTCAATAGAAGTGTCTATTGGCCGACCTCTCTAAGTCACATTATAATTATCATAATTATTATTATTATTATTATATTATAATTAATATTAACCAGATTAATTATCTTTTACATTTATTATTTATCACATTAAGGTGGGGCCGACCTGTACCCTTTACATTACAATTAGGGTTACAGGCAGGTATGACTCTTGAAAATTATATAACAAAGGATCTTATACACCCACTATTGTTCATTCACTAGGGGCACATCCATAGGAATGTCATATCTCTGGTTCACTGCATTACACAGAAGAACCAGATCTTCACACGTTCACTTGTGCTCGTCCACAGGCACGTCCACTCTATAGATCTTCTTTCCCACTGTCTCACATAAGAGAATCATCTAGAGTCTTCTCGTCAACTCTGCTTCTCAGAGGAGGCTAATACATCATCTGTATTTCTATTCACATGATGATGCACCCAACACTTTGGGATTTTACACATTCACCTTGTGCTCAACCACAGGCACGTCTAACTCAATAGATGGTCTTTCCCACTAGATAATCATCTGGAGTTCTTCTCAACTTTCTGAATGGAGGAGGTCATCTCTACATTCCTAGCTCTGTCTCGGGCAGGAACCACGTACCCTTCTTGGGGGCTTTCTCTCAGGTTTGTAAGTTGAGAGAAAGACTCACATAGCTGCAATGACTCACTGGTTTGTAAGCTAGATAATGTCTCACATAGTTGCAATCATCGACAATAATATGGTGGCTCACCTCTTCACTTATTTTTTAAACAATTATGACATATGATTTCTTGTCTTTCTTAATAGCACACTCCTTATTTGTTGTAGGTATGGTCAATGTACCATCAACTTCTCCTTCACAAATGACATCCCACAAGTTGTTAAAAATCAGAGTGTGTTTGATCTTTCTGGACCACTCTGGGTAATTTATTTTTTGGTCAGCGCCACGCCAAACAATGGAGATGAGAAAATGCATCTTCCAATAGGTTTCTTATTTGAGATATCAATAAACCTTGTCTTTAATTGTTTCTCACTCTCTCTTTTCTATGATTGGAATTGAAACAATGAACAAATTTGGGTGTGCTCTATTCACCCCCTTGATGTCTCCTAGCTCCCGAAAAGGACAAGCATTGAATATATGTTGAATGTAGTTATGGAGCCTCATATTTTTGTTATCAGGAATCAAAAGAACAATGGGCCTGAAATAGTCACACCCATGCTTACATATTACATCCTAGACAATTCCATCTACCAAGCACCTCATCTCTCCAGTGTTTTTGCCTCTTGGGTGGTTCGAGCTCTATATTATATATCAAAACCTTTCACAATTGTGCCCTCAAAACTAGAGAAGATTGGTTATGATACCAAAGGTGACTGTGTTAAACCTAAAACAAAAGTTGGGGAATCTGGGGAACATTTCGAGATTGAAACACCCAAGTCATGTTTTGTTCTCCTGCAGTGTGTTTGGCACCAAGGGAATTTGCACCAAATAGAGAGGAAACCCTAACACATGTGAACAACAGAGATGAGGGTGTGGATGGAAAAGTAATGCAAACATGGATGTGGAAGCCAAAGTAATGCTCAAGGTAGGAGAAACAGACCTTAGGGAATCTGAGAGGCATTTTTGCACATGGGAGGAGAGAATTATGGAGTTAAAACCTACCCTAATACCACTGTCAGGTCGCGTATGGGCAGAGAATGAGTAACTCCACACTTGAGTGAATTGAATTAAGTGAGACATTCCTAAATACAAGTTAGGATGACTTTGGTTTCATTTTCAAAGAGATCTAAATCACTCTTCATATTTCTCCTAAATAATATTTACAATACTATTTACAAAGTTCCATAATCACAAGGATAAAATATCCAACAATTTTATATTTAATAAATCCCAAATTAAAATGAATGTAGTTATTTTAAATGTAATTTAAACATTTAAATGAATCTCCATATATAAACATGATAAAGAATATATATTTCCAAATAAAGCATAAAAAATATGTAGAATTTATACACTCATAACAAATAAGATATATACATGTAAGATGTAGATACATCTGGTTGGTTAAACAAGAATCACAATGATTTTACATTAACATTTTTAATTCTCAATCCAAAAGCATATTTAAAAGGAGTTGGTTAACATTCTATTTTTGGGGTTTTTTTGGCCGGAATCATGCAATGTAAATTTGGATAAAATAGTTATTTTCTGTTATTTAAATTGCATTTCTAAATGCATAAATGAATTTAGCGTGGTTAGTTGGGAAATACATGTTAAACAATAAAACTTAATATAACTAAATGCACAAGTAATGAATATTTTTTGTTAAAAAATAATAATTGAGGATTGTTTGTTATTCAAAATGTATAATGAATAGTAAAGTGGAATTATAATATTCATAAATATAATAAATATAATAATAAATAATGTATTAGATAATAAATATAATATAAATATAATAATGCATAATAATAAATATATAGTACAACTTTTTATATTTAGATGTGGTGATTGGTGAAATTCATTGATTATGTAATTAATTTTACATATTAAAAGACCTCAATGGAGCAATAACACTTCAATTCTATCAACCAATTAGAAATGAGAAACACAAATATTTTTATTATATCTGTTATCACTCCAAAAAACTCCTTAGGGTTGTAGGCTAAGGATGCTTGGTAACTTTATAAATCATGAACAATGAAAGTGTGGATCAATGGGATAATAGAGAGTAGTTAATGAGAAGACAACTCACAATGCAATCAAATGAAAAAGTGCTTTTAGGAATCAGTGAACAGACAGAGTAATATCAAAAGGTATGGAGAAAACTGATCTAGATAATCAAGTACAGCAGTGTGTAGGATCATACAAGCCAGCAAGAATTCCTTTAGTTCAAGTTTATGAGTTAAATAAGAAGATAACAGTTCTTAGAAGCTGAGCTAAACTGAAATAAAGTACAGAACATGGAATAGATGAAGAAATCTGTCATTAACAACAAAAGAAGACTGATTCTGTATTGAAAAATAAGTGTCTTAGTACAATAGCCAAAGAGTATCCAAAATTGAACCTCTTAGTGCTCCAAATGTCTTTGGCTTTATAGCCTTACAAGATGAAATCTATATCCTTGAAAGATGGATTAGATTTACTAAAAATAGTCAAACCAAAACAAATATAACAAGTGTAGGATGAGATCCTATAAAAATGGATCTAGAATGGAAAATCAAAACAAAATAGGAAAGGTCCTATTTAATGATTTCTAAAAATAGAAGATTGTCGATGAAGTGCAGTTTTAGCCTCCTAAGGTTGTTTGATTTGGTCCTCCAAAGCTAAAATTCGAATTGGGTGATGTGTCATTTGATCCCTATCAATTTGCCCTTAAAAATGACCAAATCTAGTCAAAAAATTCCCTTTTGACTTTCATCTCCAAGAATGGCCTTCAGATTTTGATTTGATAATTCATAACCAGCTTATTGAAGAA
>ML798787.1:180091-203308 GCA_009831015.1 Picea engelmannii | reverse complement strand
TAAGTGTGTTTAATTCTGGTTAAATGCATTGTTTTTAAATCCAAGTAATGAATGGTAAGCTGAGAGGTTTGCGTGAACCTGGGTAGTGAAAGGGTACACTACAAATTGGTATCAGAGCAAATAGGTACACTACAAATTGGTATCAGAGAAAATAGGTACACTGCAGCAGCCTATAGGCTCAACCGACAACAGCAAAGGAGAGGCTGCAGCCCATACACCCTACACAACAACAAATGGAAGGAGGTCGAACCTCACATAGCATACACAAAAACAAAGGGAGGCCGTAGCAACCTCGAGCAAATTCAATAACAAGGGTCGTAGCAAGGAGACACCAACAGAAGAGAGCCACAGCAAGGAGAGGATCCGCTCACTCCAAAGACAAATGATAATAATGTGTGTAGTGAGGGGTAAGAGGGGGTTCTATTTATAGTTTAGGCTAGGGTATTAAAATATTAAATTAAATTGAAAATAATTAATATAACATGTTTAAATTAAAAATTTAAACATGATATAATAAACATTTAATTTAAATTTTAATTTACCCTTGAGACAAAACAACATAAAACCCCAAAGCACACAAACAAGGGTAGGAGAGGGTTAAGGAGGGTTTACAAGGTGGCAATACTCATTCATTCATATTCATGGTGATCTTATTGCTTTATCATCATTGCATATGGGATACATCCCTCATGTGGTTATGTCTTCCTTCAAGGAAGGTAATACACCAACAAGATACTTGATCGAGGATCAAGTAGCCCCAGAACTTTTTCTGGGGTCTTATCCACCAAGGTCAAAGACCAAGGATCAACCCATGCCACAGGCATGGGTGCCCTGGACATTTCTAGGGGCCCTAGGCTTATCTAGGGGCTTTAACTGCTTGGTCCTAGACCAAGAACCCCAGTCGTATACTGGGGGCCCTAATAAGGGTCTTTTGCCATGGCACTGACTGTTTGGTCCCATACCAAGTACCCCAGGAGTGCACTGGGGGCCCTAGATCTCGTCTAGGGTATTAGCCATCCTCCAGGAGAATGGATCTTGCAGCTTCTTATAAATTTAACACTCCCTCTCAAAAAGAGGGGCATTCTCATTTATACCAAGCTTGTCACAAAAGTATACAAACTTTGTCAAGGACAGTGGCTTGGTGAAAATATCTGTTGTTTGTTCTGTTGTCGAAACATACTAAATGCTGAGAACGTTCTTATGAACCATGTCCCAGACATAGTGATATCTCATCTCAATGTGTTTTGATCTGTCATGAAACACTGGGTTCTCAATGAGCTTTATACAACTCTGATTGTCACGGTGGATGACTGTGGTTTCAAGCTCTGAATTGAACAAGTCTGAAAGTAGCTTCCTGAGCCACACTGCTTCTCTGCCAGCAGCACTAGCAACACTGTATTCTTCCTCTGCAGTGCTTTGGACTACGGAGCCCTGTTTCCTACTGGACCAGGAAATCATTGTTGAACCCAAACTGAAGCAATATCTAGAAGTACTCTTCCGGTCCACTGCACTGCCCATCCAATCTGAATCTGTAAAACCATGGAGCATCACACCTCCACTGGAGGTGTATCTGAGACCATAAGCTATAGTCCCCTGAACATATCTCAAAATATGTTTTACTGCAACCATATGTATATGCTTAGGTTCACACATGAACTGGCTAAGAGCATTCATAGCATAATAAATGTCAGGTCTCGTATGTACAAGATACATCAAGGATCCAATGATCTGCCGATATAAGGTGGGGTCTTCTGGATCTGAACCTGTGACTTGATCTTGAAGTTTCTTTAGGTTAGAGATCATTGGAGTTGTCATGGACTTGCAGTCCATCATGCCAAATCTGCGAAGTACATCAACTGCATATTTACTCTGTGAGAGAAAGATCTCTCCTGGTTTCTGCCAAACCTCCAAGCCCAAAAAGTAGTGCATGAGCCCCAAATCTTTCATTTCAAATTCTTCAGAAATCTCCTCTTAGTCTGAGCTATCAAGTTTTCCTCCCAGTGAGGAACAGATCATCCACATATAAGACTAGGATAACTGGATGATTTTGAATGATCTTTATATAAAGATTTGGATCTGCTATGCTCTTGGAGAATCCAAGACTTTGTAGAAATTTGTTTATTCTACCATACCAAGCTCTTGGATCTTGTTTCAACCCATACAGAGCTTTCTTGAGTTTGCATACATGAGATATTTTATCATGTATCACGAAACCTTCCGGTTGCTGAATGTAAACTTCTTGTTCAACTTCACCATTAAGAAAAGCAATCTTAATGTCCATCTGATGAAGTTTCCAACCAAAAACTGCTACAAGTGAGATAATAATTCTGATTGAAGTATACCTGGCAACTGGAGCAAAAATCTTGTTGTAGTCAATTCCTTCTTTCTGAGAGAAACCACGAGCCACAAATCTCGCCTTGTATTTCTCAATGCTTCCATTTGCTGCATGCTTTATCTTATAAATCCATTTTGAAGTCACTACAGATTTACCATGAGGTCTAGGAACTATGGTCCATACATCATTCTTCAAAATAGAATCATATTCTTCGTTCATAGCATCTTTCCATACTTGATGTTTGGAGGCATCAACAAAGGTGGAAGGTTTTGAATCAATTACTGTATTTAAATGAGCTATGAGACCGGAGTACTTATCTGGTTTCTTTCTTTCTATGAAAGTGCCCTTAGGAGTTGAATGTTTTTCTGCTTCTTTTAATATCTCCCGACACCAAGCTGGTTTCCTTTTGACAGGAGGTAACTCCATTGGAAATTTAATAGAGTCTCTTGATGAATCTGCTACAATTTCAGAGGTTTCCTCCCTCTGCTCATCTGGAAGAGAAGAATCAAATGATGGAGCTTCATGCTCCTCTGAATCACATGGAAGATCTCTGGCCCAACGAAAAGTTGTTTCTTCATGAAATGTCACGTCTATGCTTACTTCAATGAACTTTTTGCCAAGGATGTAAATCCTGTAGGCTTTTGAGGTCTCACTGTATCCCACAAAAGTTCCTTTTTTACCGGAGGGCTCTAGTTTAGTTCTCTTCTCTTTTGGAATGTGTATATAAACTGGGCTGCCAAATATTCTTAAATGATCAACTGAGGGTTTACACCTGGTGAAAACTTATTCAGGAGTTTTCGCTTCAAGGACTTTGTGAGGACATCTATTCTGAATGTATACTGTTGTACTAGCAGCCTCATCCCAAAGAGATAGAGGCAAGTTTTGATCATGCATCATAGCCTTGGCTGCTTCACAGATAGTTCTATTCTTTCATTCAACAACACCATTCTGCTGAGGGTTGTATGGTACGGTTAGCTCCCTCTTAATTCCAGAAGCTCGACAGAGTTCATCATATTTCAAGGAGTCAAATTCTTTACCGTTGTCTGTTCTGAAAACTCGGATGTGTCTTCCTATTTGATTTTCAAAAAGATTCTTGAACTCTTGAAATCTGTTGAAGGATTCATCTTTTGTTTTTAATAAATAAATCCAAGTTTTATGTGAGAAATCATCAATAAAAATAATATAATAGATACAACCATTCATAGAGGGTGCAGACATGGGACCACAAAGGTCAGAATGGATTAAGTCCAAAATTCCATTTGATTTTTTGTTACTGAGAGGATAGGGTTTCTTTATGTTCTTACCAAGTGAACAACCTTTACAGACACTATTATGCTCAACAAAAAATACTGGCATACCTGTCACCATCTTTTGCAAACCTGGAAGTGCATTGTAATTGAGATGTCCAAGTCTCATGTGCCATAGCTCGCAGGGATTGATCATCTCATGAACTAGAGCTTGAACAACTTGACCTAAAATATTATAAAGTCCACACTCATGAGTTCCAATGGTTATAGCAGTACTTAAATATTCATTTGAAGACCATAAAAGGGCTTTACCTTTTGAAAAATCTACTTAATAACCTTTACTTTCTAAAACTGGAACATAAATTAAATTTTTCTTTAAACCAGGTAAATAAAGAATTTCATCAATGTGAAAGATATTACCTGAGAGAAACTGGAAAGAGGTAGAGCCAAAACCTTTTATGTCATAGGTGTCATCATCACCTAGCTCAACCTTTGCTTTGAATTTCTTGTCTTGATAATTTGCAAGGTTATGTTTGAAGCCTGTCATGTGTTTGGAAGCACCACTGTCTATTAGCCAAATCTCCTCTGATTTAGTAATAGTGCCGGAAAGAGATGAGATGAGGTAATATTCCTTATGTGGTTCTTTCTCTTTAGTGGCAGTTCTGGTTTGTCTTCTTTGAGGCTCCTCTTGGGGTTTAGCCTCTTCAGTGGCAACTGAGGCTTGAAATCTACCTCTTCTTTTCTGCTGAGAGGGAGGACTCCTGCAATCTTTTGCATAATGTCCCAGCTTATTGCAGTTAAAACATTTAACTTTAGATAAATGAGGATTGAGATGAGAAAGCTTACCTTGGGGTTTCTTACCTTTGCCTTTTGACTTTGGGAACTTCTTCCCTTTCTTGGTCTTTGCTGCAAGGGCATGATCTTGCAAGATAGGATAGTCATTTCTGTTGTTTAGTCTTCCTTCTTCTTCTAAGCAGTCATGCCACAACCTTTCAAAATTAGGTTGGGATTCTCTTCCATTAACGGATGCAAGAAAAACTCCCCAAGCAGTAGGAAGTCCATCAATAGCTATTTGAACAAGGTCATCATCATCTACCGGAACTCCTATTGCAATAAGCTGATCTTTAGTTTGAGCAATTTTGGAGAAGAAGGTGGCAACTGTATCATCCTTTCCCATTTTCAAAGTACGTAATTGTTTCTTCAAAATTCTTTTCTGATTAGGTGCCTTCTTCTCATAGAGGTTTGCCAAAGAATCAAAGCAATCTTTGGCGGTCCTTAGATGACCAATTAAGGGCATCATGTTGTCTTTGATAGAATAAAAAATGATTCTTTTAGCCTTGGTTTGTTTCCTCTTATATGTTGCCCTAGTTGTGTTTGTTGTAGGTTCTTCAATCTCCCTAGTGATAAAATCTTCTAGATCATTTTCTTCAAGAATGTTTATTATTTTGTATTTCCAAGCATTAAAGTTTGCATCCCCTACAAGTCTGTCTTCATCTTTAACTGATAAAGAAGCCATGCTTAAATATGTCCTAGATTAGATGACTATAATCTGCAAAACAACCCTAACAAAGTGGATCTGTGTAGGCTCAAGATTAGATCCTTGAGCTCTGTTTACACCCTTAGCTCTGATACCATGTTAGAATTAGGGCAGTAAAGCAAAAAAATAGTATCTTTTCAATTTCAGTGAATAAAACAACTAGATCTAAAGTTCAGAAATAAACTTAAACACTTAACTAGTGTACAAATCTAGGAAATCTGAAGTTAGACAGTAGTTTAGATTTATAATATCTGATGATCAGAAATAAAACTCAGATCTAAAGTTCAGAAGTTAAAACAGGAACTCCATTACTTGAACAGTGAATGGCTAAGGATAAAAACAAGACAGTAAATCAAATCTATAATGCTGGACTCAAAAACATTTCACAGATATATAGATCTAAAGCAATCTGATCATAAACAATAATTCAAATTGAAGAAACAGAAAGATAAACTCAATATATCATTTAGATCTAATAACTGTTAATGCTGAAACATAGATCTAGATAAATCAAATTGTATAGAACTCAAAACACAATACTAGATCTGAAAATGATGGATAGATAGCATACCTTGTCTTGATCCTTACCTCTGAAGAAGTCACAGCCAACAATAAGGATGTAGAACCATTTGTAATTATGCTCAGGTAAATTCTAGGTCATAGATCCACCATATAGGTTGGATCTCTTTCCAAGATATGAAAAACTTTTCTTGCCACCAAAAAGGGATAAAACCAAAAGACCTCACAAGAACAAACCCTCAAACAAAAGGATACTTAAATATTCAAAAACCCTATACTGAAAATTGTGGATAAACCCTCATTACATCAGGAGATAGGAGGTCGTACCCTATAGGCTTACCACAACAAAGAATAGGAGGCCGCAGCCTATAGGCTCATCACATAGCATGAATAGGAGGCCGCAGCCTATAGTCACACCACACATCAGACAAGAGAGGCCGTAGCCTATAGGCACTCCACACAACAAACAAGAGAGGTCGCAACCTATAGGCTCAACCCACAGCAGAAAAGGAGAGGCCGTAGCCTATACACCCTACACAACAACAGATGGAAGGAGGCCGCACCTCACACAGCATACCAACAGCAAAGGGAGGCCGCAACAACCTCAGGCAAATTCAACAGAAAGGGCTACAACAAGGAGACACCAGCAGAAGAGGGCCACATCAAGGAGAGGATCCACTCACTCCAAAGACAAATGATAATAATGTGTGTAGTGAGGTGTAAGAAGGGGTTCTATTTATAGTTTAGTCTAGGGTATTAAAATATTAAATTAAATTGAAAATAATTAATATAACATGTTTAAATTAAAAAATTAAACATGATATAATAAACATTTAATTTAAACTTTAATTTACCCTTGAGACAAAACAACATAAAACCCCAAAGCACACAAACAAGGGTAGGAGAGGGTTAAGGAGGGTTTACAAGGTGGAAATACTCGTTCATTCATATTCATGGTGATCTTATTGCTTTATCATCATTGCATATGGGATACATCCCTCATGTGGTTATGTCTTCCTTCAAGGAAGGTCATACACCAACAAGATACTTGATCGAGGATCAAGTAGCCCCAAAATTTTTTTTGGGGTCTTATCCACCAAGGTCAAAGACCAAGGATCAACCCATGCCATAGGCATGGGTGCTCTGGACATTTCCAGGGGCCCTAGGCTTATCTAGGGGCTTTAACTACTTGGTCCTAGACCAAGAACCCCAATCATATACTGGAGGCCCTAACAAGGGTCTTTTGCCATGGCACTCATTGTTTGGTCCCAAACCAAGTACCCCAGGAGTGCATTGGGGGCCCTAGATCTCGTCTAGGGTCTTAGCCATCCTCCAAGAGAATGGCTCTTGCAACTGCTTATAAATTTAACACGTCTAAATAGAAACATGGATATGCGCATATGGTTATGAACAATGTATATACGACTTGCAAGATTTACTAGATATCTTGCGAAATAGATGTTTTTGCAAGTGTTTATAAAGTAGATAAAGAAAGCACAAACATTTTATGTTTTTTGTTTAATATTTAAAACCTAAAAAAACATAAAGAATACTAATCAAACACAATTGAAATAAGAGTAATAAACAGTCAAAAGCTGATTTAAGTTATTCTTTTTTCATTGATAAATAATCTAACTGAAAAAAAATGTGAGTAAACTAACCTGTAATAAATCGACTAAAATGAGTTTATGTTCCTATGCAATTCAAGCTCCTAGCTATCATGCCTATGAGGAAAACCTATGACAGGACGGTGCTAATACTCCCAGAACAAACTCAAAGGTGTTTTGGAGCAAGAATATAAAAGCAGTCTGATAAACATATAAATCTAGTGATCTTATAATGATGAATACTTATAATAAAATAAACTTAATACAAAGCATTCATGTAATACATCATTCAATATCCAACATAAATCAACGATATTTAAATGAAATATTGATCACAGATGTAATATAGAACAACAAATTACAGACATAATTAAAGTGATGAATAATATGAAATATCATACGATGATTAGTCTGAAGCTGTATAAACGTACTAACATTTCATAAGATAAAGGCAAAACATAATGGATAAGCGCCACGCTGGTCTAAAGCCAAGGAGTGAACAACTTCTCCATATCAGTATTGAAAGTCATATGTCCATAAAATCTTCAAACAAAAGATGTTCTCACTACTAAGAGTGACCAGTATTTAAAATAGTTCAGGATTCAAATGTTGTTATCATACAAGATAAAGTTGAATCCACAAAAATTAGATAATATTACAAAAATAGTGAAACTAGAAACCACTCATGCATGAGTTGGTTTGTCAAAAATAAATCAAAGTTTTATAAACATAAAAGGCAGAAACTACTAAATAATTGAGTGTGTAACCCAAGGTGTTTTTTCCTTGCAATCAACATCTTAACCATCAATTTCCTGTAGATAGAAAAACAGATTTTATATCCATAAACAATGCCAACTATTATTCGAAAATAGACTGGCTACGGAATCATAGATTCTGTAGCTAGTCTTATTATTAGCAAATGAAATCAAAATTAAATCTACCTATTTTAATATTTCATAACATAATGTCATAAAATCAAACAAAATCATTTTTACCATTAGAAATTAGCAAATGAAGGATCTGACAGTTCCAAAATTATGATGGCTTTGAAACTGGTTGTATTTTTAATGGTTATATTCCCAGCCTCTTGATTCTTTTATTTTCCCTCTTTGTGTGTGCCTTCAAGTCAAGGTTCTCTCATTCCAACGGAGCATTCCGAGAAGCCAACTGTTTTACTTGAGCCTATAAGAGAGGAATATATCTATAATAACGCTCTATCCAGTCTAAGCAACTGTCACAGTTCACTGGGGCAATGGCAAACCGATGTGGAATACAGTCGACAACGGGTACTTTATTTTTCCCTGTGGCATGTTTCAGGTCGTGACTAATACCTGCAAAACCTTCTTTTCCTTTGAAACACGTGGGTATCTTAGTCACGAATTCATACTGTTCAACCTGGGTAGTATTTTCTTCCACAAGACATAGGTTATCCGGATTTTCTTGAGCCAAGAAATCATTTATCTCTTGATCTAAACACTGATCATCGATCTCGATCATAGGGATCGAGCTCAAATTATCTCTCTTTCAATTTCTTAAGTTCCGAGAAATCAGTCAACCGACCTTCTTATTCCTAAAATTTAAATCAGAGCTCTGTTGTTTATATCCCTTACATAATTTCTTCACAACAAGTTTACCATTATTGTTCAAATTAGATTTGTTCATAGGCACAGGGTGATATTTCCCTTTTAATTCGGCAATTACCTGTTCCAAATATTTCCTGGGTGAAAACATACTCGGCAATTTCTTATCCACAAGGGTTTCATCAACAATAGAAGTTGGTTCATTAAATTTGGAGCCATCAAGTGAATTGAAGACCTGGCTTTCGGTCAATTGTCTGTCTGAATTAGTGTTTACAATTGGATGAGGGCTGACTGTATTGTCGACCTGGGTGAAGCCATTTTGGCTTAGAAAACTCTCCCAATTGTCATCGATTTGCAACAGGTGAGAAACCAACATAATCTTAACGAGCCCGTGGTGGAACAAACTTGACAGAGAATTCATGCTCTGTCGCTTATAACATTTAGACATTTTGTATAGGTTCATTAACAGGTAAAATGACATGTTCAATTCAAACCCTATGAATAACATAAGAAACCGAATGTGGTACAGAAAAACTAGACCATACCAGCCTTCACATGTGATGAACTATTTTAAAATTAAAACTAGGCTATGTCATCTAGGTTTGAGAAAAGCAATGGGAATACCTTTTGGGCAGCAAGTGGATTTGCGGGAAACCATGAATAAATGCCATGGAACATCCTCCATTTTAGCGTTCTTAAACCACTTTTCTCTTTTCAATGGGAGTCCTGCCACCTTGCTTATGAAATCCTCTATTCTTTCCAACTATACATCCCCGACCTTGGCCCTAAAACCACCAAAAGTCTGTGCAAAGGTCTGTGCAACTGGGAGGTTGTAGCCTTCAAATTTCTTGAGGAACACATCCCACCCATGAGCCTTTAGTTCATCTATGGTGTCATCATGGGACAAAAGAGTTTGGCAATCATTCGGCTTGATACAAACTACAGGTGTCATTGCCACTGTGAAAAGGATACAATGGATATCACATGAGGTAGGTTTCGGCTTCCAAAAGACGAAGAGCAGAGAGAGGTCTGTGCGAAATGTAATGGCACAAAAACTGCAAAGTTTGGGGACTGTCATAACTTGGAAAGAAGAGTTGGGGAAAATGAAAAACCAGAGGGCTCGTAAAACTACAAGGCATTACCTACGATGAATGCCAATCCCTTCACAGTACAAAACCCCAATTCACATATTGAATGATCTTATTAATACTCAGGCCAACAAAGTGAATTGAAAACGTAAGTACAACATGCCTGTACCAATTGACATGAATGTTTATATGACTGCTAAGCTCATAAGAACAAATGTTAAACCAATGTTTTAGTGCATTCGAACATTTCACAAATTAATCCAACGATCAACTATAGAACCAATGAAGTCACGATACCCATAATACACAAAAATTTCGACAGTGGATCAATTAATAAGTTCATAAGACTTGAGTTTTAACCATATATGGGTGCCTTCAAAGCGACATTTCTAAGGTAAAAGATATGAAACAAAGACCAAGTTTTATATTTAAATTCATGCTTACAGTCATGAATTTAAAACAAAACAAATGAAAAACTCAATAAGATAAGTTCAACCCAATCATTGCCTCAAAGCTCAGAAACATAAGTGTTTAAAAATGAAAGGTGGTGGCAGTTACAGAAAGATATAATCTCTTTGTGGTGAATTTGATTGTAATAAAAAAAAATCGAAAAATTGGTGGCTGCCAACAATGGTGACATACTGGGCGAAGCAGTTATCTCTGCATCACCAGGAAATTTATGTCAAAAACTCAGATGAAATAAATTTTAGAAACAGTTAACAACAGGTCAAGCATTCTGATCATAACTCAGAAATAACACAGTTTAGTATCAGATGTATTTATGTCTAAAGAAAATGTAATCTAGCATCTAACTTAGATTAAAAGTATAGTGATGTTTATGCAGTTGACTTCGATATCATTGACAGGGCCACTCGTGCTAGCAGGCATCCATAGCCTCGGCAGGGATGTCATTTAACCCACTCTAGTACCTTTATCTTATCCAAGAGTCGTCCATTCACGATACAGGACATATTTGCACTTGATCAAATTGAAAGACATGCCTGAGGATATTCTTAAACCCGACATTCTTTCGCTGCCAGCAAGCCTGTTCAGTACCCCGACGAAGTTACCTTGGTATCATGCATTCATTTACCCGCTTCCAGCATACTTGTTCAGCGTCTCGACGGGTTTACATACACTTCCCACACATTACTATGCTTTCAACCCTCTAGAATTTGTTTATAATTTGCAAAACTTAATAATATTCAAGAGGGCGGGGTGATACTGAAAATGTCATAGCTTGGCATAAAAATTTTGATCATTTAAAAATCATTCTCCTTTTTTGATGACCTTCATCACACTTTGGACACTTAGATTTTGGTTGGGAAACCATCTCGAGGACGGGAAGGTACAGTTGAGTTGTTTTCCTTAAAACAGGGACAATGTTAGAAGTTTATTAATGGTAGCCGCGTCTACTTGTAATTTCAATGAGAAACCAGAAACACTGATTTGAAAAGAAAGTTACTTATGTTGATCTGAGTTTTAGCACTTTCTACTCAAGTGCTTGGGAAGTTATCAACTGCTTCTAATGAATGAGAATTTTGATTCCCTTCCACAAATGAGATGATGACTCAGACATAACTATTTTTAGTAAACAAATCATAATTAAGCAAAATGAAAAGAACCAAAATAAAAATAAAAATAAAACAAAGGAAAACATCAAAATATTTACAAAAGGGTGGAGAAGAAATCATCAGGTGAAATACCTCTTGAGGGCATGTCCATTCACTAGGAAAGTATCTGGTTGCCCCTCCAAATTATGCAGACGGAAAGAGATGGGACCCAATTTTTTAGAAATTACAAATGGTCCCAGCCACATTTTTTGGAACTTGGTATGTTCCCCCTTACCCTCGTGGGCTTTGTCCCACTTGAGAACCAGATCTCTGACATCGAAATTCCTATCTGAAGATGAATTTGAATTGAAACAACTTTTTACAATTTTTTGGTGCTGATCTAGTTTCTGCTTTGCTTTTGTTCTCACCTCCTCTAGTTTTAACAAGGCATTTATTCGATTTTCTAGAGGAGGGCACTCCTCTTCTTGAAATTTTTGTGATAGTTGCAGAGAAAGAAGTAAGACATGTGGGGGGAGAATGGATTCTCTTCCATAAATGAGGAAAAAAGGGGAATTACCAATAGAATCTTTTGGTGTTACCCTATCATCCCAGAGTGCATTATACAGTGCATTGTGCTAGTTCTTGCGATTTGCTGAAACTTTCATTTTAATGATCTTGATTAAATTTTTATTTGTTGATTCTACTAAGCCATTTCCTTGAGGGTAGTAGCTTGCAGAATACTTCAGTTTAATCCCTTTTTCCAGAGAAAAAACGTTCATATCAAGGGATGAAAAGAAAGAGGCGTTGTAAAAACCAGACATTCGGGAATGTCGAATTGAGTGATGATATGAGAGTTCAGAAAAGATACTACCTAACTTGTGTTTACCACTTCTAAAGGTACAACTTCAAACCATATTGTAAAATAGTCTGTTGTCATAAGGATATACTTGTGCTGCTGCAAAGAAGAAGGATTAATTGGTCCTATGATGTCTAAGCCCCGTTGTTGAAAAGGTGTATCTACATTAATAGGCTGTAAAGGGAATGTTGCCTTTTCCACCCGTCCTGCAGCCTTTTGGCAATTTATGCATTTACGAGACTATAGCGTATGGGCATATTTAAACAAGGTAGGCCAATAGTACCCAGCTCTCAGGACTTTGTGTGCAGTGGTATCTCCACCAAAGTGACCACCGACTTCACCTGCATGAAGTTTAGCTGGCACTTTTTCTGACTCTTCCTTTTCTAAACAATGCAGAAAAACACCATCAAATTTCTTTCAAAATAATACATCATTTATTAACTGGAAAGATGAAGATTTAAGCCTAAATTCTCTTCTATTTTTAGGATCAAGACTGCGGGGAGCAGATCCATGTGTTAAATAAAATTTAATGTTCTCATACCAAGAATCGGTGGTAGCTTGTGCATAGCTGATCTGTTTTTTGTTATGCTGATTCACAGTTGAGGCGTTTATTTGACTTTATTGTTCTTCAACTGAATCAACCACTAGTTTACACAAACCCTGACCCCTAACAATTTGTTCAAGGGTTATTTCAAGGTCATATTCCTGTAGTGACGTCATCCAATTTGCCCTTTTCTCACCCAGTTCTTTTTGTACTAACATGTTTCTTATAGCTGGGTAAGGAACAATAACCTTGGTTCTGGATTTCAATAAGTAGGAGCAGAAGTGTTTTACTTCTTTAAAAACAACATATGCATGTTGATATACTGCTAGGTAATTAAGCTTTGCTCCTTTAAAAACTAAGCTCATGAAAGAAATGGGTATCTCATTGCTTTCAGCGTTTTTCTGTGTAGTCACAGCAGCATAAGATCGGTCTGATACAAAAGTGTAAAGAGTGAAGTCCTAAGAAAAATAGGGCTCATCAAGGAAGGGGCTTCTATTATTGTTTTTCTGATTGAGTCAAAAGATTGACTTTCTTGTGGTCTCCAATGGTACAAAACATATTTTTTAATTAAATTTTGTAACAATCTAACTATTTCTGAGAAGCTCGGGGCAAACCTTCTGACGAATTTAATCTTGCCCAAAAAGGACTACATGGATTTTTTGGAAGAAGGAGGGGGGAGTTTAACAATAGCTTGGGTTCTTTTGAGGTCAATAATCATTCCATCCTTGGACACTATAAACCCAAGTAGTTTTCCTTGCTCTATTGCAAAGACCGATTTCTTAGGGTTGAGGGATATGCCGAACTTGTGGCATCGTTCTAGGAAAACCCTAAGGTGAGATAGGTGATCTTTCTTGTTTTTAGAGAAGACGATGACGTCGTCAATATAGACCACGAATGACTAGTTAATGAGGCCACAAAAAGAAATATCCATTTCTCTCTGGAAAGTGGCACCGACGTTTATCAGTCCAAAAGGCATTTCTTGTAGGCGAAAGTGCCCCATGGGGTGCGAAAGGTGGTTTTAAGCTGGTCTAAAGGAGACATAAGGACCTGGTTGTATCCTGAGAAACCATCTAGTAGAGATAGTCTTTCGAAACCAAACACCTGTTGTAGAATGTGTTCCATTGGAGGAATAGGGTAGTTGTATTTATCAGACACTCGATTTAAGTTCTGAAAATCGACACAGAGTCGAATTTCACCACTTTTCTTTCTTACAGGGACTAAATTAGATACCCATTGTGTGTGCCTAACTGGGAAAATTATCTTTGCAGCTAGTAATTTGTTTAGTTCCTTTTTAACAGTGGGTTCCAATTTAGGATCCATCTTCCTCAATTTCTGTTGAAAAGGATGAGTCTCGGGTTTCATAGGGATTACATGTTGTATGATGTTGGGGTCAAATGTTTTTAACTCATCATACGTCCAAGCAAAAACGTTTTTAAATTCTTTAAATAACTTTATAAAAGAGGATATTTCTTGCTCGGAACATCATTTTCCCAGATTAATATTTTGAGGACTATCCCTTGTTCCTAAATTAACCGTTTCATAGATCAAAGAGGAATTATTAGTTTTACAATTTACTGCCCCTCTAAATTTATCATGCAAGTCATAAATTTCTGTAGTCTCACAACAAATCTGGGGATAGAGTTTACCATCTCAGATGTTGATTCAAGAGATCATGGATCAAATATTACCGTGAAGTTTTGGAGGTTCTCATCATGAGTGCCTTCATCAATGATCGCACCTTGGAAGGTGTATTCCATATGCAGAAAGTTGATGATCTATTGGTCATCATCGATTACTCTCCAATTTGTGATGTTATCCGGGATCGACAGCCTGAACAACAATTCATTTGAAAATGCATTAGGGGAAAGACCTTCAGCGGGCAATAGTTTAGAAGCAATATTGGCCAATAAATCAGCTCTTGAATTACTCAATCTAGGAATGGAATTTATGTTAAATGCTCAAAATTTATGCATCAAACTCCATACCTCGGTTTGGTAGCTTTTCAGATGTGGTGATAAACAATGTATGGTGTTTCTTACCTTCTTAACCACGATTTCCAAATCACCGAATACTATCAGATTTTGCATGTCCATATCCAACGCTTTCCTAAGTCCTTGTAGAAGTGCTTCGTACTTGGCCGTGTTGTTTAGTACATTCGAACTCTAACCGACAAGCAATAAAAGTCTTATTACCTATAGGATCAATGAGTACACAACCAACACATGATCCTTCTTTGGATTTGGATCTGTCAAAGTATAAGGACAAGATCTGTGCATCATCAGCAGTACTTGGTATACTTGGAAAAGCCGGTGCCCGAGTATAGTTTGTAACTTCATATTGCTACCCAGGATCAGTGATAGAAGAAATTTTGGTCATGAAATTACCAAAGAAGGTATTCATTCCTTGTGTTTCAAAAGAATTTGCAGATGTAATGAAAGGCTCATTTGTATCATTCAAATCCGTTACAGTATGCTTAAGATAACGTTCTCTTTTTATCCTGATTTTGTTGGGCTATCCATTTTCAAGCAACCACAAGTGAGACCAATCTGTGGAAAAGTAACCGTGCAGCTGTTCTGACCAATCCCTGCTTAAAAACAGGACATAAACTTCGGGGATATCAACAATAATAATATCTATTATCTGATGAACTTTAGGATTGAATGATAGTCTAATCAACACATTCTTAAGCTCGCCAATTACTTTAACGTTTGTTCAATCTAAATGAATGATTTTGAGGTCAGAAGGTTTAAATTATGCATTAATTTTTTGGCATATAGATAGAGGCATCACGTTTGATGACGCACCGGAATCGACCATACAATTATGTACATTCCTATTAAAAATTTCAAAGGTTAACAAAAAAGGCAAGACATTTTTCCGACTATTAACAACAGAATTATGTTGATTTTTTGTTGTCCCTGAAACAGTTTTATCTACATTTGCTACAATTTTTTCTGCTAAGTCCCTTTTGTCTAGAGGTTCAGATGTCTTTTTAGTTGGGACATTTTTAGTTGCATTTGAATCAAATTTTGTTGATTTTTTGCTGCTAGGATCATTCTTTTTACTGTTTTCAGCGATGCTTTAAAGCATTTTCTGTAAAATAAGGGGAAATTTCAGCAGTTCAAAAACATAAATATTAGCCCTCAATTTTTTTAGATATTCAATTAAATCGTATTCTAAAACTGGGGCTGCTAATCTTTGTTTAATTCCAGTTTTCTTTGACTGTTTCGGAAACACATTTTTTTTTACTTCAAGAGGTCTAGATGTGCTTTGCGTTTTGCTTCTTGTGTTGTAGGGGTGGACAGTTTCAAAATTCGCTTGGAAAATATTGTCCGACAAGTTACCGAAAATAGGGGAAGATGAATCCTCCTCTTCTGGTACCTCTTCCTCATTTGCATCATCGAAATTTTCAGGAGGAACAGAAGCATAATTATCATGTGCTTCTAAGATAGTTTGTAAAGCATACTGTAAACTTTCGAAATTTAGACTTTCTGTGGTCGGGTTTGGTCGGTTATGAGGAAAAGGCTTTCTGAAAGGAGGTTTGAAAATTCCTTTGCTTGTGTATGCCTCCTCAGATGATCTTTTCAAGTCAACGACCTGATTGGACAGTTTTTGGAAAGCTTTCTGCAAGGTTTCTAAGTCTAAAGTTTCTTGTTGATTTTTAGTTTGAGGAGGTCTAGTGAGAATTTCTATTTTCTTCTTAGAAGGTGAGTTTGTTTCGGTTTCACTATTAAGATTTTCTTTTAAGATCAATATATCTTTAGCAATCTGACTTGCCTTCTCAAAGGCCTCTAAAAACATGTTCTTTTTAGACCTTTTGACCCATATGGCTATATTATTGTGCAAGGCTTTAGCATAATATGAAATAATTAAACTTTCTGCGAGCATCGAATCAATAGGGATTTTATTCTTTAACGTCATAAATATTTGGTTAAAGTCCTTTACTTTTTCCTTAGGATTCATTTTTAAGCTGGAGAGTTCCATAACGAAGACTTTCAGAGATTTATCATCTCCAAATTTTTCCAAGAAACAAGTTTCAAACTTGTCCCATGAGACGATGGTTTGGGGTTGTTGAGAAAAATACCATGTAGAGGCATTTCCCTCAAAATTATAAGGAAATAATTTGCATACTACATCCTCGTGTTCAACACTCCAGAGTCTAATGGACAACATGAACTTTTTGATGTGATCCTCAGTGGATTGCTTCGAATTTGGATCAAATTTAGGCATCCATTTCTCCAGATGTTTCGGTAATGGGTGTTGGGGTCCGGGTACAACCACGACATCTTGATTGAGCCAAGGTATGGCAGGATTATTTTGGTTTGCCATGGGAGTTGGTGGTGTTGAAGGTTTTGATGGTTCTGATGAAGAACTTCCTTCGTCTGAAGACTCTCCTCCTAAGGAGGATGGAGATGAACCAGGTGGGGAAGGTGGAATACCAAATCCTTTGACTCCAAGGATAGGTGTTTCAGTAGGATTGGTAGTATTACTACCTAGAGGGTTTTCGGGCAGGCCAGTGCCTTGAAACTGTTGTTGGATATCCATGAATTCAAGGGGTTGATTAAGTGGCCTTCCAGGTTGTTTGATACGGGCTAATGCACTATGTGTTCTTATGAGTGACTGACGAACAATTTCTTGGACGTAGACCCCTTGAGGAACTGGTGTCACTGGTTCAATGGGAATATCAGGGTTATCGTTTGAGGTAGTTGTTGTTTCAAGTGTAACGTGATTGTCTGAGCGACTACGTGTTACAACAAGAGTGTGAGTATGTGGGGGAGGAGTCTTACGAACTCCACGTGCCATCAATTGAATTCAGGCCCTCCTTCTAGCACCATTTTTTGATGGGTGTAAATGACACACCATCAACTGGAAGGTCAAATCCGGACCGGGGTTATCCAAATAACCCAAGCCGTTTGGAGTGAAATGACCTGATGGGTTTAATGGCTCCGTTCGCCAACTAAAGTCCTAAAAATAATAAAAGAAATGAAAGTAATCTAGGAAACTATGATATTAAAGATATAAATTTAATAATTTACAAACGTCTAAATAGAAACATGGATATGTGCATATGGTTATGAACAATGTATATACAACCTGCAAGATTTACTGGATATCTTGTGAAATAGATGTTTTTGCAAGTGTTTAAGAAGTAGATAAAGAAATCACATACATTTTATGTTTTTTGTTTAATATTTAAAACATAAAAAAACTAAAGAATACTAATCAAACACAATTGAAATAAGAGTAATAAACAATCAAAAGCTGATTTAAGTTATTCTTATTTCATTGATAAATAATCTAACTAAAAAAAAATGCGAGTAAACTAACCTATAATAAATCGACTAAAATGAGTTTATGTTCCTGTGCAATTCAAGCTCCTAGCTATCCTACCTATGAGGAAACTTTATAATAGGATGGTGCTAATACTCCCAGAACAAACTCAAAGGTGTTTTGGAGCAGGAATATCAAAGAAGAATGATAAACATATAGATCTAGTGATCTTATAATGATGAATACTTATAATAAATTAAACTTAATACAAAGCATTCATGTAATACATTATTCAATATCCAGGATAAATCAATGATATTTAAATGAAATATTGATCACAGATGTAATATAGAAGAACAAATTACAGACATAATTAAAGTGTTGAATAATATGAAATATCATACGATGATTAGTCTAAAGCTGTATAGATGTACTAACATTTCATAAGATAAAGGCAAAACATAATGGATAAGTGCCACGTTGGTCTAAAGCCAAGGAGTGAACAACTTCTCCATATCAGTCTTGAAAGTCATATGTCCATAATGTGTCCAAACAAAATATGTTATCACTACTAAGAGTGACCAGTGTTTAAACTAGTTCAGGATTCAAATGTTGTTATCATACAAGATAAAGTTGAATCCACGAAAAATAGATAATGTTACAAAAATAGTGAAACTAGAAACCACTCATGCATGAGTTGGTTTGTCAAAAATAAACCAAAGTTTTATAAACATAAAAGTCAGAAACTACTAAATAATTGAGCGTGTGACCCAAGGTGTTTGCTCCATGTAATTAGCATCATAACCATCAATTTCCTGTAGATAGAAAAACAAATTTAATATCCAGAAACAATGCCAACTATTATTCGAAAATAGACTGGCTACAAAATCATAGATTATGTAGCTAGTCTTATTATTAGCAAATGAAATCAAAATTAAATATACCTATTAGTCACAAAATTAAATATACAGAATGTCACAAAATCAAACAAAATCATTTTTACCATTAGAAATTATCAAATGAAGGATCTGACAGTTATGAATTTATCATGGCTTTGAAACTGGTTGTATTTTTAATGGTTATATTCCCGACCTTCTTGATTCTTTTATTTTCCCTCTCTGCGTGTGCCTTCAATTCAAGATTCTCTCATTCCAACACAGCATTCCGAGAAGCCAAGAATTTTACTTGAGCCTGTAAGAGAGGAATATCTCTATAATAACTCTCTATCCAATCTAAGCAGCTGTCACAGTTCACTGCGGCAATGGAAAACTGATGTGGAATACAGTCGACAACAGGTAATTTATTTTTCTCTGTGGCTTGTTCCAGGTCGTGACTAATACCTGCAAAACCTTCTTTTCCTTTGAGACACGTGGGTAGCTTAGTCACGAAGTCATACTGTTCAACCTGGGTAGTATTTTCTTCCACAAGACATAAGTTATCCGGATTTTCCTGAGCCAAGAAATCATTTATCTCTTGATCTGAACACTGATCATCGATCTCGATCATAGGGATCGAGCTCAGATGATCTCTCTTTCGATTTATTAAGTTCCAAAAAATCATTCGACCGATCTTCATATTCCTAAAATTTAAATCAGAGCTCTGTTGTTTATTTCCCTTACAGAATTTCTTCACAACAAGTTTATCATTATTGTTCAAATTAGATCTGTTCATAGGCACCGGGTGATATTTCCCTTTTAATTCGGCAATTACCTGTTCCAAATATTTCCTGGGTGAAAACATACCCGACAATTTCTTATCCATAGGGGTTTCATCAACAATAGAAGTTGGTTCATTAAATTCGGAGCCATCAAGTGAATTGAAGACCTGGCTTTCAATCAGTGGTCTGTCTGAATTGGGGTTTACAATTGGATGAGGGTTGATTGTATCGTCGACCTGGGTGAAGACATTTCGGCTCAAAAAACTCTCCCAATTGTCACTGATTCGCGACAGGTGAGAAACCAACAGGATGTTAACGATCTCGTGGTGAAACAAACTCGACAAAGAATTCATGCTCTGTCGCTTATAGCATTTAGACATTTTGTATAGGCTCATTAACAAGTAAAATGGCATGTTCAATTCAAACCCTATGAATAACATAAGCAACCGAATGTGGTACAGAAAAACCAGACCATACCGGTCTTCACATGTGATGAACTGTTTTAAAATTAAAACTAGGCTATGTCATCTAGGTTTGAGAAAAGCAATGGGAATATCTTTTGGACAACAAGTGGATTTGCAGGAAACCATGAATAAAATCCATGGAACATCCTCCATTTTAGCGTTCTTAAACCACTTTTCTCCTTTCAATGGGAGTCTTGTTTCCCTGCTTATGAAATCCTTTGTTCTTTCCAACTGTACATTCCCAACCTTGGCCCTAAAACCATCAAAAGTCTGTGCAAAGGCTTGTGCAACCGAGAGGTTGTAGCCTTCGAATTTCTTGAGGAACACATCCCACCCGTGAGCCTTCAGATCGTCTATGGCTTCATTGTGGGACAGAAGAGCTTGGCAACTGTTCGGCTCCATACGAACTACATGTTCCATTTCCACTGTGAAAATGATACAATGGATATCACATGAGTTAGGTTTCAGCCTCCAGAAGACGAAGAGTAGAGAGAGGTCTGTGTGAAATGTAATGGCATAAAAACTACAAAGTTTGGGGACTATCATAACTTGGAAATAAGAGTTTGGGAAAATGAAAAACCAGAGGGCTCGTAAAACTACAAGACATTACCTATAATGAATGCCAAACCCTCCATAGTACAAAACCCCAATTCGCATAATGAATGATCTCATTAATATTCGAGCCAGCAAAGTGAATTGAAAACGTAAGTATAGCATGCCTATACCAATTGACATGAATGTTGATATGACTGCTAAGCTGAGAACTATATCAAATGTTAAACCAATGTTTTAGTGCATTCGAACATTTCACAAATTAATCCAACGATCAACTATAGAACCAATGAAGTCACGATACCCATAATACACAAAGATTTCGATAGTGGATCAATTAATAAGTTCATAAGACTTGAGTTTTAACCATATATGGCTACCTTCAAAGTGACATTTCTAAGGTAAAAGATATGAAACCAAGACCAAGTTTTATATTTAAATTCATGCTTACAGTCATGAATTTAAAACAAAACAAACGAAAATGCAAACAAAAAATCAATAAGATAAGTTCAATCCAATCATTGCCTTGAAGCTCAAAAACATAATTGTTTAAAAATGAAAGGTGGTGGCAGCTATAGAAAGATATAATCTCTTTGTGGTGACTTTGACTGTGATAAAAAAAAATAAAAAAATTAATGACTGCCAACAGATTCTTCATAAGCTCAATGTGTATTTGGATAGGATCTAATTTTTCTTTAATCCAGTGAAAGTCATTTACATGGTTGTCCTATCACACCACATTAAGTCTTCTCTCATCCAAAGGAAAACTAGTGTAGTGTCATCATTAAGTATTTTCTCATCAAAAGGCAAATTAGTTTAATGTCATTAAGGTGATGTATATATATTATTTTTGTAATTGGCAATTGTGAATAGATTTTCCAATGCTACCAATATTATATGCAATTTCTCTAGTATTTGGAATTTATATGTACTCGCATAACACATATGTGTTATGTAATATGTTTACTATATTTTTTTATTTGTGGAAGTTATAAATTGTAGCTTGGCTATCATTTCAAAATATCTACTTATATGTATTGCTCGATAGATATTTTCATGGAGCAAGTAGGATTCTTTCTCTATTTCATGGTGGAGCTCTCTAAAATATAGTATTTACTTCAGTGGTATTGACTATAGTGACATGTTAGCCTATAAATAATTTTACCACTAAACTATATCTATCATCCTTGCCACATCTTATGTTTTTAAGATTCCTCATAGACTCAATGTGTCTCTCGATAGGCTTTAATCTTCCTTTACCACTAAACTATATCTATCATCCTTGCCACATCTTATGTTTCTAAGATTCCTCATAGACTCAATGTGTCTCTCGATAGGCTTTAATCTTCCTTTAGCTCATTGGAAATCATTTACAAAGTTGTTCGATCACACCACATTAGGTATTTTCTCATTAAAAGGAAAATTAATGTAATGTCATTAAGGTGATGTATGGATATTATTTTTGTAATTGGCAATTGTGAAGGGAGTTTCCAATGCTACCAAAATATTATATGACATTTTTGTAGTAGTCGGAATTTGTATATATACTCACATAACACATATGTGTTATGTAATATGTTTACTATATTTTTAATTTGTGGGAATTAAAAATTGTAGCTTGGCTATCATTTCAAAAATTTACTTAAAAGTTAAATATTTGAGTATTGAAAAGTAGATTGTATTCATCTTTCCAAATGCATATTCATTGTTTCTAACATTTTTATTCCACAAACAATGAATATAAATAACTCCACACTTTGTTCATTGGATGTAGCTCATGTGGTTGGAAGGAATGATTGTGACCCTCCCCACCCAAGTTCAAATCCTGGGAAGTGACATGTTGTGTCCTTAATGTGTCTATAAGATGCTCTGTTGAGCCTCCAATATTTCAAAAATGCTTAGCCACCCCATGTTCTCTTGCGAAATTCGGGGAGGTTTTCTGTGGATGTCGTGAGCGCCATGAACCACATGATAAAAATAATAAATATAAAATGTTCACATTATTTACAAATAAACCAACTATATCCATTTTAATCCCCGAACTATCAAGCATTAGAGGGATAAAATCCCTTAGGTGGAGATCTTTTTTATTGTATAAAAATTTTCACCTAAAAAGATTTAACCCCTCTTAACATTTGATAGATCTAAGGTTAAGAAATATTTAGAATGATTTTTTTTTCCATAGAAAACTTCATAGGATCCCCACTCTTCTCCAAAATATTTAAATGAATATTGACTCAATCATCAACAACAATAATAATTAGAAATCTAATTAAACTCAAATTTTAACCAAATTAAAACTAAAAACCTTAAAAAAAAAATTTACCTTAAAATCAATTTAAACTAATTAAATTAATTCATTAACCTTTTAAAAATAATTACATTAATAAATATAATTATTAACTTT
>ML798787.1:149772-179991 GCA_009831015.1 Picea engelmannii | reverse complement strand
TAGATTTTTTGTTTTAGGCTTGCTATAACATAGGTGTAACATAGAGATACTTTTGATCTTCTAGCCTTGCGTTAATGACCTCTTTATATTCTCTTAATTTTCTATTTTCCTCTATATTTTATGGCACCACAATTTCTCCTTAAATTTAGATGTGATAGCATTTCTAATTATCTCAATATTGTGCAAAGTGACCTCATATTTTATTCTCCAATGATTTAGTCGAGTCTTAGCATCTCTATGTCATCCCCTCTTAAGCCATAAGTGAATTTGACTCAAGATTGAAGCAACTTAGGAAGTCTCTTGTCTTCATTGTTAGGTGTCTTATGCTTATACATTAGGTACCTAGTCATAGACATATTCTTAATGGGGGGAAGGAAAGCATATATAAGGAGGATACGATACGACTTATTACTTTTGATTTTACAATTATAAATTATAAAACACTTTTGAATTTGCTCGATCTTCTTCCATGATTCTCTGGAGATGTTGTAACCCCAAAATTCACATGCATATAAGATAACAAGAGTAATGAGAATCTCAAAAATGAGTTTATATTTTTTTCCCACAATCACAAGTCTTCCAATTTATAGTTATTTTCAAAACCAAAATAGGTTTTTCACCTTGGATTAATCATTTTCTCAATGTTGTAGTTCCAATTAAGCTTGTGATGAAGATCAACTCTAAAATATTTGTATGAAGCAATTTCCTTTAAGTTATTATTGTCATACACAAAATTAACATAAGTGATCTTTTTGGATTTGATTGTCATAACCTTTGTTTTGTCATTTTTTCCATCTCCTCATTTTTAGGATGGTACATAGGGTAACTTCATGGCACAAGGCCGATCACTAACAAGGTTCGAAGTCATTACAACAATATACTCATTATGAGATCAACACGTCATTTGCGGGGGATTAAATCTGATCATGGGGAGGATAACAATCATTCCTCCCAACCACCTGAGATAAACCCAATTGACAATTTTTTGTAGCATACTTGTGTTAAAATATAAATCCTTGAGAAGTCTTAGTTAGCTATCGAGATCAAAGGAACACCTTACCATAAAAATAATATCATTAACATAATTTACCTTAAAACTATCCTTAAACACCCATATATAAACATTAATATTAAATTAAAAATTAAATGATAATCAACATTAGAGATATCCTTAAGTGTTAAGGAATGGAATATTTTAATGAAAAAACTCTCTAAGTGTTATTGACGCTTATGTCTTGCAATTTAAATATTACCTTGTTTATGCAAAATACATAAGGTTATCTGTGAGACATAAAACATTTCACCTAAGTGAGTAATTATATTTCCTAGTGGGTGGAGGTTCAAATCTCATGGGGGGGGGTTGAGGGTAGGGACCATTTGTAGGGGATTTAAATTGTCCCACGGGGCGTCCAGGCTCGACCAAGTCTCGTACAATTCTTGTGACAACATCCCACTCATGGGAAGATCGTTCTTCCATCCAACATTAAGGCTGCCATGACCTAGGCTCAGCCTAGCTAGAAAAAAAATTGACATAAATGAAATAGAAAAAATATGAGAACCTCGTAAGAGTGAGAATACATTTTTATTATTTTTAATATTTTTTTTCTTTTTTTTTTCGATCCATTGGATTTAGTTCTAATGGTTGAAAAGAATGTTATCTTCCCTACTTCTCGCAAGTGATCCGGATTTAGGAGCAGAATGAACTGATTAACAGACTGAATACAATCGACACAAAGATAGGAAGAATAACACAAATATCCAATGAACAATATCTTCTATTAAATAATGAAATAGGTTGAAACTATAAAACTGCAGAACTGAAACTTGCTCGAATGGTGGTAGCTATCTCTAAGAAGAGATGTGGCTGCTACGCGCATCCGTCTAAGCATAATGGATTACAATGAGGCTCCATAGGCCCTTTTCATATTACTCATGAATTCCAAAACCCTAGACATCCAAAAAATTAACCCTAGAAGGTGAAACACCAAAATTCATGTGGGCCCTATGGGTAATTTGGTGTAATTTGGTACCTCAACTTCCTAGGGTCATAACTTTTGCATAAGACCTTTGTTTTAAGCGTGTGATAGCCCGTTGGAAAGGTATTTCAGAGAGCTACATATTCCACTATCAAACTCTAACTCCATCTATAGTCTAATTGTGTTGAGTAAAAAAAAAACAACGTTTAGGGCCCCAAAACTTCCCTAGAAGTACAACAAGATGTGCTGACATGAAAACATACAAAATAAGCCATTTGGATTAGGCGAGAGGCCACTCGTATCCACCTGGAGAATGTGTGAGGCTTCAAACATCCCTAGAAGTGTATAACTCACAATTATAAATAAATACAAAAGACGTGTTGAATAAAAAACAGACACAAGGAGCCAATTGGAATAGGTGGGTGGCCACCAATATCCACCTGGATCAATCCTCCCCCCTTAGGAAGAAATGGTCTCCATTGCATTGAGTTCCCCCATCAAGTGAAGAAACTTCTGCTGGACTTGGCCCCAGGTGAGCCACTTTCCTTAGTGTAGGAGTTGCCCTGCCTTAACAACCTGATATAGCTGAATCCACTGCTAGCGAGTGTCCTTGACCTGTGTGTCCACTATATTATCGGTGGATGCATGTTCCATGTAGTCAAGGTTGAGATTTATTGGTGTCAGTTGTTTGACGATATCATAGGTGTCCAATAATGGTGGAAAATATGGCCGAAGGAGGTCCACATTGAATACTGGATGCAGACCAAGGAAGGGTGGAGTGTTGAGCTCAAAAGAGTTTCTACCCATGGCCTTGGTGATAGTGTAACGCCCATAATGAAGTGGGAGAAGCTTCCGATGGGGCCCAGTGACACGATCCTTATGCAAATGTAACCAGAATTTGTCACCCACCTAAAACTGGTGTGGTACCCTGTGTTTATCATGGCACTGCTTGTACTTAGCATTGGATTTCTACAAAATCTCCTGGACCTGTAACATCCATGTTTCCCCCAACTTGTAATTAATCATAAAATAGGATTACCATGCTAAGGCATGTGGACAGTGTAAATGTATTATTGTTTGAGTTGCCAATAACTGATTGTGGGGGTGAAGCCTTGAAAGTACTAGCCATGATATCACTAAAGGAAATAATGTGAAAATTATAAGAGAGGGCTCACTATATCAAATAACCCAAAATTTCCCTTAATGGGGGTAATAAATCTCCTTCAGATCCCAAGGAGAGAAAACAATTAATGAAGAAAGGACCAGTTGTAGAATTATTAACCACTCCCATGAATGGAAGAACGGTCTGAATTTTGAATGTCAGCCCAAAGTACCACTAGGTATGACAGACCAAGCTTACCCGAGTTCCCTTCTAACAAAAGGAATAGGATGGGTTGAGAACCATCTTGGGGAAAAGATATAAGAAAATTGGTAAGGAGAATGTGGGATCTCTCTTGCAGATGAGGAACAAAAGGTCGTGATCTTGATGTCGAGTGAGCATCTAATAAACCTCATCTAGGGCCATAACAGAGAAAGAAATATCTAAAATTTTGTAGAGAAAAGAACCTGAGCAGAAGCTGAAACGGAGAAAGAATCCTTGAGAACTGCGAGAGTTCCCTGGTGATATCATGGCTTGGAACGGGGGTGGCTAGAGTGTTAAGAATTAATGCCTCTGAGCCTATGGTCGTGTGGAAGGATGAACACCCACATTCAATTAGTTGGCTACCACCTGTAATAGATAATTAATCGCATATCTTGTGTATTTAAGTGGTACTGTGAATTAAAGTTGGATATCCTATGAATGTTGCAGGGATGGATATGTTTGTTGAATGATTTATAATGTACCCTTTTTGTGGCTGCTTGATTGTGTAATTAGTAAAGTAGGAAATTGTATGAATTCGACGTGGTTTTATACTCATAAATGCTTGCATCCTATGGTGGCTTAAGCCAGAGCCACGAACTATGAGTTCGTCGACCGTGGGCATAGTTTCATGAATGCATGTCGACCCTCCTAGTCATTCTGAGTCCCTTCAAAGATGAAGTTTGTTAAGCTTAGGAGAGGTAGTGTAGATATGCACAGGCTCTTTGTGAGACAAGCAGAGACAAAGAACCACTTAAGTTCTAGACTTGATGAAGGAGTGCAAGAGTTGTGCAGAAGACCCTTCTAAGTGTTAAGTTTAGGAGAAAGAGTGCAACACTATTAAATCCTTCATAACTGACGAAGCTCGGGAAGGATAGCGATATTAAAGTATCGAAATTGAATATCCTTTCGTTTGGAAGACGAATGAACGAGACCTTTCAGGAGGATCCAAGATCTGTCACGACCGCTAGATTGGAAGAAGGAGCGAAGGCGTTAATGCCTCAACTCCTTCAGTCTTTGCAAAATTGACGAATGTTGGTAATCATTGTGAAGGGGATGGATCCTCTGAAACCCAAAGTCACAGTGTGATCTAGATCATAGATCCAAGGATCTATTGGGACCCACCTTGACTGTCGGATTTGTGAGTGTGGATTTTGTGCAATGGGAGAATCACACGTTGGTGCAATTAAACTTATGAAACCTGGAGTTGTGATGTGATCTGGACCGTTGGATCAAGGAAGGTCATGGACCGTTGATCCGACATGAGCATATCAAATCAAGGAGTACGTGGGAATTAAAAATTCCCTAAGAACCAAGCTCAGAAGAGACTAGTGCTTTTCAGAAGCGCATATGAGGTCTAAGAGGCAAACTTGTTTCAATTTCGTAAGCTCAGGAGGGAAGCGGAAGTCGAGACCCATACATCAGGTCTCGCAGCAAGTAAATTGAAGGTCGAGACCTTCGAAACATCTAAAATCTTCCAATTCAGGGAAGAAAGTGAAAGCTCCGGAGGAGGAGCAAAAGTGACCATTGGATTGAGCACTGTGAAAGATCTAGACCGTTGGGATCCAGGTCGAGACAATTAGAAGAGCACATAGGAGGAGATCAGATATGGACCGTCATATCTAAGCGCGAGGACCAACAGTCATTGGATCCCAAGGAAAGTGCACGAGGCCTAACCCTTTGAAAGTGCATAGGAGAGTGGACTTGCGAAGTCCTAAAGTTTTGAAGTCAATCAGAATCGTCCAATGTCAGGGTTGATACATGGTGATAGATCGCAAGATTCAAGTAAATTGCATTGGAGTTTCAGTTGAGAATTGAGATTCCCAAACTCCGAAGACCCGAAGTGAATCTAGACCGCCAGATCTCTAGGGACGCATGGCGACGGATCGTGGACTCCGAAGAAATCTGTTCGAGAGTTTTCAGTTGAGATTTTAGACTCCTGAAGTCCAAAGAGTCAGAGAGCCAAAGTAAATCTTAATTGATCGATCATGTGAAGTAGATCTTAGTCGTCAGATAGTTTGAAGTAAATCTCAAGCGTCGGATCGTCCGAGGTGAATCTGGACCATCTGATCCAGAAGAGATGTGGCCTAGATCAGTGGATTCCAGGTAAAGTCCTGAATTAATTCATAGCCATCAGATCAAGAGGACAGGTGGCATAAATCTAGAAATTTTGGGTAAAGACCCGAAGCAGGCCTCAACCGTCCGATTCAAGTGGACACACGGCAGGAATCCGCTTACTTCAAGGGGAAGTGAAGTTTGATATTTGAGATCTCATAAGTCCAGAGACCTAAAGGAAATATCAATCGTTGATCGAGAAAAGGGACACAGGACCGTTGATCTAGTTGAAAGGTCAAACCCCCGAAGTAGAGGCAGAGCCGCTGATTGAGAAGGACAGATGTACGCAAATCATTAACTCTGGAAGATTGACATACGAAAGAAAGGAAAGTTTGAGACTTGAGAATTTCGAAGTCCGGAATTTTGAAACAAATCACAGTCGTTGATTTGAAAGAGGTCAGATATGATCCACATCTTTTAAAGGGATAGATCTGATTCATCAGTTCAGAGGCACTGTCAAGATCGTGAGATCGATGGTCCCGTAGCATTGTGGGGATTGGAGATGCATGAAATTTAAAAAGTTTAGTGCGGGCCGCAATCCAAACCATGGTTTTGAAGAAAGGACACATGGAGGCTCAAGGGGAATTACAGGGTGAAAAGCAGTTTGGTTTCAAACCACCCTTGGTTGCGCCCGCAATTGCATGGTTACGTAAGGCCATCTCCCAAGGTCATATCAAGGAAGGGGCTTATTATAAAAGGATCTAGCACCCATACTCTGATATTTTGTAGGCGCAAAGAGGAGGGTCACGGGTACCTTTAGATCTGCACCAGGAAGTCAAAAGGGTCTGCGTCTAATTACATAATGAGACCATCAAGGTCTCATAAAGTCATTTGTCTCCAGAATTAACGATCCTTAACTGGGAAGTCGGACTAGTTCCCCGACCTTCCAAATTAGAAACCATGGCTGGAGAATCTGTCCTTTAAGAAAAGAAAAACAATTTATGCCCCATCTTGGGTGTGTTACAAATTGGTATCAGAGCATGGTTACAACACTTGGCCTGCTTGGGCTCATGTTCGAGTCACATAAGGAGGTATTGTTATCTACATTTACTCCTTGAGGAGAAGGACTGCAGATTGAACTGTGATTTTGGGAATTCTTGTTGAGTTTCAGCAGAAGAATTTATTTATCCTTTTGTCAAAGTGATAACTACTCTTACCAAAGTAGGGATATGCTAATTAACATTTATAATAAGACTTGAATGTGGATATTTGAATATGGCAGGGTTCTATCAAGGGAAGCTGAAGCCCGAAGGATAGATGACCTCGTGTTCGTAACACTACTTATAAGTATGGGCAGTTGGACTTCAGGCACTAGTGATGGTGTATTATAATGGTTAATACCTTTGTGGGATTAAATGAATCTGATAGGATCAGGTAAGATCCCTGGCAGTTATAGTTACCTCTTTATATTAAATTGAAGTATATAAATCCTCAGGACTAGAGAAAAGTGAGATGGGTAAAACCCTATGGATGTTGAGGACAAAATTTTTTCTTGCCAGACATTGTCGCATAAAGAGAAAAGTGACCCTGGTTGGTTATGGCCTTGAGAGAAGGAAACATCAATACGATATATGACTGTGATATTAGTCCTGTAAGTGACTAAAATCTCAAACTAAAGGACACTAATGATGAAATTAAACCATCAAGTGAATGCATGAGGTAAAAAGGTGCAAGAGATGCACCTACTTATACATGAATGTCTATACATGATCATAAGAATGATTGGAATATCCTTGGGAAAAGGATATAGAAGACGGATATGTCCATGTGTGTGAATGACATGGAAAAAGTGCAAGCAATAATCTAGCATGATGAATACTTATCTATGTTTAATTATGCTTGAGTACATGGGTTTAATATGGAGCTTCCTAATATGAAGCCTGATAGTAATACCAAATAGTTATGAATGATATTAAACATGCAAATGATGCACATGTATGATGTAAGAATATAGTTATAAGATACAATATGGTTTCCCTGATGAGTGAAATATAAAGTAAGAATTGCTCTTGTCCAGGATAAATGAATACTATGGATGCATGGCTAACTCCATTCCAAAGAGTCATGAAAGTTTTGTTCCAAATAATAGATTGAGGGGGAAGGTGTTCCCTTTTCTCAGGAAATACTAATATAATTAGGTAAAAAGGGTAAATGAGCAAAGATGCTATGTTATCATAATAAGAGGCAAATGATTATTCCTTTAAGAATCACATGAGAAGGATGGTGAAGAATCCTGAGTTGACTGATCTTAAAAGTAAAGATGTAGGTGGGCTACGAAGCATACCTATGACAACTACATACCATCTTAGGATTATGAATATGGTTAAGCACATCATGATGTAATTCAACAAAACCAGAATATGTATGGATACGTAATTTGGGTGCATGACAAAGATGCATGTTTATATTCCTTATGAAATATTTGGTAAACAGCTAAAGCCAACTCAAGGCTGAGTCCATCACAGATAGTGATGGATGTGCAATAAGGAAGTTGCATGCTGCGGGAGTTCCCTATAGAAGAACTGTGTAAAAAATCTATCAGGAGGTCAGAGTCACAACCTTAGTAACTGCTGAGAATTAAGCAATGAGCCACAAGCTTATATATATACCAGAATCATGTATTACATTTTGAAAAACATCATGTAATGAATAGAAGACTAATAATGAATCTTGACCATTCTGATAACCAAATGGTAACATGCAGGATGCACAGGTTCATGATTCATTATGGGAAAAAGATTTTTCTATTAAAGCATGTTGATGTATCCTAAGAGTTAGGATGAGCCTAACCCAGGGCTTCTCAGGAAAAGAGCAGAAATATCACAATAAGAAGTAGATTGCATAAGTAAAGGGGGAGAAAAGGAGGAACACTTTCCTCACCCTAAGAACCCTAAATTTTTTAACAGAGTCGTAGGATTAAAAGAGCAGTTGTGGAAACCAGTATAGTTGGTAAAAGGCAAGTAAACCCCCTGAGTATGATTAAATGAATAAATGAGTATGTTTAACTGAATAGGCTTGGTTGAATCCATGATTAAAAAAAGGCAGTGAGGCCTTAGAGATAACTCAACTAGGCTGAAAAGTCCCAGGCGGTGTAGAAGGAGTTGGAAGAAGGGGAGAATCCTCAATTCTTTCCTTGCTGAGTATTATGTTTTCTCTTGGATGAGAAAGTTGGTACGCTAATGAAAGTAAAAAAGGTTTTGACACCATAGTGATAAGGATTGTATTGCTGAAGATACAATCGAAATATGTTTGTGTTGCACTTGTGGAAACATTTGAGGATAATGTGATGAGGTGCATAAAGATATTCTAGGACATTTTGAAGATGTTTTATGAATTTGAATGTTATGATACATGCATTTGGTGTAATATTACAACTAATGTAATTGTGACTATGATGATGCATGCTATGTATAGAAAGAAATAGATTGGAACTGTTGAGAAAGACAGTTGCCAATAATGAAGAACCTCAAGAAGAGGATGACCAGGAGAAGGTTGTGGTTGAAAGATTGTTGATAGGGTTGTAAAAGTTCCCATAAAGCACTGTTGATGAGGTAAAAATCAGAAAGAGGGTGCTAGCAGCCAAGAACCGGTATAAAGATATTCATTCCTATGTGGCACAAGGTATGAAGGGATTTGGTAAGAACCCCTTCTGAAATATTTTATTGCCTTAGTGTTATGCATGAAATTTTGAAAGGAAGTTGTATGCCTTGGGTACCCAAGTAGGGTATGATTCAGAAAGGAGAGCCTGAATGATGGAGGTATGAACCTCTGGTGGTAAACATTGTTTTTAACCCTTGGATGAATTCATGAACTGATATGTCATGATTGCATTGACCAATCAAGGAATTCTTAAAGGAATTCATGTGAAACTTTTGAGTTCATGTGTACTGATTTGGGATCGTGATTGGCCTATAGCGGGCAATATGGTCTTGCCGTAAGAATGAAAGAAAATGAATAAGCCATATGAGGAAAAGATCGGTTAAATTCCAACACAACATGGTCAAGAACCGGTCATAAAGCGTGACGAACTTGAAAACAATGCAAGAGTGCATTGGGTAAGAATGTGGCCATGAATAATTGGCACATTTGTTAAAATCCTTTGAAATTTTGAATTACGTTTTGAAAGGTTTGGTATGTTGAAATGAGGAATAGGCAAGGAATGGGATTCCCATTTTATGTTTATATAGATGTGATGAACTGTTAGTATGCATGGTTTTTAATATAGATATATATGCATGGATGCATGAGAGACTAACAGTTTGTTTGGTTGTGTAAAGAACAAATTGCAAGGAGGAAATGGGTCTTCGATATGGAAGTATTGTAATCCCATAAGGAAGACCAATTGCTTACTGAGCCAAAATGCAAGGAATGGTATTTCCTTTTTGAGAAAGTGAATTTGATTGTTAGTATGCACAATTCTGAAATTGTTTGTGATGACGTTGTAAAGGTGCAATAAAAATGTGTGTGCATGGAAAAGCTAACAATTTGTTTGGTTGATTGAAGTTGAAAGTGCAGGAAGCAAAGAGGTCTTGGATATGGCAGAATTGTAAGCCCATAAGAAAGACCAATTCCTTCCGAGCCAAACTGCTATGGGAAGGAAAGTCCCATAATTATGAATCTGGTTCCTGTGCGGAACAAATATGGAAATAAAATGTGGAATTGGAAATCTGTAGGTAACAGATTTACAAGGAAATTCTGAATTTAAAATTAATGATGATGTCTCATGAATTTTTGTATACCTATGATACAGGTGAAAGAAAAATATCTACAAAGAGTGAAGAGATGAAAGACTGAACTCTCAGGTAAGAGGAAGAACTATGAAAAAGAGTATAATCCAATCGCACGAAATAGAGACTAACAATTTGTTTGATTGTGTAAAGAATGAATTACCAGGAGAAGGAGAGTAACCTTCATCCCTATCTATTACAGTATAGAGAGAAGGAGAGTAACCTTCATTCCTATCTATTACGGTACCGGGAGAAGGAGAGTAAACTTCGTCCCTATCTATTACGGTACCGAGATAAGGAGAGTAAGCTTCATCCTTATCTATTACGGTATCGGGAGAAGGAGAGTAAACTTTGTTCCTATCTATTATGGTGTCAGGAGAAGGAGAGTAACCTTCATCCATATCTATTATGGTGCTAGGAGAAGGAGAGTAACCTTCATCCCTCAATTTAGGTGATTCAGAAGGCTGTCAAGCTATAAAAGCTTGAAAAATGGCTATTGTTGAGACATGAGAACCCCGTGGTAAGCCATGATCACCTAGAATATGTTGTGTTGAGGTAACACAAGTTGGAGGGATGCCTCGGTAGAGAAATTCTAAGGGATGCCTCGACTGTAAGACTCGCTAGAGTCTCTGGAATTCTTTCTGTGTGATAAAACCTTGCCAAGGCAAGATGGATCACCCGAAGGACTGTATAGCAGAGAAGGGGATGCCTGAGCCTGGGCCTAGAGGGTGAGTGACTGCAAGGGAGAGGAGACCTTAATAGTTCTTATAAACTATTGATTGGGATCATGCACACGATGGGTAGTTATTCCTGTGCAAGAAAACCTTGGCAAGGCAAGATGGATCGCCCGAGGGACTGTGTAGGAGAGAAGGGGATGCATGAGTCTGGGCCTAGAGGGTGAGTGACCACAATGAAGATGAAACCTTGATAGTTCTTTTAAACTATTGATGGGGATCATGCACCCAATGGGTATGTCAAGGAAAAAAACAATGAGCCTGGATAACAAAACAACCATGTGGATACAAATCCACAAATTGCGTAGATAATTATTGTGATAAGATTATGAATTTTTCCTAGAAATTTTATGCAATATTTTCACATAAGACTATGATTAAGGTGCTTGTTGTCCAGGAATTATTGAAAGCAGGTGACCAGCTGAATGAGAAAGGCATGGCAGGTGTTTTTGAGAAAGAACATTGAGGACGATGTCCCTTTAATGGGGAGGGAATTGTAACATCCCTGTTTCCCCCAACTTGTAATTAATCATAAAATAGGATTTCCATGCTAAGGCATGTGGATAGCGTAAATGTATTATTGTTTGAGTTGCCAATAACTGACTATGGGGGTGAAGCCTTGAAAGTACTAGCCATGATATCACTAGTGGAAAGAATGTGAAAACTATAAGAGAGGGCTCATTATATCAAATAAACCCAAATTTCCCTTGATGGGTGATCCAGGTGGATATCAGTGGCCACCCACCTTTTCCGACTGGCTCAAAACAATTTTCTGGCAATTTTGGCAATTTACTATTTTTAGTAGTTTTTAACTTCCGGGGCCATTTTGAGGGCCCAAATGAAGGTTTTTTTGAGATATATGTTCTCAATGATACATGAATGAATAATTGAGCCCTCAAAATGAATCTCCTCGACAATACCTTTCCAACGAGCTATCACACGCCTAAAACGGAGATCGTATGCAAAAGTTACGACCCCGGGAAGTTGATGTACTCACTTACCCAAATGGGGCCCACGTGACTTTTGGTGCTTCATCTCCTAGGGTTAGGTTTTTGGATGTCTAGGTTTTTTGGCATTCCTGTTTATTGTAAAAAGGCCTTCAAAGCCTCATTGTAACCATCTTCTTGTGAATGTGAGTAGCCGTCACATCTCTTCTCAGAGATAAGATGCCACCATTCTAGCGAGTCTTTCGCTCTGTATTTTTACAATCTCTGTACATTTCTTTCATTAATAGAAATCATGTATTACTGTATATCTATGTTTATGGTTGCATATCTGATACATTTCTGTTATATTATTGAATATCGGTGATATCTCTGTGCATTTCTTTATTATATCTCCGATCTCATTTCGTACCGAAAATAATCCGGATCAATGGGGGTAATAAATCTCCTTCGGATCCTAAGGAGAGAAACCAGTTAATGGAGAAAGGAAAAATGGTTGAATTATCAACCACTCCCATGAATGGAAACATGGTCTGACTGCAGAATGTCAGCTCGAAGTACCACTGGGTATGACAAACCAAGCTAACCCGAGTTCCCTTCTGACAAAAGGAACATGATGGGTCAAGAACCATCCTGGGGAAAAGATATAAGAAAACTGGTAAGATGAATGCAGGAGATCTCTCGCAGATGAGGAAAAAAAGGTCGCGATCTTGATGCTGAGTGAGCATCTGATAAACCTCACCCAGGGCCATAACAGAGAAATAAATATCTGAAAGTTTGAAGAGAACAGAACCCAAGCGGAAGCTAAAACGGAGAAAGAATCCTTGAGAACTGCAAGAGTTCCCTAGTGATATCATGGCTTGGCATTGGGGTGTCCAGAGTGCTAATAATGAAGGCCTCTGAGCCTATGGTTGGGTGGAAGGAAAAACACCCATATTCAGTTAGTTGACTACCACCTGTAATAGATAAGTAATCACATATCTTGTGTATTTAAGTGGTACTGTGAATTAAAGTTAGATACAGGGATGATTTTAGGGGATAAATTTCGCTCATGGGCTAATTTTCCATGGTTTTTCCAAAAAAATGATTCGCTATTTTAAAAATAATTTGCCCAAATTCTATAGCATAAAATTATTTTACCTTAAAATTCGCCAAAAATTTATAAAAACTATATAAAATCCTTAGAAATTTGAATATTTTTACAAAAATATCGCGAAACATTTATAGTTGGAATATGAAGGATTAGTAAGATTCACCAAAGTTTATACATTTAAAAATAATTTTCCATCCTTAAAATCATCCCTGGTTGGATATCCTATGAATGTTGCAGGTATGGATATGTTTGCTTAATGATTTATACTGTACCCTTTTTGTGTCTGCTTGATTGTGTAATTAGGCAAGTAGGAAATTGTATGAATTGCACGTGTTTTTATACTCATAAATGCTTGCGTCTTGTGGTGGCTTAAGCAAGAGCCGCGAACTGTGAGTTCATCGACCGTGGGCATAGTTACATATATGCATGTCAACCCTCTTAGTCATTCTAAGTCCCTTGGAGGACGGAGTTTTTTAAGCTCAGGAGAGGTAGTGCAGATATGCACAGGCTCTCTTCAAGGCAAGCAGAGACTGAGAACCACTTAAGTTCTAGACTTGATGGAGGAGCGCAGGAGTTGTGCAGAAGACCCTTCTAAGTGTTAAGTTAAGGAGAAAGAGAGCAATGCTCTTAAATCCTTCATAACTAATGAAGCCCAAGAAGGATAGTGAGATTCAAGTATCGAAAGGAAATATCCTTTCGTTTGGAAGACGGATGGACGATACCTTTCGAGAGGATCCAAGGTATGTTGCGACTGCTAGATTGGAAGAAGGAGCACAGGCGCTAACGCCTCGACTCCTTCAGTCTTCACAAAATCGATGAATGTTGGTAATCATCGTGAAGGGGATGGATCCTATGAAACCTGAAGTTGCGATGTGATATGGACCATAGATCCAAGGATCTATCAGGACCCACCTTGACAGTCAGATCTGTGAGTGTGGAGTTTGCGCGATGGGAGAATCGCGTGTTGGTACGATTAAACTTCTGAAACACGAAGTTGTGATGTGATCTGGACCGTTGGATCGATGAATTTCATGGATTGTCGATCTAACATGAGTATATTAACGCAAGGAGTATGTGGGAATTCAAAATTCCCTAAGGAAAAAAGCTCAGAAGAGACTAGTGCTTTTCAGAAACACAGATGAGGTCCAAGAGGTGAAATTTTTTCAAGTTCGTAAGCTTATAAGGGAAGTGGAATTCGAGACCTATACATTAGGTCTCACAAGAAGTAAATCAAAGTTCGAGACCTTCAAAACATATGAAATATTCCAAGTCGGGGAAGAAAGTGAAAGCTCAAGAGGAGGAGCAATAGTGACCGTTGGATCGAGCACTGTGAAAGATCTGGACCACTGGGATCCACATCGAGACAATTAGAAGAGCACGTAGGAGGAGATCAGATCTGGGCCTTCATATCTGAGTGCAAGGACCAACATTCGTTGGATCCCAAGGAAAGTGCATGAGGCCTAACCCTTTGAAAGTCCCGAAGTCCCGAAGTTTCGAATTCAATCGGAACCGTCCAACATCAGGGTTGATATGTGGCAATAGATCACAAGCTTCAAGTAAATTGCATTGCAGTTTCAGTTGAGAATTGAGATTCTCTAACCCCGAAGACCTAAGTGAATCTCGACTGCCAAATCCAGAGGGACCCATGGTGACAAATCGTGGACTCCAAAGAAATATGTTCGAGAGTTTTCAGTTGAGATTTGAGACTCCCGAAGTCCAAAGAGCCGAAGTAAATTTCAACCGTCCGATCATCTGAAGTATATCTCAGTCACCAGATTGTCCAAAGTAAATATCAAGCATTGGATCATCCGAGGTGAATATGGACCATTCGATCCAGAAGAGACGTGGCGTGGATCGGTAGATTCTGAGTAAAGTCCTGAAGTAATTCATAGCTATCAGATCAAGAGGATAGGTGGCATAAATCTGTAGATTTCGGGGAAAGACCCGAAGCAGGCCTCAACCATCTGATTCAAGTGGACACATGGCAGGAATCCGCTTACTTCAAGGGGAAGTGAAGTTTGAAATTTTTGATCTCATAAGTCTGGAGACATGAAGGAAATCTCGACCATTGATCGAGAAAAGGGTCGCATGACCGTTGATCTAGTTGAAAGGTCAAACCCCCGAAGCAGAAGTAGAGACACTAATTGAGAAGGATAGGTGTTCACAAATCATCGACTCTGGAAGATTGACGTAAGGAAGAAAGGAAAGTTTGAGACTTAAGAATTCTGAAGTCCAGAATTTTGAAACAAATCACAACCGTTGTTTTGAAAGAGGTCAGATCTGATCCATAGCTTTGAAAGGGTGTTGGCACAGGGGTAGACCCAGGTTTCAACGCTCAAGAGTGCACCAAAAAACCCTAACTACCGACCCTTTCGGCAACACCTGCGAAGAAAATGAAGTCTTACCCGAGGTAGAGGCAGGGGTGGTTGCAGGACTTAGATATCTGCAACCTTAGCTAGGACACTGATCTATGATTATACCTCTTATAGGGTACTTAGCATAGATCATCCATCAATATTTAACCCTTATGGTACTTCGCAGATAACACAGAGCATCGTAGTGAATACTTAGACTAAAGATGATTCAGTACTTAGCCACAGAAATAGAGATTAGATTCAGCAGATCAAGCACTAAGCATCTTATATATCAGATCTAACATTCATTCATATATCATCAGCATAGAGGATAACTAGATCTATTTAATCACATCAAGCACTTAGCCAAGAAAGAGATAAACACATTAGGTCAAAGCACAGAGCATAATACACACAGTTACCGTGGTTCACCCCCACCCTGGGGCTACATCCACAAAGTCTTCTTCTTTATATTATCTCGGTCAAGCGGTTACAACACATAGCTTCAACGACTCTTACTTCGCACAGGATAGAAGATCTGCGTAGCTCACTAGATCCTTCTTCCTTACACTTCAGCACAAAACTACAACAACTTGCCCTTAGTTTTTCAATCTCCTTACAATCATGCACAGAGCACTTGCAATATACATCTAATCACACAGATCCAACTACTAGCACTAAGCCTTTAGCTATACATCACATAGATTTACTACTCTCTCTTCTACTTACATTGCCTAAGTATTTATTTATAGATTAAAAAATGGGACTAAGCATGGGTAAACCCATGGGCTAACATCCATTTCCCATTACATCAACCCAAAACCCTAAAGGGACCCCAAAATAGGTCTAATTTCCTTAATTTCTACTTCGCGTTGTGCTCCATATTTGGCAAGCTACCGCACTCCCAAAAACGGTCAAATATGACCAAGTATTCTTCAAAACTTGGTCAGGGGCCAACAGGCCCCCAACACTCACTTGTGACTCGTCCCAAGTCACTTAGGTCTGATCAATTCCACCTCGAATGCCTCGAGCTTGGCTCGAGCTGCTTCGAGCTGCTATAGTGCAACAACCTCTTGCTTAGTAAATTCCTGGATTACTGTGTCATTGAGTGGTCCTTCCAGGCGTTGTTTTACAATGATGACAACCTGTTCGAGTTCAGCTCCCTGTCTTTCAATTTCAGTGAACAGTTGGCATGCCTTTTCTTGGATTGGTTGAATTCGTTGGGAGACTTCCATCATTTTACTTTGCAGCATATGTAACTGTTGTTGAGTTGTGCGTTGTTCTGCAAACCTCTTCATTCTTTTGACTGGGGTCAAAATCTTTATTTGCACCTGTAGTGTGTCTGCATGCTTCTTTGCTTCTTGGATTTGTGCCTCCAATGTCTGCAATTTTGGATTCTCTACAAGGGTTTCATAAGTCTGGGTGCTTCTAGCACTCAACTGCTTGCATTCCAAGGAAAAGGTTTTTAATTGGCCGACTGCACTTTGAGCAGTGGCCTCTCTTAGATCTCTTATTTCTTGGGGGGTCTCGGGCACGATGCGAAGCTCTAGATCCATGATGCGTTGTTGGAGTTGATGGAATACTTCTTCCAATTGGGTCACCTACTGTGGGAGACGATCTTCCATCTTCACTTCTATGACCATCACATAGTGTAGTGCTTTGTGAACCCTTTCCTGTACTTCAAGTTGCTCTGCTAGAAAATGTGCCTTTTCCTCATCCCACTTCGCTTTCAGGGCAATCTTTTCCCATTCTGCCTTATTCTATTGTTCTAGAAGTGCTTTTTGTGCTTGCATCAAAGCATGGGTGGCTTGTGTTGTGTCTTCTTGAGCTCGTCAAAGGTGAGCTTCGACTTGATCAACGATTTGATGTAATTGAGTGGGCTCATTGCCTGTTCCTGATGTTTTCTTATCAAGGGCGCTATAAAAACTGCTCGACTGGATTGGAGTGCCTGTTGCACTTCTTTGAGTTCACCCTTGATCTGGATTAAAAGGTCCTCTTGCTTTGCTTCTTGATTTTCTGCGAGCTCTAGTGAAACATCATTCAGCGCAGAAATTAAGAAGTCGAAGTCATACGGGGTAAGGGTAGTTTTAAGCGTGGTCTGGGTAGCCTTAGGTTTCTTTCGGGAGGAGGGTTTTGGTGGGGTAATCTTCCTTTTCTTGGAGGGATCCTCTTCCTCTCTAGTGGAGTAACCTCACCTTTGTTTTTCTCAACTTCTGTGCCACCTAGTTATTCACCATCACCTCGCTTCGCAGGTGAGATCAAAGTAGTCTTCGTGGATGTTCTCTGGATATCTTGAACTTCTACATCCTTCTTACTCTTGCTTGGCCCAAGTGTATCCAGCATAGCTTCAGGGATATCCACATCGGACATGTCTACGGGGTCCGCTACAACAAGGAGGTCTGCCAACCATTCCTCGGTAATATCCTCCAAGTCATCTACTGTCAGCTTGTAGTAGGATTGGAGTTGTTGTTTATGCTCATCACCGCGCACTATAATATAGGTGAACTGGCAGTCCGCGCTAAATTTCATCAAAGGTCTAAACCTATGAAGTGTGTTGGGTGTGATGCGCGATGTAGACTGGATTGCATTCTTCAATTGATTGTAATAAGCATGGAAGACGACATTGGACTACCATTGCTTGTTCATGTCACTGGAGTACCACAGCGTACAAAACTTCGTGGCCAGTGGTTCGAATGGTTCGATCTCTAGAAAAGTGGCTCCCTATGGAAGTTCCCAAGCGATGAAAGCGATGAGTATGAGAAACCAAATAAAATGGAACTCATAGCCTTAGTCTTGTGCTCCTCTGCAATCCAACTCTAATTGGTTTACAAGATACTGTGCCCAATTCATTTGAAGTCCCTCCGCGCACTTCCCTGCGAGGTCAACTACAAATCCGGTCACCTGTGTGGGTCTGTTTTTGCGGACTAACTTCCCTGCGATCAACTAGAAACCAAGGCGCACTGCTACATTCTCAATGGAGGCTACCTTGTAACCTCGCGTGCTCTTCTCTACATCGCCATAATTTTCCTTTATCCGTTGTGCTAGTGCTCGGTCTGAGGTCTTGCCTGGGTAAAAGTCCTATGGGTCAGGGCCATGCATGCTAAGTCTTGTGATCCGATTGATCAGAGTCGGATCCACAGTGATGCGGTAGTCCAACCATAAGTATCTGTCGTGGTAGCAAGACAACAACAATCTAACACATGGATTTACTTCATGATTCCTCCCGAAATGTGGAATCTTCATTACATTGAGGAGGGTTGACTACTTGAGGTTGTGGCTCCATTGTTGAGGGAAAATCTTTGGGTTCCTCCCTTTTGTGATAGTTAAGTACTTGTGTGGGGCTATCGTACTGTAAACCTTGTGATCTCCAAGGTTAAAATCACTAAATTTCAACACTGTGAGCGTATCCTTGTCAGCATGAACTACGTGCACCCCTTTCGGGAGGTATGCAATGACCACAGCATAGTCGAAGCCTCTGGGTACAATGTCTCAATTCAGTGTTTCTCTTAGTGGTGGGATATACTTAGGCAAGATACTTGGGATCATCTTCACAGTGGAAAAGTCATTTCCGAGCTTAGATCGTCTTTTCGAAGGCAGTCGGGATGGTCATGCGCGAGTAGTGGAGGGTGAAGCTGGAAATGCTCCCGAGGATGATGCCTGTACACCTATAGACATTCCTTTCTCTGACATGACTCTCTCAATCATTAAGTCAATTAGAACTTCTTCAATGATTTTCTCAGTAGCGCTGAGATCGTCTAACATACAAACTTGGGTCAACTAGCTCAGGTCTGAAAGTGTTACACATTATTTTCATCATCCCTATGACTATTAATGATGTAAACCTATATGTTGCCTTCAGACGGGTCAATGGCCTGAGTTCCTGAAGAGAGAATGGAGAAGAACTTTTCCTGAGAAAAGAAGTTGCATTTTCCCTTGTAAAAACCCTGTAAAGAAGGAAGTTCGCAGGTTGCTATGTAGGCAGGGTGCGAGAATGCCTGATTCTTGCAGGTTGCACCATAGCTGGGGTGCAAGATGTTTGCAAGTTGCACTATAGGCAGGGTGCGAGAATGCTTACACGTGGGAAAAATGAGCGTTTTCTCAAATCTTCTAGAAGGAGAAACTTCCATGGTGAGGTGGCATCCGAATGGTTTGGATCTTACTCACTTTCATGATTTAGTGGGATCATCCTAACCTCCTCACCTTATCCTCTGCAACTTATAAAAGGAGAGGAGTTCTCATGGAGAAAGTTATCTTTTGGTTAGCTTGGAGCTTTTGGGATTGGCTAAGCTGGATTTGGCTTGGTTAGAGTGGTTTTGAGTTTTTCCTTTGTCAAGATAGATTGTGAATACTATCAGATCTGTGCTCTCAGAATTCTTGGATTGAAAGTGTGTGGGGAACGAAATACATTTGGAAGGGACCTTACGACATCAAGGCCATGGTTGTAATATCTCTTTCACATTTAATATGATACAGTAATATGATTCTTTCCTATAAAGCTTGTTGTGTTTTATTGTATGATTCCTTGATCACATACATAGGTTTATATTGAGTTTATGTTATTACTATCACTTTGGTTGGTTGTGTTCTTTTGCAGGATCATCATTGTATGAGCGTTGGAATGGAGCTAGGATGGCAATGGCGAGAGGAAACAACATTTAAATGGTATGTCACACATCCTTCTTTAGTTAGTAAATTCAATATTTAAAACTTAAGAAAAGCGTCATGTTCTGTCCTGTTTTGTTCTAGATCCAGGTGGATCTAGGGAGATCTGTTAGTGTCCGCACCTACCAATTAGTTCGATAACAGAAAGGAATTCAGAGACTTTAGTGAAGAGTATGGGAACAAGGCAATGATATCCGGGTGAGTTAATCTCAGGTTTTGTTATGAAATTATCACTTAGAAAAAAGTATTCTCGGTGCGTGGCGCGATGGACTAAGTAGGAAAACTTAGCAACGGTCTACTTGCAATGAATATGGAGCCTTCATTAACTATGTTCTATCCATTCTGGTGTTGTCCAATGGTCTAGTGGGAACCCATAATTGCTTTTCGACCCGTTTGGGGTGGAAGTCGAACGGGTATATTGGTCCAACAACTATATTGCTTCGTCATGGTGGAGTACTCTATGTCATTATTCTGATATCTCGACGAAGTTCTAATTCTGCAATTTTTCTATCTACGAAGTATCCTCTAGAACCTCTTGTAACCTTACAGTATTATCCCTTTTCTTTCTTAACTTTCTAGCCTTCTCCCTAGTGAGCTTCATCTCAGTAATGCTCTTACCATTCTGATGCTTGTCTTCGTTACTTCGCGTTGTTGAAAGTCTTTCCTAGGGTTCCTAGATAATACTTCTTCTATATCAAAAATAGGTAACTCAATCTTCTGCGGATCCTCTAGTGTGATCTTAGCCTCGACATCGGAGTTTGTAGTATTAAATATCTGCGATCTGCTCTTGTGTTCTTCAATCAAATGCGTGATCCTTCTAGTCATAAAGTATTTTAACTCTTGCTTCTTCTATTCCAACACTTCTTCTTCCTCTTTTTGTCTGGCTTGTTCTCTATCAATCCAAGGTTTTCCTATGAGCATGGTAAACGGGGCGCTATCTTCAAAAAATTTAATGATCTCAAAGTCTTCCTCTATCGAAGTTCCATTGACAGTCATAGGTATCTGGGTGAGCCTTCCACATAGGTTTACTAGCGTTCCTCTTAATAAACTTGTTCCTCCTAGGAAAGGGATCATGGAAGGCTTTCCTATAGATTCCCAAGTTCTTTCTGGCATAATGTTCACTTGTGTTTCTTCATCAAGAATACAGTCAATGTCGAAGTCCCCTATTCTTGCTTTGACTTGCTCCTTTTCTTTGAAGATCTCTGATAGCCTAACATGTCGGTGATCATTCAAGGTGTCTTTCATCTGTAGAAATATCTTCTCTGATTCTTTTTGGGTTTTTTTCTATTTGTGGATCTGCCTTAGGGTTTTCTTCGCGTAGATTCATTTTTTCAAGCCTGACAATCATTTTAGGGCAATCCAACACTTCATGGTCCAAAGCTTTGCAACATAGACAACTAGGTCTTCCACCAAGGCATTCCTTAGCAAGATGTCTTGGTCTTCTGCAATTGTAACATAGGGCTAACCCTCTCTTTCATTTAAATGTTCCCCAACTTCTTCTATACTACGCACCAGAATCATGGTAGCTAGCCTGCAAAAAACTCTTTCTAGGATCCTGCATCCACTTGTTAGTACAGAGGTTATTTATATGCATAGGTATAACATATCTATCATTATACTTATCAAATCTATTCATATCAAACTTTATTTCATTGATTAATGCCTTAGTTTAGAAGCTAGGACAACATATATCAAGCATACCTAGATCCATGCTTTAGAAACAAAAAATTTCCACTTATCTTACCTATATAGAGCACACTGTTTACATATATTACCTCTTTTCTACAGATTTGACCTCTTTTCTTGCAGATCTGACCTCTTTCCTTCAGATATGACCTTTCTCTTTCAGATATTTCCACTTTTACTTTTCTTAGAGCACAGAGCATTCAGATCTCGCTTCTTTTCTTCAGTATCAACCTATTTTCTTGCAGATCTGACCTCTTTCCTTCAGATCTGACCTTTCTTTCTCAGCATAAAGCTTCGTAGGTCAAGTAGAATACTGTGCACTAGGGCAACAGATCTATGCACAGAGCTTATTTCGCACAAATGTTTTTCTTCTTTAGTTCCCAACAATCACAGTTCCAGGTACCGGCAACGGAACCATTTGTTGGCACATGGGAAGACCCAGGGTTCAACACTCAAGAGCGCACCAACAAAACCCTAACTACCGGCCCTTTCAACAACACCTACGAAGCAGATGAAGTCTCACCCAAGGTAGAGGCATGGGTGGTTGCAGGAATCAGATGTCTGCAACCTTAGCTGGGACATCGATTTGTGATTATACCTCTTACAGGGAACTTAGCATAGATCATTCATCAATATTTAACCCTTATGGTACTTCACAGATAGCACAGAGCATCACAATGAATACTTAGACTAAAGATGATTCAATACTTATCCATAGAAATATAGATTAGATTCAACAGATCAAGCACTAAGTATATTATATATCAGATCTAACATTCATTCATATATCATCAACACAGAGCATAACTAGATCTATTTAATCACATCAAGCACTTAGCCAAGAAAGAGATAAACACATTAGGTCAAATCACAGAGCATAATACACACATTTACCGTGGTTCACCCCCACCCTGGGGCTATGTACACAAAGTCTTGTTATTTATATTATCTTGGTCAAGCGGTTACAGTACAGAGCTTTAGTGACCCTTACTTCTCACAGGACATAGGATCTGTGCAACTCACTAGATCCTTCTTCCTTGCACTTTAGCACAAAACTACAACAACTTGCACTTATCTTTTCAATCTTCTTACAATCATGCACAGAGCACTTGCAATATACATCTAATCACATAGATCCAACTACTAGCACTAAGCTTTTAGCTATACATCACATAGATGTACTACTCTCTCTTCTACTTACATTACCTAAGTATCTATTTATAGATTACAAAATGGGCCTAAGCATGGGTAAACCCACGGACCAACATCCCTTTCCCATTACATCAACCCAAAACCCTAAAGGGACCCAAAAATAGGTCTAATTTACTTAATTTCTGCTTTGTGTTGCGCTCCATCTTTGGCAAGCTGTCGCAGTCCCAAAAATGGTCAAATATGACAAAGTATTGTTCAAAACTTGGTTAAGGTCCAACAAAGGAATAGATCTTAGCCATCATTTCAAACCACGGTTTTGAAGAAAGGACACGTGGAGGCTCAAGGGGAATTGTGGGGAGAAAAGTAGTTTGGTTTCAAACCATTCTCGATCGCACCCTCAATCGCGTGGTTACATAAGGCCATCACCCAAGGTCATATCAAGGAAGGGGATTGTTAGAAAAGGAGCTAGTGCCCAGACTTTGAGATTTCACAAGTGTGAAGAGGAGGGTCGTGGGTACCTTTAGACCTACACCAGGAAGTCGAAAGGATTTGCATATAATTATAGAATGAGACCATCAAGGTCTCAGAGAGTCGTTTGGCTCCAAAATCGGAGATCCTTGACCGTGAGGTCGAACTGGTTCCCCGACCTTCCAAATTAGAAACCATGGATGGAGAATTTATCCTGTAAGAAAAGAGAAATTTTTTATGCCCTGTCTTGGGTGTGTTACAGGACCTGTTGATGGATGTGTTGAATCATCTCAATGAATCTAGTGGCTTTTTCGATCGTAGACTAATCAGGGGAAGACTCCGTCTGTGCGATGGCAAGAGGAAGTGAAACATCAATGGGTCCCAAGGGTTGGAATCCCAAACCAACCTGAAATGGGCCATGGCCAGTGGAACTATGGATATCCTTGTTGTAACTATGTTGGAAATATGGGAGACTCTCATCCCATGTACAAGGATGCTTAGAATTGTACATGTGCAGGATGTGAACAATCATTTGATTGACGACCTCAGTTTGGCCATCGGTTTGGGGGTGGAAAGAAATGGATTTATTGAGCTTGGTGTTCAACAGAGACCATAGAATCGACCAAAAGGTGTTGAGGAACCTATTGTCTCAGTCAGAGATGATGGTCTGTGGTATCCCAAAGTGAAACCAAACTCGTTCAAAGAAGAGATTAGCAGTATCTGTCACTATGAAATTCTTCTCACAGGCTGTGAGGATGGCCATATTCAAAAAATGATCAACGACCACAAACAAGCAGTCATTTTCATGCTTGGTGGATGGAAAACTAGACATGTAATCCATGGATATGGATTCCCACGGCTTCTCAAGAATAGGAATAGGGGTGTATAAGCTTTTCTTATTGATGGATGGCTTGGAAATGGCACAGGCAGTGCAAGATCTGATATACTTGCTGACATCCTGTCAAAGTTTTGGCCAATAAAAATGTTTCTGAAGAACAACCACAGTTTTCTCTATGCCAAAATTTCTTGCCACCCAACTGTAGTGGGTTTCCCAAATCCGTTTTGCATGCTTTCTTGTAGGAACACAGAGATGGCCCAGGTGGCATAAGAGTCTGTCCTAAATGTAAAAATTAATGAAAGTGGCACATGTACCCAAGAGCTTATATGTGGTGGCGAATTCCGAATCTTGCTGGTAAAGTTTGGGCCACTCTGATGTTTCATGTCCATGGGAATGGAGCACAATGGTGAGTGCAAGCACAAGAGGTTGACTAAGGTAGTCAACAACACGATTGGATTTACATGTCTTATACTTGATGTTGAGATGGAACTGCTACAAGTAGGTGGACCACTTATGATGGTGGTCGTTCTGCAATTTTCCCTATGTCTGTATGAACTACAGAGGCTTGTCATCAGTGTGTATGATCGTCTCTTTTCCCTGAATATAATGTTTCCATTGACGACAGGCTTGTACAATGGAATACATTTCCTTGTCATAGGTGGGGTATTTCTGGATAGTAACGGAGAGTGTCTCACTATGGTATGCCACTAGATTCCCGTGTTGAGTGAGAATTGCGTCCACGACATAGTCAAATGCATCAGTCTCAATCTTGAATGGTTGTTGCAGATTGGGCAAGGAGAGTATTGGAGCTGAGCACAAGCAATGTTTTAGATTTTCGAATGCTCAATGTTTCTCCTTCCCCCACACAAAATTGGCCCTACCACCACCCTTGGTCACCTGGTTGAGGGCCCATGCAATATGGGAGAATCCCAACATGAACCATCGATAAAAATTGGCTAGTCCCAAGAAGCTCTGAAGCTCGACCAGTGTGTTCAGGGCTGGCCAGTCATGGATGACTTGGATATTAGTTGGATCAACACGTACCCCATTCTCATCAACAATTTAGCCCAGGTATTGGACCCTGTTCATGCCAAAAGATCATTTTTCCAAGTTTTCATAAATCTTGTGTTGTTGTAGAGTGCACAAAACCTGTTGAATATGCCACATGTGATCCTCCCACATTCTATTGAAGATGAGGATTTCATACAAATATACTACCACAAAGGAGTTGGTGATGGGTCTCAATACATTTTCCATCAACCTCATGAAAGTGGTTGGTGTATTTGTTAAGCCAAAGGGCATGACTAGCCATTCATAGAGACCTTATTTAGACTTGAAGGTTGTCTTCCAGACATCAGTTGGCTCAATGGGGACCTGGTGGTAGCCAGACTTAAGGTCAATCTTGCTGAAGAAATTTACCTGCTTGAGTTTGTCAAGAAGGTCATCAATTCTAGGAATGGGGTAGTGGTTCATGACTGTGATTTTGTTTAAGGCTTTGTAATCAATGCAAAGTCGCCAAGTCTCATCCTTCTTTTGCACCAGTACAATCGGCCTTCCGCAAGGGGAGGAGTTGGGTCTGATGTGCCCCTTTTGAAGAATCTCTTGGATATGACGCCTAATTTCGTCATTCTCCATCAACGAGCGTCGATAGAATGGTCCATTAGGTAGAGGGGCATCGGAGGTCAAATCAATTGGATGCTTGACTTGGCAATGTGTCGGTACCCCTATAGGTGAGATGAAGATGTCTTTGTATTCTTCCACGATCTTGTCCACTTGCTTCTACTACAAAGAGAGGCATTGTGTAGAGGCCACAGATATTGTGGTGACCTTCTACTTACTGTGAGAACAGATCACAAAGAAGATGAACTTCTTGGTCTGTGAAATGACCTTACTACATTGCTTAGCAGAGATTAAATAAATAGCAGTAGGCGGTGCCACCTCTGGGATCCTGTACAATTGTCTACCCAAAGTAATAATAAAACTACATATTCTAGACTCATACACAACATGACACTTCCACATATATGGTTGTCCTAAAATAACATCACAAACTTCAAGGGGATCAATATCACACAACACCTCATATTTGAAAGGCTTGATGTCATAGGGTAGACGACACTGTTGGCTAACACGGAGATCTCTTCCTTGACGAATCTAGCTGATGGTGTAGGGTTGCAGGTGCGATGTCGTTGGTAGGTTTAGCCTATTGACAACCTCTAGTGAAATTGGGTTCTCCTGAATACCATTGTCTACAATGGAATGAATCGAAGGCCCCTTGACCCACATCTGTGAGTGAAAGAGGCGTTCCCCTTTCTCTGGTTCTTCTGGTTTGTTTTGCCAGACTTTGGTGTTAGCGACCATGGCATTGGGTTCAACATCGATAATCTGCTTCCCTCCTTTAGGATTTGAATTGGAATCTAAATCGGCCTCTAAATCGAAATCCTTCAGGTCGACCATGAGGGATTTCTTGGAGCGACATTTGTCATTATTGTTCCAAAGACTTTTATGGTACTCACACCATTTTCCCATGTCCTTCTTCGTCTTTTCGTTTACCTTCTTGTGTTGTAGCTTGGATGAATTATCTTGAGGGAATCCATCTCAACTTGGTCCCTTGTTGTGTGGGTTGGGGTTTCCTTTTCCCTGCTTCGGCTATGAGAGGTTTGCAAATAAAACTCTTGTCGTTTCTGCTTAAATTTATGCTCTATCTTGACATCGTATCTATAAGTCGTTCCTAATGAGGTGATGTTCGGGAACTCCATTACTGTTTGAATGTATTTATGCAAAAAAATGCGGTATTTGAGCACTAGATGATGCTCAGAATATTTGATACCCAATTTGGTGCATAGGGTATGGAAAATATTGGTGAAGTTTGGTACTATCTGGTCCCTTTCTTGATGTAGGGTGGTCCATCTGGTGTATTGGTCCTTGTAGCTTCCAACAGGGTAGTATTGTTCTTTAATGGCACCTCGGAAGGAATCCCATGTAGGCTCCACCACAAAAAATTTAGATTCCTCCACAGCCCTTTGCTCAGAGTAAGTATCCCACCAGTCTTTAACATGGGGAACGACCTTGAGGAGTGCAAAATTGATCTTTTCCCTATCGAAAAATTGTGGACCAAAAAATATCCTTCGAGCAGATTCAACCATTTATCTATAGCATCTGCATATATCAACCCTTCAAATAATGGAATATCAAAATTTACCTGTACCTTGAAGGGGGTTGCATGGCCGATTGACGAAGATGCTTCTCCCAGGGGCAACCGTCGAAGGATCTGCACAAAGTTGTCCATCATTTCATTCATTTGTCACGTGAGGGCTTCCTCGAGCAACATTTTAGTAGGATCTCCTGCTCCATCATATTTATTTTCATCTCCCGTGGGTTGTTGTCGGGCTTGGCGTGACTGATCTGGTAATGGATCGATTGGTTAGAGTCCCAACTTCTTGTACCCAGACCTTGTCGGGAACATGCACAAAGAAAAATAAATGAAGAGAAGACCGCTCTTATACCACTGATCTTGATTTAGGATTCGAATGAACTAATTAACAGACTGAATACAATAAACACAAAGATATGAAGAATAACACAAATATCTATTGAACAATATCTTCTATTAAATAATGAAATAGGCTAAAACTGTAAAACTGCAGAACTGAAACTTGCTCGAATGGTGGTAGCTATCTCTGAGAAGAGATTTGGCTGTTACGTGCATCTGTCTGAGAAGAATGGATTACAATGAGGCTCCAAAGGCCCTTTTCATATTATTCATGAATTTAAAAACCCTAGACATCCAAAAACCTAACCCTAGAAGGTGAAATGTCAAAATTCATGTGGGCCCTATGGGTAAGTTGTTGTAATTTGGTACCTCAACTTCCTAGGGTCGTAACTTTTGCATACAACATCTGTTTTAGGCATGTGATAGCCCGTTGGAAAGGTATTTCAGAGAACTACACATTTTGACATCAAAATATGACTCTATCTATAGTCTGACTGTGGCAATTAAAAAATGTTGATTAATTGGGTTGGTTGTCATCGATGTCAACCCTTGAAGAAATTTCGGTAGCGAATTCTGGTAGCACAAACACCCCACAACAGACATCTTCCAACTTTGAACAATTCCCCAACTTCAAGGAACTTCTGTTGGCCTTCACTTTCAAGAATACATGATCACCCACTTTAAATTCCCTGTGAGTTATGCCCTTATCAGCATAGATTTTCTGCCTGTCCTAGGCAACCTTTAGATTTTGTTTTATTTTTATCATTTTCTCCTCCATTTCCCTGAGAAAATTTGGCCCAACCACTACTCTATATGCTGGGTTATCCTAGCTTACTGGAGTGTTGCACTTTCTTCCATAAAGTTCCTCAAATGGGCTCATCTTTAGAGATGCTTGGTACCCATTGTTATAAGAAAACTCTACCAAGTGTAGGTAGTCTTCCCATTTTGATGGTTTATCCATCACATACATTCTTAACATATACCCAATCACTTGATTCACCCTCTTTGTTTGTCCATTTGATTCTAGATGATAAGCTGTACTAAAATTCAAATTTGTTCCAAATCCATTAAATAACCCTTTCCAAAATTTAGAGGTAAATTTTGGATCTCTGTAAAACACAATTGTCTTGGGTATGCCATGTAATCTAGAAATTTCCCTCATATAAACATCAGAAATATTCAATGCCTTGTGAGTGAGCTTAACTAGAATAAAATGGGTAGCTTTAGTATTCTTATCCACCACCACCATGATAGAATCATGTTGCTTGTTTGTTCTGGGCAGTTTGGTGATGAAATCCATTGTTACATCTTCCCATTTCCACTCAAGAATGGAAACCAGTTGGGTGTCTATGCTCAGCCTTTACCTTTTGACATTCCAAACATCTGGCAATAAAATCAGCAACCTCTTTCTTCATGCTTGGCCAATAATATTGGCTCTTGACAACAGCAACAGTTTTCTGATATCCTGGATGCCCAGCATAAGGCACATTATGCATTTCTCTCAATATCATATTTTTCAACTCCTGGGAATTTGGTACATAAATTCTTCCCTTGTACTTGAGAATTTCATCATTATCTAGCTTGTAATCTTCAATTTTCTGCTGCAAAATACCTTGCTGTAATTTTGCCACTAATTCTTTGTATTGCAAATCTGATTTTGCAGCCTCTATAGTTTTGTCATTCAAAACTGATTGGTACATTCTAATGGTTGTAGCATGCATTTCATGTACTCTTCTACTGAGTGCATTAGCCACTTTGTTCTCTTTTCCCTTGATATGCTTTATATCAAAGTCATATTCACTTAGAAATTCTAACCATCTTCTTTTCCTAGCATTTAGAGTTGGTTGATCAAATAAATATTTCAGACCATTATGGTATGTTCTCAGCTCAAACCTTTTCCCCATGAGGTAGTGTCTCCATTTCCTCAATGCATGCACTATGGTTGCCAACTCCAAATCATGAGTGACATAGTTTCCTTCATGCTCCTTCAACTTCCTTGATTCATAACATATAACAAACCCATTTTGAGTGAGGAGTCCACCAAGTCCCTCTTTACAAGCATCTGTGCATACAATGAATTCTTCATTTGGATCTGCAATCCTTAGTATTGGAGAACTTGTTAATAATTTCTTCAAGTGTTGGAAACTCTTTTCACAATCCAATGTCCACTGAAACTTCACACCCTTTCTTTGCAAGGAAGTGATTGGGTGTGCAATCTTTGAAAAACCTTCAATAAATATCTTGCAGTAGCCTGCAAGGCCCATGAATGATCTGACCTCTATCACATTCTTTGGCACTAACCATTCTCTAATGGCTTCTATCTTCTCAGGATCCACTGTTATCCCATCCTTTGAAATGATGTCCCCCAAATAATGAATTTTCTTCTAATAAAATGAGCACTTGCTCAACTTGACATACAATTGATGTTCCCTTAACACTTGCAACACCATTCTCAAGTGATGCTCATGCTCTTCTTCTGACTTAGAGTATATAATAATTTCATCCAAAAAGACAATGAAAAACTTGTCTAAATATTCTCGAAAAACACCATTCATTAAGCACGTGAAAACAACTGGTGCATTTGACAACCCAAACTGCACCACTGTGAACTCATAAT
>ML798787.1:120712-137563 GCA_009831015.1 Picea engelmannii | reverse complement strand
TGCCCAACTCAAGTTCTTGTAATGATGTAACATTTTCAAGACTACTAGGAAGCGCTTCTAGACTTGAACACCCACAAAAATGGATTTCTTGCAGAGATTTCAACGATTAACAATATTTTGGAAGCTGCGTCAAACTATAACAACAATTCATTCTCAACACTCTTAAAGACAATGACATTCTCAACACTCTTAAAGACAATTTCCATTGTAAAATCTCTTAAAGACAATGGCATTCTCAACACTCTTAAAGACAAATGCCATTATAAAAGCTCAATGGGAGTTTAGACAAATATCATTATGATTGTTTTGGAAAATATGAATTGTAATTATTAACTACGATCATCAAATTTTCACATACATAAGGTGAATACATGAATTTAACTTACTCCTAGAAATCGTAGGTCGATGGAGATTTGCTAGAAATGAAGGCTTAGCTATGGAAGAAGCTTGGAAATGAAATGAGGATTGGCGAGGAAGTTAACATTCAAATGGGAAAGAATTGGAAAATGGTACCGATGTTGAAATGATGAACCCCGATCTCAACAGTGTGAATCATTTCTAACCATACCCCACCAACAACACTCCATGGTTTATAAATCTCTTGCTACAAATTAGAGGACATGAGACACCTACAATATATGTTTGCATGAAATATGCATTGAGTCTAACTGAACAAGGTGCACTTTGGAGATAAGGATATTGCATTGTTACCCTTTTAAAAGGGACTGAAATTCAAATTGCATTATGTAAACTTGACGCTATTTTTAATTTTTTTATAAACTTTTTTCAAATTTGATTGCATTTATTTTTGTCTTATCATAGAGAATGGATCCGATAGACATAGTTAAGTGTCAAAGGATGAGAAAAATATGTATATAAACATAGAATTTACTCACAATCATGGTTTTATAACATAATTCACAGGTGCAGATAAAAATATACATATCATCCAAAGCTTTGGCAGGTATTAACAATGGCACTAGTTGGTAATACTAGATATTACCAAATTGTGTAGCACTAGTTGGAAGGAGTGGGTGCGGTAAGTCCACCATCATTGGAATGATAGAGAGATTCTATGATCCGCTGAAAGGGGTTCTACTCATTGATGGGAAAGACATCAAGAGCTTTAATTTGAGTTCTAGGAGACAACACATAGCCCTTGTAGGGCAGGATCCAACTCTATTTGTAGGCAGTATCAAAGACAACATTGTGTATGGTAAAGAGAACGCAACATAAACTGAGATAGTAGAGGTTGCAAAGGCTGCCAATGCCCATGAATTCATTTCGTAAGTAGACTGAATAAAATTCCCTAACAACTATAAAATTTGTTTTCCAACCATTATAAAATAAAACCCCTAGCATACTCACTATTAAATTCCATGCATTGTTAATATTTAAGTGGCATGAAGGATGGGTACGATACCTACACGGAGAAAAAGGGAATGCATTTGTCTGGAGGGCAGAAGCAAAGAATAGCGATAGAAAGGGAAATTATAAAGAATTCAAGATTCTTGTTGCTGGATGAGGCAATGATTGCATTGGATAGTAATTCAGAGAAAGTAGTTCAAGAAGAACTAGATGGAATGATGGTGGGAAGAACAAGTGTCGTTGTAGCTCATCGTTTGAGAAAAATTCAGAATGTTGACTGTATAGCAGTGATTGATAATGGAAAGGTTGTTGAACAAGGAAACCACGCTTCTATGATAAGAAAAGGGGAAGGCAGTGCATATTTTGGTCTGATTAAACTACAACAACCACATGAGGTAATTATTCAACCTGTAAGCTAAGATACAATACCCCTCATACTCCACACCACAAATGTGGTCGGTTATAAGGAGTGCAGGGCAGTCAAGGCTCTCATAAGTTTAGAAATCCAAGAATGCTTCTTCAATAATTGATATATCGCATGCATCCATAATAGCTTTGTTGATTGTATGGATGTAATGTGTCCTGAAAATGCTCATTGAAGAGGACGCTAGTGATTGAATTCTCGATCGATTACAATCTGAATTGAAGTACCCATTTGTAATCCATGTTGATAGGAACACCGCTATACACATCACAGTCACCGCAAGGTGACCTCACATGGCATCCGCGGCCTATGAAAATAGTTCCCCAAAATCTATAAGCAGAAACCACCAGAAACCCAATTTCTTTAGGCTAGATTGGAAAGCGTTCTTTCCAGGATTCTCAAAATTGCATTGAAAATCAAACATGGCAGAGTTGCGATGACCCACACTTTTATTTCTGAATGGTTGAATTGCAGAAGGTTGAGAGACTCTTGCCGGATCGCACAATTTATAGGCATCTAAAGCCTTAGGAAAATGATAATAGGAGTGATATTTCTCTTGGGCGGAAGACCCCGATGCGGTGGATCAATGCCTCTGAAAACAGATAAACAAAGGTTTGCTTTATACAAAGCCGCATTTTAGAAGGTTTTTGGAATGGACTGGACCAACTCTAGGGCATGGCCATGGATTTGATATTGTGCTTCAGGAACGAAGTAGCTGCAAATCATCAATTTGCCTACTGAAAAATGTGATTTATCCACTTGGATGGAAGTGCCGCCTCTGACCCTGTCCAAACCACATTCTTCTTTATCAAATACGCAGTTGGCCTTGGAGTGGGTGAAGTAGCCTTTGGATTCAGTGAAGAAGAAAACACGTGGAGGGAGGACAGACGACGAAGTATGCAATATTGATTGTGCAATTAATTTAAATTCTTGAATGACATGAAGGCCAAAATAATGCCTTAAACTTTTCAACCAATGACAGTTTAAAAAAATAAGTTATTTTATAAATTAAAAAAAAAAAAAATTGTATTTCTTACGTAGAACATTAGGTTTCCCATGAAAATTTTTAAGTCAATGGAAATTAATATCAAATCAATAGCAAACTCATTGCTATAGTCCTACTTTGACAAAGACTAATAATGTATATGTTTTGGAATATATTCCATTTAATACAACATGACTACATGCATAGTCATTACCAAAGACCCTCGACCATCCCAATTTTTAATATATATTATCAAAAACCACCTCATCATATAAAAGAATATGAAATTTCAAATTAAATAACCATGGAATCCTTGGAAGAAAACTACTTTCAAATATTCATTTATTCATTTGACATATGTAAAACCTTATTATCTAACCTTGGCAAATAATAAGTCCATAATGAATTTTCAATAACCATGAGTTAAAGATTTGTAATTATTTTAACCATGAGCTAAAGAAAGATTTACACGACTCCTTCTTACACGTGTTACGATTTCGTAGACTAAATTATAAAAATATATTTGTGTGTCAATATCTATGCACGTGTCTTACAATTAAATTAACCCTACTTTGGTCATAGAATATTTCTTAAATGTTTTTTTTTATTTTTTTTTAACATTATAGGTTGCATACATTTTTTTGAAAGACAGAATCATGGATTTGGGATAGGGGAGGTATCTTCGTAAAATCATGGTTCGAATATTATGTTATTACAAATTGAACAAGTGGTAAAATGAATACTTGTTGGAGAGCGTGCCAACCGTATTCATTAAGCGAAGACATGAAGCAATACTTTAAAATTACTATTGTTGCATGTGTTTGCTATCACTGCCAACTATGAGGGGAGGATCAGAGTAGAACAGAGATTGTGAAGTATTTATTATGTGGGGGGCATCTGTTACAATCTATGTTGTCTGTCGCTTCTCTCTTATTCGGAACGCGTCCCACGCAGATAACTCTGGTACCAAATTTCAAGGAATATATTAATAAAACAAATTCCAAATTAGATTGAGGGTGTTGATTAAAAGTTCTTGAATGATGTGAAGGCCACAATAACACCTCAAACTTTTCAACCAATGAAAGTTTTAAATAATAAGTTATTTTATAGATTAAAAAATTAAAAATTGTATTTCTTAAGTAGAACATTAGGTTTTGATGAAATTTTTTTAAGTCAATGGAACTCAATGGAAATTAATGTCAAATAAATAGAAAACTCATTGCTATAGTCCTGCTTTGGCAGGGACTAATAATACATTTGCAATGTAAATTATAAGGAAATCGTGCTTACGGTTTAATTTTTTTTAATTATCCATAGACTTGGATTTAAAGGAACGGTAATTCAACCCACTTTGCAATTATATATGATATTTGAATTCAAATTTTGATTTTTTATATATTTAAAATATTACTTTCATTATATATTTAAATAATATTACTTTCATAAATTAATTCTATCACATGCCAAAAATTTAGCTCGCTAATGGTCATATCTCATGGTGGAAATCAACGGTACATTAGAATAATGGTGTCACCTACCCCTACTTATTGTCACAAGTATATGGTAGTAGAAACTGAGTGTTATCCTCTCAACAACGTGACCCCTAGCTCTCACTCACTTTCTTTTAAATAGATCAGCAGTGGGGTTGAGCTTGGTGCCATGAGGTGTCATCCTCCAATACGCAGGGACTAAGTTGCTTTGCAACTATTCTTGTTTTATAATGGATCAAGTGAGAACATAAAAGCAACATGTCAAAGTTATTTTTTTTATCATAATTTTTTGATTTGATTATTAATTCTATGAAAATTTCCAAAACTTACACCTAAAAATAGTTAAACATAATTTTTTTTTTTAAATTTAATTTTAAGAAACACTTTAGTTCATGAGAAACCTTAGCATCTTTAACAAATGGAGTAATATAAAAGTTCATTTTATTTTCCACTCATTAATAATTATTTTTAATATTTATAAGAAAACAAGAATAAACACAGGTATAATTGTTGGCTCAAGGTTTCAGACCCAGGGTTTGAAAGGCTTCACCAACAAATACATCATTCACATCAACATATGCAATATTCATGAACTAAATAAGATCTCACCTGAGACTCGCATGAGAATCATAGAGATCAAATGGTTGTGCAGAACATGTTGGAATATTACAAACAATAAACACTTGACTAAAACAAGAACATGTTGGAATATTTTTGTTTGTAATATTCCAACATGTTCTACACAACCATTAAGGAATATTACAACATGTTGGAATATTTTTACAAGTCTTGCCATGTAGTACAAAACCAGTTGACACGTGCAACAGAAAACTGGTTGGCACAAACGTTGAATCTTCGCACCACGTGGTGCAAACCTTGTGGCGTGTTCGCAATGCAAACTTGTGATGTGTGCACAATCTTGCAAAGATATTAGGGTGTCAATAGGCCCCCAACACTATTAGTTGGTTGGTCCTTGATCCAATGAACTTCATTATGGTGTGATGGTGGCAATGGATGGCACAATCTTCATTAGCTCTGTGATGAAGTTGTGGAACTCGAAGTCAATGTCATCAAAAATCTCCATTAGTTATTTCATTTTGTTGCAAAATTGGTAGAAATTTGTTGGTGTGTGTTGAGGAAAAGGTACGGAAAACCTTTAATCAAGAATTTTCAGATCTCGTTGGGATAAGACAAGATAGTTTGGAATGTCACTCAGGGTTTATAGCCTAAAAAAAAATCGCTTCATCCACAAGTATTAAGTACAAAGGATCAAGGATGATTTTTATGTGTTATATATAACTGTAACACACCCACTACAGAATTCACAATTTTTTGGCCTTTTTCATCTTTTCTCCGATGAACGGAATCCCTGAATCCCTACGGGACCTTATACAGACCCTGCTACCCCTTAACAACACTCATATGATCAGTGGCTATGACCATATGTCTTATCGGGGAGGTGCTCATGGGCTTTTGCGATTCGGGAAATCACAGTGCATGTATTCCCCTTTCTCTCATGTCTTTCGAAGGGTCGAAATTCGAAATGGATTTAACTGCTTAACACGATTAACAATGACCCAAGTTAAGTCCGGGCACTCTGCTCTTCAGGATTTCTCATTCCAGAACTTCGGGGGATGCGATGACAGGAGGTTTCACATCTGGGTCTCCCGGGAGCCAAAACTCCGAAAACGCCAGTTCTAAACATGCTTCACTATTTTGGGGTTTCCTCCATCGGGATTTCGGGGTATGCGACGACAGGAGGTCTCGCACCTGGTTTTCCTGGGAACCAAAACTCTGAATCCTACATACATTTATATGTATGTCGCTCAACCCATTTCGGGGATTCACAAACCAGGTTTTCGGGACTGGCGAGCACAAGAAAACTTACCGTTAGGTATCCCGGGTGCCGAAATACCGAAGCACCCTACCTCATCCGTGCTATTATTATTTCGGGGTTTCGTGTGCCGGGATTTCGGGATATGCGTAGACAGGAGGTCTCACACTTAGGTTTCCCGGGAGCCAAAACTCTGAAACCGGTATTCATTTCTAGGCTCATTTCGGGGTTTCTCCTTTCAGGATTTTGCGTTATAAAATGTCAAAGGGTTCATGCCCTTTGGCACTTCGAAAGCCAAAAACACCAAAGTATTAGATTTATGTTCACTAGGCCATCTCGGGGTTTTTCATCTAGTAGATACATGGAACAAAATTGTCCTTTGGGGGTCTCGGGTACCGAAATGCAAAAATGTAGATCCAAGTCACCCTATGCCATATCGGGAATTCGCAAGTCGGGATTTCGGGACTTGCGAGTACAAGAGAATACACCCTTGAGTATTCCGATTTCCAAAATGCCAAAATATCGTAACATGTCCGCACCCCATCATTTCGGGGTTTCGTATGTCAAGATTTTGTGAGTCGTGAGGACAAGGGTTCTTACCCTCTAGTTCCCAGTGTGTCGAAACTCCGAAACGCTTACCAACCACCATATGTACTCTACAGCTGGACGATCCATGCACTCCCATGGGTCTTGGGATCAACGGTCCCAATTTCTTCGTTACTTGCGAAGGGTAAAAAGGGGTCGAGGCATTATTGTCTGCGTTCCTTCATTCAATTTTTACAGTTGTAATCAGCCTCAGATCCCCCAAAAGAATCTCATTCGTGCATTTATCAAGAGGGAGGGTATCCTAGGTACCTAACCACTAAAAGGTCCCAACTCATCCACACGCTATCATTTTGGGATTTCGCAAGTCAGGCTTTCGAGACTTGCGAGTGCAAGGGAACTCACCCCTGGGTATCCTGGGTATCGAAATGTCGAAATGTTGGAGTCTACAAGGACCATTCTCCCTCGTGCAAGATTTCAATACTTAAACTATAACATCCTCCTTTGGGTCCTCGGGAAATTTACACCAAGTTTTGAAGACCAGACTAGAAGGTCTTATAGGAGGTAAAGGAGTGGTCTTGAAAGGGTGCCTTCGTGGGGAAATCTATCCAAGGCATCAAGTAAGACAAACACGGGAACAAATCTCCCGAGAGTAGACTTGAAAAAACTGTATTAGTTCTATATATATATATATATATATATATATATATATATAAACATAAGCCATACATGGTCTTTCCAACAAAAGTATGCAGCCATCCTTTCTGATCAAAACACCATGCAAACAGTCTTATAGTGAAACCATTCATAATTGCACAGACTATGAGCATACATGTCATCATATAAATTTCAAGATACAAGACATAAAACACTTATCAGAAAAACACCAAGTGTGAAGCAACTGTTGAGAGGGGTGCTCATTTCCACCCAACCGTAGGCTCAGCAACTCCGAATGGATTTACCACTAGCCACCCCGAGCTAGACCACGATGCTTGAGAATCTTTGTCTTGGTTCTTCAGTGATCGAGAATGAAGTTTACTCTCCTTCTTCTCTGCTATCGCTCACTCTGTATTTTGTTCCAGAGTTCTTCTGATCTCCTCCCCTGCGATCTCCCTCGTGTCCCCCTTCCTCCACACCTTTTACCTGCCTTTTCTTTTCCGCCGAGGTTGCGTGTGGCACGAATTTTCCACCGGTGGCCAGGTATAAGGCCTCCACGGATGGGCGGTTCACCCCCATCCCTCATTAACTCATGAGGAGCCTCTTCACCTACCATCCTGGCAGGTAATTCATTTTGGGTCCAACGAGCCGCTCTTGGTTCTCCAGGACAGTGAAGATCAAATACGGTATTGGTTTTCGGTAGAAGTTAACGCCACCATTCCAGGTTCCTTCCACCACCTTTCTTCAGTGGTCTCTTTTTCAGCACATCCCTTATATATATATATATATATATATATAATGTCAATTTACATTCATTGACCTTGTATACTAAGGTCCATTCAAAATCACACATTCACATCTTTGAGTTTTCCACAGTTCTTGGCCATCATAATTATTTTTACAGACTGGGGGAAATAGGGTGTTACAATTCCCTCCCCCTTAAAGGAACATCATGCTCGATGTTCTATCTATCATCATGACATCTATGTACAAAGGAAAAAAAAATCGGATATGCCTGTTTCACGACATCCTCCATTTCCCATGTAGCCTCATCTGGGCCAAAATGTCTCCACTGCACATTGACCTGTGCAATGGTTCAGTTCTGCAGCAGGGTTTCCTTTCTGTCCAGTATGAATTGAGGTTCTCGTAGAAATTCTCCCTTTGGTTCCACCTGGATCATAGACCAGTCAATTATATGATTAGAATCATGTACATATTTCTTCAATAATGAAACATGGAAAACATTATGTGCTTTTACTGTGGGAGGAAGTGCTAGCCTGTAGGCTACAGGTCCCACTCTATCTAGAACCTCAAAGGGTCCACAGTACCAAGGTGCCAACTTGGCACAAGCTCCCATTTTCAGAGAAATCTTCCTGGGCCTAACTCTGAGATATACATGGTCTCTCATCTTGAACTCTCTTGGAGTTCTGTTTTGGCCGACGTAAATTTTCTATCAATTATGAGCGACCTTCAGGTTTTGTTTTATCTGAGTCACTTACTGTTCCATTTCTTTCAACATGTTGGGTCCAAAAGAAATTATGTTTACGGCATTATTCCAACTAACAAGAGTGTTGCACGGTCTACCATAGAGGAATTCAAACAGACTCAACCTTAAGGATTCTTGGTAGCCGTTGTTGTAAGCAAATTCCACCAGTGGCAGGTAGTCTTCCCACTTCTTGGGTTGATGCATTACATGCATTCTTAACATGTCCTCTAGTATTTGGTTTACTCTTTCTGTCTGTCCATCGGTTTGAGGGTGGTAGGCGGTGCTAAACAACAACTTGGTCTCTAAACCAGCCATTAGTGACTTCCAAAAGTTGGAAGTAAATTTTGTGTCTCTGTCAGACACGATCTCCTTCGGCATACCATGCAGTCTGAATATCTCCTTTATGAATATGTTGGCAATGTCTATTGCCTTACAAGTTGACTTGACGGGGATAAAATGAGTGGACTTGCTCAATTTATCCACCACTACCATAATGGCGTCATTATGTTTGGTCGAGGTTGGTAACCCAGTGATGAAATCCATGGAGATGGTTTCCCATTTCCATTCTGGGATAGGTAAAGGTTGCAATAATCCTGCTGGGTGTCGGTGTTCTGCTTTAACCTGTTGGCACTCTATGCATTTGGCTAAGTAATCGACTATGTCTTTCTTCATTCCAGGCTAGTAGAAATGTTTCCTGGTGGTCGTGGTCATTTTCTGATATCCTGGATGACCAGTGTAGGGTCTTTTATGTATTTCATCCATAATGAACCTCTTCAAGTCGTCACAATCCGGAATATACAGTCTGCTTCTGTAAGTGAGCAGACCTTCTTCTGTCATCTGGTAGCCTTCATACTTTATCCATGTGGTTTCTTGTTGTAGGTACGAGGTCACGGTCTGGACGAAGGGATCTATTTCTTCTGCATTTCTGACTCTTTCCTTGACATCTATCTCGCAGGATCTCACCGCAGCCAGGTGAATTTTTTCATACTTCTACTAAGAGCATCGACCACCCTATTTTATTTTCCTTTAATGTTTTTGATTTCGAAATCAAACTCGCTAAGGAGGGCCATCCACCTAGCTTTTCTAGCATTGAGCTTTGGCTGGTCAAACAGATATCGCAATCCACAGTGGTCTATCATAAGTACAAATTTTCTTCCCAGGAGATAATGTCTCCACATTTTCAAGGCATGCACTATGGCAGCCAGATCTAGATCATGGGTCACATAGTTGATTTCATGCTCATTCAATTTTTAGGATTCATAGAAAACCACACTTCCTCCTTGCATAAGGACTCCTTCGAGCCCTTCCTTACAGGCATATGTGCACACGAGGAAATCAGCTTTGGGATCGGTGATCTTCAAAATGGGTGCATGGGTCAATATATGTTTCAGGGTCTGAAATCTTTCTTCACATTTCTATGTCCACATGAATTTTTTCCCCTTCTTCTGGAAGGCAGTGATTGGACAACTAATCTTGGAGAATCCTTTTATAAATATCTTATAGTATTCTGCTAATCCTATAAAGGATCTAATATCTGAAACATGCTTTGGGGTAGGCCATTCCATGATAGACCGGATCTAATGTATTTTTTTCTGCAAGAAGTCACATTTTTTGAATTTGGCATAGAGTTGATGTTCTCTTAGCACTTGCAGCACAAGCCTAAGATGCTCTTCATGCTCTTCTTCATTCTTGGAGTAAATTAATATATTGTCAATACAAACCAGCACAAATTTGTCTAGGAATTGTTGAGTACATTGTTCATCAAGCACATCAAAGTGGCAGGGGCATTGGTTATCCCAAATGGCACTAACAGGAACTCATAGTGACCATACTGTGTCCAGAAAGCAGTTTTATGGATGTCTTCACCCTTGATTCGGACTTGATGGTATCCCGACCTCAAGTCAATCTTTGAGAAAATAGACGCACCCCCTAATTGATCGAACATGTCATCGATCCTGGGCAAGGGGTACTTGTTCTTTATGGTTACCTTATTGATTTGTCTATAATCTATACACAGTCTAAGGGTACCATCCTTCTTTTTCACAAATAGGACTGGTGCTCCCCATGGAGACACACTGGGCTGGATATAGCTCTTATCCATCATTTCTCTTAATTGTAATTTGAGTTTAACTAATTCGGGTTTGCTCATCTGGTAGGGTGTCCTAGACACCGGCACCGCTCTCGGTGCAAGTTCTATCAAGAAGTCTATGTCTCTTCTTGGAGGTAGACCCGGTACCTCTTCCGGAAACACATCTCTGTATTCTCTCAAGGTAGGCTGGTCTTTGAGGCTTGGTTTGTCATCTTCAATAGTTTTCAACACCTGTATTGCATATAGGGGACATCCTTTTTGGCAATACTTTCTCATTTGCAGAGCTGATATTTGTCTCACCGAGACAGGTTTTCGGATCCCTTGAAGGGTTATCCTTTTCCCTTATTTACTTACACATTCTAAGGTTTTATGGTAACAATCCAATCTGGATTTATGGGTGGCTAGCCAGTCCATACCAATCAACAGATAATACGATCCCAGGGGTAATATGTTAAGGGTTGCTTGGGTGGGGAATTCACCCAACATTAATTGGCAGGTTGGTATGACCTCTGCTACCCTTCTTTTGGTGCCAGTGGCTAACTGTACCAACCATGGCTTGGTAGGTTTTTGTGGCTGTATTTTACACTTATCAACAACCTTAGGGGCTATATAAATCAAATTTGAACTAGGTTCAACCAAAATAGACACTAGATGGTTGGAAATCATACCTTCTATTTCCACCACTGAAGCTTGGTGGTCAGCTTGGTTATTATCCAAGGCTACATAAATTTGTGGCACACTCCTGGCCACATCATTGATGGTGGTAGCTTCCTGGATGTTATAAATTCCCTGACTATTCTGTTGTCGATGTGAGCAATCTCTCAGTAGATGTTCTTCTCTGCAACCCCATCATTTTAAAGGTTCTCTCTTTGGGTTATCAGTCTTCACTGGTATGGATCCAGAAGTTTTATTTTTGTCCAAGGAGGGAAGATTCTGTTGGTGTACACTAGGGCTAGGAAGCTTGTTCTTGGGTTATTCTTATAGTTCTTAAATCCTGGGGACTTAATCCCCTTTTTCTGAAATCTCAAACTATTCTTCTGCTTCCAACCTTCGCGAGGTTCTTTTCGATGTCCAAGTTGTTCATAACAATATCTTGCCTTTCGGATAGTATCTTCTAGGGTCTTTGGTTCATCAAATTCAATCCTGTTATGATAGTCCTTAGGTAGTCCACTGATGAATCATTGCACCTTTTCCTTTTCTACTTTTATGTAGGGTACATATCTCAGCAACTCGAGGAATCTGCTGACATATTCCTCTATGGAGAGTTTCCCCAGCTTAAGTTCATAGAATTATTTAGTCTTTTCGTGGAAATATTTTTCCGACAGATACTTCTTCCTGAAGTATTTCTCAAACCGTTCCCAAGATAGGTCTTCTTCGTGAATCCATTTTACATTCTTAAGGTCTTCGCACCAAATGGAAGCCTTTCCGTTCAAGTTGAAGGTGGCCACTCGGGCCTTCAAATTTTATGAGAAGTCATGGACTCTGAAATACTTCTTTAGTCCAAGCAGCTAGGCCTCTGCTTCCTCTCCCTTCTTTATTTCACCGTCGAAGGAGGGTGGTTTGGCCTTTCTGAATTCTTTGAATTTATGACCCTTGGAAAGCTTTCACTTCTTATGTTTTCTTCGGGAATAAGAACTAGTTCTGCTACTAGAAGAGTCCTTCGAACCGCCAGCTTTCTTCCCAGAGGAATCGTCCGACGCTTATCCCTTACCTCTGGGATGGACCTTTTTCGAGGTGCTCCTCTCAGTGTGGCCACTGATATGACCATGTTTCTGTACTTCAGGTTCATGTTTCATTTGTCTTTGTAGGTCAGATAAGCTCTGCAGTAAAATTGGGTTAATTCTTGTTCGCTTTTCTTGTTCTTTCATCATCCTCTCATTGTCAACCTTGCATCTTTGTAATTCGACCATGAGGCTCCTCACAGTCTCAACTAGATCTGGAGGGGTCCCTACTGCCCTTCTTTCATCAGACTCTTTATCTCTATTGTGGGAGCCTTCCCCCACCTCTTGGTGAGTCACCATTCTCTATGTCTACAATTTTCCGCAGTTGGTCTTCTGCTTTGTGTGCAAAAAGAAAACGTTGGTTGTTAGACAATGTTTATATGCATTTATAACCAGTACATAATTCATATTTTTCACATGTACACACACACAATAGGAGTTTTCATTCTTAACTTCGTCTTTTGATTAGGAAGGTTAAGACAGGGGGTTACTCCTTTCAGGAGTGCTTCGAACGAAGCTTCTGTGCAACTCGTTCATGAAACCAAGCAGGCTAAGTGTTGTAACCATGCTCTGATACCACTTTATAACACACCCACTACGGAATTCGTAAATTTTCGTCCTTTTTCATCTTTTATCCGATGAACAAAATCCCGGAATCCCTACGGGACCTTATACAGACCCTGATACCCCTTAACTGCACTCATATGATCGACGGCTATGACCATAGGTCTTATCGGGGAGGTGTTCGTCGACTTTCCCGATTTGGGAAATTGCGGTGCATGTATTCCCCTTTCTCTCCTGTCTTTCAAAGGGCCGAAATCCGAAATGGATTTAACATCTTAACATGATTAACACTGACCCAGGTTAAGTCCGAGCACTCTACTCTTCAGGATTTCGCATACCAGAACTTCGGGGGATGTGATGACAGGAGGTTTCACATCTAGGTCTCCTAGCAGCCGAAACTCCAAAAACACCAGTTCTAAACATGCTTCATTGTTTCGGGGTTTCCTCCATCAGGATTTCGGGGTATGCGACGATAGGAGGTCTCACACCTGGTTTCCCTGGGAACCAAAACTCTAAATCCTACATACATTTATATGTATATCACTCAACCCATTTTGGGAATTCACAAACCGAGTTTTTTGGACTGGCAAGCACAAGAAAACTTACCGTTAGGTATCCCGGGTGCCGAAATATCGAAGCACCCTACCTCATCCATGCTATTATTATTTCGAGGTTTCGTATGTCGGGATTTCGAGATATGCGTAGACAGGAGGTCTCACACTTAGGTTTCCTGGGAGTCGAAACTCTGAAACCGGTATTCATTTCTAGGCTCATTTCGGGGTTTCTCCTTTCAGGATTTCGTGTTATAAAATTTCAAAGGGTTCATGCCCTTCGGCACTCCGAAAGATGAAAACACCAAAGTATTAGATTTATGTGCACTAGGCCATCTAGGGGTTTTTCATCTAGTAGACACACAGAACAAAATTGTCCTTTGGGGGTCTCAGGTACCGAAATGCCAAAATGTAGATCCAAGTCACCTTATGCCATATCGAGACTTCACAAGTCGAGATTTCGGGACTTGTGAGTACAAGGGAATACACCCTTGAGTATTCCAATTTCCAAAATGCCGAAATATCGTAACATGTTCGCGCGTTGACCTTTCGGGATTCCACCCATTGGATTTCAGGACTTGCGAGTACAAGGGAATACACCCTTGAGTATTTCGATTTCCGAAATGCCAAAATATCGTAACATGTCCACGCGTTGACCTTTCGGGATTCCACCCATCATATTTCGAGACTCTCAAGTACAAGGGAATACACCCTTGAGTATTCTGATTTCCGAAATGCAGAAATATCGTAACATGTCTGTGCCCCGTCATTTTGGGGTTTCGTATACCGAGATTTCACGAGTCGTGAGGACAAGGGTTCTTATCCTCCAATTCCCGGGGTGCCGAAATGATGAAGTGCTTAACGGCCGCCATGTGTACTCTACAGCTGGACGGTCCATGCACTCCCATGGGTCTTGGGATCAATGTTCCCAATTTCTTCATTACTTGTGAAGGTTAAAAAGGGGTCGAGGAATTATCGTCTACGTTCCTTCATTCAATTTGTATGGTCATAATAAGCCTCAGATCCTCCAAAAGGATCTCATTTGTGCATTTAGCAAGAGGGAGGGTATCCTGGGTACCTAACCACCGAAAGGTCCCAACTCATCCACACACTGTCATTTCAGGATTTCACAAGTCGAGATTTCAAGACTTGCGAATGCAAGGGAACTCTCCCTTGGGTATCCCAGGTATCGAAATGCCAAAATGTTGGAGTCTACGAGGACCATTCTCCCTCATGTAATATTTCAAGACTTAAACTATAACATCCTCCTTTGGGTCCTCGGAAAATTTACACCAGGTTTTGAAGACCAGACTAGAAGGTCTTCTAGGAGGTAAAGGAGTGGTCTCAAAAGGGTGCCTTCGTGGGGAAATCTATCCTCCATTTCCCATGTAGCCTCATCTGGGCCAAAATGTCTCCACTGCACCTTGACCTGTGCAATGGTTCAGTTCCGAAGCGGGGTTTCCTTTATGTCCAGTATGAATTGAGGTTCTCATAGAAATTCTCCCTTCGGTTCCACCTGGATCACAAACCATTCAATTATATGATTAGAATCATGTACATATTTCTTCAATAATGAAACATCGAAAACATTATGTGCTTTTACTGTGGGAGGAAGTGCTATCCTGTAGGCTAAAGGTCCCACTCTATCTAGAACCTCAAAGGGTCCATAGTACAAAGGTGCCAACTTGGCACAAGCTCCCATTTTCAAAGAACTCTTCCTGGGCCTAACTCTGAGATATACATGGTCTCTCGTCTTGAACTCTCTTGGAGTTCTCTTTTGGTCGGCGTAACTTTTCTATCGATTCTGAGCGACCTTCAGGTTTTGTTTTATCTGAGTCACTTGTTGTTCCATTTATTTCAACATGTTGTGTCCAAAAGAAATTTTGTTTATGGGATTATTCCAACTAATAGGAGTGTTGCACGGTCTACCATAGAGGACTTCAAATGGACTCATTGTTAAGGATTCTTCATAGCTGTTGTTGTAAGCGAATTTCACCAGTGGCAAGTAGTCTTCCCACTTCTTGGGTTGATGCATTACATGCATTCTTAACATGTACTCTAGTATTTGGTTTACTCTTTCTTTCTATCCATCGGTTTGAGGGTGGCAGGCGGTGCTAAACAACAACTTGGTCTCTAAACCAGCCATTAGTGACTTCCAAAAGTTGGAAGTAAATTTCGTGTCTCTGTCAGACATGATCTCTTTCGGCATACCATGCAATATGAATATCTCCTTCATGAATATGTTGGCAATGTCTATTGCCTTACAAGTTGACTTGACAGGGATAAAATGAACGAACTTGCTCAATTTATCCACCACTACCATAATGGCGTCATTATGTTTGGTCAAGGTTGGTAACCCAGTGATGAAATCCATGAAGATGGTTTCCCATTTCCATTCTGGGATTGGTAAAGGTTGTAATAATCCTGCTGGGTGTCGGTGTTCTGATTTAACCTGTTGGCACTCTATGCATTTGGCTAAGTACTCAACGATGTCTTTCTTCATTCCAGGCTAGTAGAATTGTTTCCTGGTGGCCGTGATCATTTTCTAATATTCTGGATGACTAGTATAGGGTCTTTTATGTAATTCATCCATAATGAACCTCTTCAACTCGTCAAAATCTAGAATATATAGTCTGCTTTGGTAAGTGAGCAGACCTTCTTCTGTCATCTGGTAGCCTTCATACTTTATCCATGTGGGTTCTTGTTGTAGGTACAAGGTCACAGTTTGGACGAAGGGATCTGTTTCTTGTGCATTTCTGACTCTTTCCTTGACATCTGTCTCACAGGAGCTCACCGTGGCCAGGTGAATTGTTTTCATACTTCTACTAAGGGCATCGGCCACCCTATTTTCTTTTCCTTTAATATGCTTGATTTCGAAATCAAACTCGCTAAGGAGGGCCATCCACCTAGCTTGTCTAGCATTGAGCTTTGGTTGGTCAAACAGATATCGCAATCCACAGTGGTTTGTCATAAGTACAAATTTTCTTCCCAGGTGTCTCCACATTTTCAAGGCGTGCACTATGGCAGCCAGCTCTAGATCATGGGTCACATAGTTGACTTCGTGCTCATTCAATTTTCGGGATTCATAGCAGACCACACTTCCTCCTTGCATAAGGACTCCTCCGAGCCCTTCCTTACA
>ML798787.1:90723-120662 GCA_009831015.1 Picea engelmannii | reverse complement strand
GAGGGCAGTGATTGGACAACCAATCTTGGAGAATCCTTTTATAAATCTCCTATAGTATCCTGCTAATCCCATAAAGGATCTGATATCCGAAACATCCTTTTGGGTAGGCCATTCCATGATAGACCTGATTTTGTCAGGGTCTATTGCTACTCCTTCTTCGGATAGAACATGGCCTAAGTAATGTATTTGCTTCTGGAAGAAGTCACATTTGTTGAATTTGGCATAGATTTGATTTTCTCTTAGCACTTGCAACACAAGCCTAAGATGCTCTTCATGCTCTTCTTCATTCTTGGAGTAAATTAATATATCGTCAATAAAAAACAACACAAATTTGTCTAGGAATTTGCTGAGTACATTGTTCATCAAGCACATGAAAGTGGCAGGGGCATTGGTTAACCCAAATGGAACTAACACGAACGCATAGTGACCATACCATGTCCAGAAAGTAGTTTTATGGATGTCTTCACCCTTGATTCGGACTTGATGGTATCCTGACCTCAAGTCAATCTTTGAGAAAATAGATTCACCCCCTAATTGATCGAACAGGTCATCGATCCTAGACAAGGGGTAATTGTTCTTTGTGGTTACCTTATTGATTTGTCTATAATCTATACACAGTCTAAGGGTACCATCCTTCTTTCTCACAAATAGGATTGGTGCTCCCCATGGAGACACACTGGGTTGGATATAGCCCTTATCCATCATTTCTCTTAATTGTAATTTGAGTTCAACTAACTCGGGTGTGCTCATCCGGTAGGGTGTTCTAGACACCGGCACCGCTCCCGGTGCAAGTTCTATCAAGAATTCTATGTCTCTTCTTGGAGGTAGACCTGGTACCTCTTCTGGAAGAACATCTCTATATTCTCTCAGGGTAGGGTGGTCTTCGAGGCTTGGTTTGTCATCTTCAATAATTTTCAACACCTATATTGCATATAGGGGACATCCTTTTTGGCAATACTTTCTGATTTGCAGAGCTGATATTTGTCTCACCGAGACAGGTTTTCGGATCACTTTAAGGGTTATCCTTTTCCCTTCTTTACTTACACATTCTAAGGTTTTATGGTAAAAGTCCAATTTGGATTTATGGGTGGCTAGCCAGTCCATACCAATCAACAGATCATACGATCCTAGGGGTAATATGTTAAGGGTTGCTTGGATGGGGAATTCACCCAACATTAATTGGCAGGTTAGTATGACCTCTTCTACTCTAATGTCCCCAAGGTCGAGCCCAGTTGTTAATATAATGTATGAAATGAATTGTAAATATGTGTTATAGGCTGGTGAGCCAAGTTTGTATAAGTTGGTGGGCTTATGTGATTGTTAGGCCAGAGAGCCTAAGGGTTGGAGGCCAAGGGCTTGATCTTGTACTTGTATGTATGCAGAACATTTAATAAAATTGAAAACACCGCCAGGTGCAGACCAACCACGATGAATGAGTGAAAGGGGACTTAGCATCCAAAGAATGGGCAAGGAATTAGGGGCTGGAAGGTGGGAAAAAGGGGCTAAGTGTTTAGCCTAGGGGGCTTAAGCCTTGGAATAATATTTTATTATTATTCCAAAAGAACATGTGCCATTTATATATTTTTTTTATCCTAAGTTCCTGACTAAGGAAGGTGATGCGTGCTGGTGGAACGCATGCATTCTCCAAGGCGACAAGTGTCAACCCTGGTGCATGCGAATAAAACAGCCAAGGTGGACCACGAGGGGGTTCCTTCTTCCATTCGATGGGACTGCCTGAGCGTGTACAGGCTCTGATCAGTATGACTATCCCGAGTTCTGCAGAGAACCTTCGTGTGTCCCTATGATCTGAAAAGTCTGTGTCTAGCTCTGAGAAAACCCATGTGTACATTCCCTGAACCAGAAGCCTGTGTTGATTTTGGGAAAGAGTTGGTGTTTGTTCTAGAAAGTTGGTACACCCCTTCTTTGTTCTAAACTATGGAGTCTGAATCCACCCCTGTCTGAACAACTCATCACGCATCCCTGGGAATCCAGAGTGTGAGTCTATCCCGTGTTGCCAAATTGAGAAAATGGAAGTGTCCCGTCCCTGCTAAGCCTGGTTATGTTGTTGCACCTATCTGGAGCTGCCCTGGGGTGTTCTTTTCTAGATTCTCGTTGATTGTGGTGGACGTGTAGTGTTTGATCCTATGTGTCTCATTTTCCAATTTGTAGAACACTCTCTCCAGGTGCGAGAGGTGGTTGAAGTTGGAAGAACAAGTTGTTGGGCCTGTGAGTGACTCCCTCCAGGTGAGAGAGTGCGTAGAGGAAGGAGAGAACTCCTGGAAGGAATCTTGTAGCTGCCATAGAGCCCGAAGACTTCCGGTCCGGCCTGTTCCTATAACCCAAGGCAAGGGAGATTAGCAGTCGAAGGACTGTCCAGGTGACAGAGAAGGTGTATACTCATGGGTTGGAACAGGCATGTGGGGAATGAGGGTCTGTGGACAGTGAGCGTGAGAGGTTCCTGAGAGAGAATTCCATTCTTGTGGTTGTGTGTTGTTTCCCTGTAACCTCATCCTAGCCTAGGATTCCTTGTCTTGGGGTGGAGCTTAGTCCCAGCTCGGGGGTGACCCACTGTTGAGATGATGAGCAGTGCGGTCTAAGGCTGGGAGGTTCATGGAAGGCCTACACTTGGTTAGTGGAACTACCACTGTTTCAAAGATAAGTACCTGTTTATGCTTTAATCACGTTTTGCATGATTGTGTTGCTTACGTTATCATGAATTCTACTGTGTATATGAATTAATATTAAATAGTATTGATTGTTGATTATGGCAGTAATTTGTATGAATACTCTGTGTTGAATGTGTTTATTTATTTAAATGCATGTGGATTATATAATACCTGTATGAGTTATGTACAAAGTGGTGTTATAGATTTCTTTTAAGAGCATTTAAGCCTTGGTAGCCAGAAAAGGTGCGCTACAGTTTGGTATCAGAGTGAAGGTTTTGACACTGAGCCTAGATGGGCTAGTGGAGCGGTATTTGGACCGAGAGTGCGAGGGAAATTGGGTCTGGAAGGCCAATTTTGGACCCTAGTTTGCTCCTAAGTGTCAAGGAGTTACTTGACGAGTTTTTAAGCTCAGGAGGTTTAGCGGCGTGTGAAACCGCAGCTAGTGTGGTCTATGGCCATGGGGAGATAGGTCTCCATACCAATAGTGTTAGAACCTTAGGATATGTTCGGGAGGGAAGGTGAACCCTCATGATCGTCAAATCTGGGAAGTGTGCACGGGGTTTAAATCCCTTTGGAGTTGCACAGGAGTGTGGAAATCGCGATATGCGAAATTCCAAATTAGTCAGGATCGTACATCAGAAAGAATGCGTGGAGGGCGATCAACCTTTCGCTGACTCGTAACTTGAAACGGTCAAAGGGTGAGTTCATGAAGATTCATGAAACGTGAATTCACGTTTGGATCACAACTGTTGATCTAAGAGAGATCTGGACCGTTGATTTTCCAGGAAGCAATCATCATTTCGGGAGATGGGAAGTGAGGAGAGGTGAACACCTCCGAAACCCCGAAATGCCAAAAAGATCTACACCATAGATCATGGGGAGAAGAACTTGACCGTTGGATCAAGTAGTTTAGTAAACAGTGATTTTGAGATTTCGCCAGATGGAGGTTCGAGATGTGGAGTGCACGAACTCCCGATGCCTAAAACCCCGAAATGTTGAAAAGATCTGCGACGTTGATCTGAAGAGGGGATCTGACCATTGGATTCCTTGCTTGGAATGGACGTGGGTGCATGAATGTGTACCATGTGCCAGTGAGTCAAGAAGACAGGTGAGAGTGGTGGGACCCAATGATGTCACTGAAGGTGACGTGGACCCTCCTGAATGTACCATGTGCCACAGTGGTGAAGGGCGACAGTTGTGCTGTGGGCCGGAGAATAAAGTAATTCACGATTTTGGGGATTCACGAGATAAGAGCACGAGAGCTCGACATTGAAACTCATGAAGTCATGAGTAGTGAGAATGCGAGGAGAAAAGTCAACATTGCTTCTCGGGGTTTCATGAAAGGGAGGTGCCAGAGTTGGACGCCACAACTCGTGAAAGTGCGAGTAGCGAAGAAGTGCTAGCACTTAGCCCTAGCCTACGATCATGTGTAGTAGGCTCTAGTAAGGAGGGAGCCATACCCATGTCGCATCTTGGGTATCAACGTTCAAAGGAAATGAGTCGAGGATCTTCGACTCACGAACTCACGATATTGCGAGTTGCGAAAGGGTGACTTTGGTTACGGAGATATAACTGTTGGATCTTTGTGGACTGAGATTCCAAAGGTCCGAAGTCCCAGAATTTCTAGAGCCGAATGAGAGCTCAAAAAACTTATTTGAATCGAAACGTCTTTTTTTCTTCTTCGTATTGGTTTATAAATGTTTTGGATTGTTCATGAGGTTTCAATGGCCTGACAAACTTTGAATTGAATTGCACAGTGCGTGTGCAGAGTTCAATGAGAGTCAGGATTCCAGTTAACCAATGTCGAGTATGGAGTGGGAAAAGGTGCAGATTGCCTCCAAAACAGAGGATGAAAGGGTAGGAAGGAATGCCAACCTGGGAGTCGAAGGAACAAACTCTAATGGGCACGAAATAGAGATGGATAAGGAAGAACATATGATGCAACTCATCGAAATATTGCAGAAAGATGCTCAGGCTCACCTAGTTGATAGTCGAAAGTTCATGAAAAACATGGATCGACAAGGTGAATTCAACTTAAAAATGTTGAAGATCTTGTAAAGAATAGAAAAGAAATTGGAAAAAGGGAGTGACACAAGCAGATCAAGAAGTGTCAAAACCCCTGAGAGGAGAAGAAGATCGAGGAGTGGTAACAGACATTACCGTCTCTCCCTGAAGCATTCTGGCAAGGAGATACACAGTAGTTCAAGCCCGTCCCCTATCAGAAAACACCAAAAATTTGGAAGGGATGAATTGAAAGGGGAAATCAACAAGATTAAACCGCCTACATTCAATGGTGAACATAAGAAGGAGGAAGATGCTGAAACATGGTTGCTAGGTATGAAGAAATACTTCCAACTGCAGAATTATTTTTCCTATGCAGAAGGAAGAATTGCAATGTACCAGTTGAAAGGAAAAACATCCATGTGGTGGGATCAGTTGGTGCAGGTGCAACACATCAGAGAGAAAGAGGTCACTTGGAAGGAATTTAAGAGGTATTTCGAGAAGAAATACCTGACTAAAAGGTACTATGACAGAAAGATGAAGGAGTTCTTCGAACTCAAGTTGGGAAGCATGACCATTGATGAGTATGAATAAAGTTTTCTGGAACTACTAAAGTATGTTCCATTCATCAAAGACGAGGCTGTCAAAATTCAAAGGTATATGAGCGGACTTCCACCTTCCATTAGTGACAAGATTCAATATGACGATCCTAAGACCATGGAAGAAACCATAAGAAGGGAGAAATGCTTATATGAACAACAAAGAGAAAAGCCTACCTTTTGAAAGGCTTGGGATGACCAGAAGAGGTTTAAGAAGAACATAGGCAGAAGGGAAATAGGCCTCCCTTTTTCAGGAACAGTCCTTGGGGACAGTCATCTTTTAGAGAGCCCAGGAAAGTTGAAGGGAGTGAGCAGATGCCAAGACCGCCACCTATTGAGTGTTGGGGCTGTAAAGGGAATCATAGGTACAGAGACTACCCCCACAGAAAAGATAAAGCGAGAACTGTCCATATTGTTCAGCAAGCTGAAACAGTGGAGGATATGGGTAGCAGAATGCCAAGGATCTACACAGCGTTGGACAATAAGCAAGCAGAATTTCAATCGCACGTGATTGAAGTGGAAGGTATGATTAACAACCGACCACTTGTTATTTTAATTGATTCAGGGGCTAGTCATATTTATATAGATCCTAGAGTGGTGGAAAGTTTGCATTTAACAAGAAGCAAACATGAGAAGTCTTGGCTAGTGAAGTTGGCCATGGGAACCAAAAGGAAGGTCATTGAATTGGTTAAGTTCTATTCAGTAGACATGAAAGGAATGAGTACTAAGGATGAATTGAACATTCTACCTTTAGGATCATACGATTGCTTAATTGGGATGGACTGGCTGGACCAGCACCATGCCCTTCTGGACTGTCATAACAAGAGTTTTACATGCCTGAACGAAGAGGGAAATCAAGTAACAGTCCAAGGAATTCCCAGAGCCATGACTGTTAGGGAAATCTCAGCCATGCAGCTGAAGAAATGTTACCGAAAGGGCTGTCAATTATTTGCAGCTCAGGTGGAAGAAGCATCTTGAGATGTAGTCTCGAATCTAGAAGATCATGAGGTACTCAAAGAGTTCAAGGACGTATTTCAGGAGGTACCTGGACTACCTCCAAAGAGGGACATCGATTTTTCTATAAATTTGATGCCTGGAGCAGCTCCAGTTTCGAAGGCTCCTTATAGAATGAGTACTCCAGAGTTGAAAGAGTTGCAATTGTAGCTCGAAGAGCTACTAAAGAAGGGATACATTCACCCCAGCATGTTACCTTGGGGAGCCCCAGTCCTATTCGTGAAGAAGAAAGATGGGATGTTGAGGTTGTGCATTGATTTTCGGCAGTTGAATAAGGTCACTGTCAAGAACAAGTATCCTCTGCCAAGGATTGATGACCTTTTCGATCAGTTGAAGGATGCGAAAATATTCTCAAAAGTAGATCTTAGATCTGGATATCACCAAGTGAGAATAAATGATGAGGACATTAGCAATACCACCTTTAGAATAAGGTACGGTCATTATGAATTCACAGTGGTGTCATTTGGACTGATAAATGCACCTATTGTTTTCATGTGCTTAATGAATGGAGTGTTCAGAGATTATTTGGACAAGTTTGTCATAGTCTTCCTGGACGATATCTTTGTGTATTCCAAGATAGAGGAATAACATGAGAAACACCTGAGAATGGTGCTACAGGTGTTGAGAGAACACCAGTTGTATGAAAAACTGAGCAAGTGATCATTTTATCAAAGGAAGATTCATTACTTGGGACATATTATTTCAGAAGAGGGGATCGTTGTGGATCCTGAAAAGGTTGAGGCCATCTGAGAATGGTCAGTGCCAAGGAATGTGGAAGAAGTTAGATCTTTTATGGGTCTAGCAGGCTACTACAGAAGGTTTATAGACGAATTCTCAAAGATAGCTCACCCTATCACTTCCTTCAAAGGAAGGAGAATAAGTTTCAATGCACTGAAGAGTGTGAGAGCAGTTTCCAGCGATTGAAGCAGCTGCTAACCAGTGCTCTAATCCTGAAGATTGCAGATCCAAATAAGGATTATGTAGTGTGCACCGATGCGTGTAAGGAGGGGCTGGGAGGAGTTCTCAGCCAAGAGGGATTTGTAATTTGTTATGAGTCTTGAAAGCTAAAAGAGCATGAAAGGAATTATGCCACTCACGATTTAGATCTAGCAGCAATCATCCACGCCTTGTGGAAATGGAGACATTACCTCATGGGAAAAAGATTCGAGTTGAGAACAGACCATAATCGTCTGAAGTATTTATTTGATCAGCTGACTTTAAATGCCAGGCAAACCAGATGGTTGGAGTTTCTGTGTGAATATGACTTTGATATCAAGCATATCAAAGGGAAGGAAAATAAGGTGGTTGATGCACTCAGCAGAAAAGTGCATGAATTACATGCTATAGCCATTAGCATGTACAAGACTGAGATGAAAGATAGAATTTTAGAAGCTGCAAATACTGATTTGCAGTACAGAGGTCTTGTAGCAAAGCTACAGCAGCAAGAGAGACCACAGACCAAGGAAAGTTACACCTTGGGAACTGATGGTTTACTTCTGTATAAAAACAAAGTGTATGTACCCAATGTCCGAGAATTGAAGCTGGCAATTCTAAAGGAGATGCATAATGTGGCTTATGCTGGACATATTAGATATCAAAAGACTGTGGCAGCAGTCAAAAGCCATTATTTTTGGCCGGTTCTGAAGAAGGAAATCGTTGAATACATCGCCAGATGTATGGAGTGCCAGAAGGTTAAGGTTGAGCATAGGCACCCAGCAGGGTTGCTACAGCCTTTACCCGTTCCTGAATGGAAATGGGACGTGGTAATAATGGATTTTATCACAGGATTTCCCAGAACAAGCAAGCAACATGATTCAAACATGGTGGTGGTGGACAAGCTTACTAAAGCCATCCATTTCATTCCACTGAAAATCACCAACAGGGCAGCTAATGTTGCTGATATCTTTTTAAAGGAAGTTGCACGCTTGCACGGAATTCCTAAGACAAATGTGTCTAATAGGGACCCAAAATTCACTTAAAATTTCTGGAAAGGACTGTTCAAAGGATTCAGAACGAATCTGAACTTTAGTACAGCGTATCATCCTAAGTCTGATGGTCAGACAGAGAGGGTGAACAGGGTAATAGAAGACATATTGAGAATGTATGTGACGGATAAAGCATTAAGGTGGGAAGATGTTATAACCCTAAATTTCACCACACATGCTTACCTGGCATCAGGCCAACTCATATCCCTTCTTTGCCAAAACTCTGTTGAACAACTCTTTGGAAATCCTCTTGTGTAAAGGCCCACGTGCCCTAACCCATTACTGCATGCGTGTACACACTGGTTGACTCACAACAGCCCGCATGTACCTACAAAAGCACGAAAAAAGGAAAGTTTCCGACGGAAAAAAAAGTTATGGGTGATTTAAATGAAACTCCCAGCCATGCATGGCCAAGGGTTTGTCCAAAAACCTAGCTCCTTCTAGCCTATAAAAGAAGGGGTAGGGGTACCATTTGGAGAAGAAAAAAATATAGCAAAGAAACTCTGCCCATTTACATATTACATTGTCCTAACCCTTTATCCTTTCCTAATGCCAAAGGAGATTTAAAGCAAAGCAGTTGAAGGACAGAAGAAGAGGAGCCCAGGATCAGGTTCAAGGAGCGGTGGCCTATCTCAACTTTTGTAAGTTGACTCATTTTAAGTAATAAAGAGAATTCTTTTCCCGTCCCAATTCATGAACTTTCTATGGTTTGATTAGTTTATGTTTGATTTCTAACCCATTAGTATATAAGTAGCATGTATGCATACTTGTTGGTTGTCTTGAATGCAGATCATCTTTGGAAGGAGCATTGTGAACAAGTAATCAAGCACAACGGAGGATCAACATCAAATGCCAATAACGAGGTAGGTTGATCTTTCCATGCATTTACTGAGAAAAGGGGATTTAAATCTAGGGATGAAGGTAGAAAGTAATTTCTATTTGGCCATATCTACATGCAAAGTCTGAACTCTATTTGCTAGTCTGTAGGGTGTTTTTCCCAACAACATAATTGGCGACCATACTGGGGAGAATACTCTTTAGGGTTCCTGGAATTTTTATTTAGTTTTTGGGTAGTTTAAAGACTAGTTTTTTCTTTCCTGTCTTTTTTTTCGTTTCTGTAAGGTCTGAGCAAGCAGGGAGTCTGGTTTTCCATACCAGCTTTCCCTGACTTTTGCTTGACTATGTTTTTCAGGACACACAGAGGTACACGCGGCCTACACAAGGCCTGCACGCGTGTACCCGTGCCCTATCCTCTTACAACCTGCGTGTGAAGACTAGTTGTAGAGATAGCAGTAGCGTGTAGGAGTTCAGAGAACCTCAAAGGAAGTCCTCCTCTTCCCTGTCAGAATCACACATTCTCAGGGGGTTTTCTGGAATTCTGTCTGAGTCTTGTTTGCTAACAGTCCTATCTCAAATTGTTTTTTGCCTTATTATTTTTCCTTGCATTATTTTTTTTTCTGTTAGAAAGAGTATCCAAGCCTTCAAGGGATCCTGGTTATCAATACCAGAGGTCTCTTCCTGGTCTGGTCTGTCTGTTTTCATATTTTTCCTTAGAGTTTTAATATACACTCAGCCTGTACAAGGTCAGCCCGCGTGTACATGCCCACTGTTGTTGTTCAGCACGTGTTCGCACGAGTTCTGTTTGAGTGACAGTCGTGTGCTTGTACAGACTACTTTTTGTTCAGGGTGGGGTAGTCATCCCCTCCTTTGATAAGAAGTATTCCTCTCAGGTGTTTGAATCTATGTTTGAACAATCGGTAGCTTAGGATTATTTTTAGCCTTAGCTTGCTTTTTCTCATTTAAAACGTTGTCAGAAAAATAAAAAATAAAAAATAAAATTTCTTATGGTTTTTAGACAAGTGTGAGAGTCATTGTTTTTACAATTGCCATTGTGTGATTCTTTAATCTGATTCTTTGCTATCTGCACTTTAATCCAGAATTGCTTTTCTTGGTTTGTTGCTTGTTGGTAGTTTCCCTTTCTTGCTTTACTAGCACTTAAATAAATAAAAAATATCTTTATGTTTTCTTCTTTGGTTGAAGAGTGTGTTTCTGCATCATTATCTAGGGAGAAGTCTTTTATTTCATAATTTTTTGCAATTCACTTAGATCATAAGTAGCTTGTAGTCGAGTGAAATTCCTTTGAGTTTGTTGTCCAAAATCTTAGAAAAATTAAAAATCTTTCTTTGTGAAAAGTTGTTGAAATTTTGCATTCAGTAAAAGCTTAGTTTCCGGATTTTTTATTCATTTTTTGCTTTCGTCTTTTACACATCATAAGTTTCACCCTCATACCCCTTAATGTAAGAGAAATCCATAAAATAAATGCTAATTTTAAAATCTACTAGACTTTTATGTTTGTAGGGTTCACAAACTAGTTCAGGACTAGGGCCTTGGATTAGGTTGGAGAGGAAACTCTTCAAGGCCATTCAAAACCAATCATTGGAGTCTGAGATAGGGAGTGTCTAATTCTAGTTTCGTGGAAGTTATCTGGGACCCCCCTCTAACACAGGGGATAAACATGAGGTCACGTGCGGAAAGGTAGCGGAGATAACCCCTCCAAAGCCGGACCAATCGTAGTGTAGAACACATATAGAGGGCTTGTTTTGGGATTCCATCGTTTGCATTTGCCATGGGGCTTCGTGGGTCTCGAATCCGTTCGAGGTCCTCAGTTGTCTTTCAGACCATTTTCTCTTGATACCCTTGACAGGTTTCGGGCTCAATACCCTACTCATTGTGGTCTACCCAACTTTCGACTGTACTCGCCTGGTGACTGTTCGCGTGCTGGAAACCTAGTTGCCAATATCTTTAGGTACATACACAGGTGACTACGGGGGTATACCATGGTACCTAGGATAGACATCAGGCCACGCTTTGCAAAGCATACCTAGAGGGTGCTTCCATGTTCGATTTGCACTTGCACCGGTAAGTTGCTCTAGTGTTGGTTGTTGTAACTGTTCTTCCAAATAATTTAGTGTTTGCTTGTCTTATCTTCTAGGGACTGTTTTTTCTTAGTGTGTGTTACTTTTGAGCGTTTAGACTACCTTAGAGTGTCTTGGATCTTCTCACACAGTGGAGGATCCTGAGCTCCACCAGTCATGAAGGCTTCTTGGCCTGTCGCCGGTTACACTGGAGCCACCCCCGCCACCATTAAGGTGGAAGCTAGACCAACAAGGGTCTTTTGAAGTGACCGGGTTACAAACCATTGTGCCCGAAAAACCCCCAAAGGAATTGACCATTTTGAACCTTGAAGCAACCACTCTTGGCTCGGTTGAAACCCCAACCACTGATATCTTGGCACCGTTTATTGTACCAATCCAATTTCACGAATTCCATACAGTGCCTCACATAGCAATGGAAACAAATGATGTTACTTCTTCTGGGAACTCTTCAATTCCCACCACGGTTGTCACCACAAGAGAGTCATCTCCTAACCTACTGTCGTCGGTCCGAGCCACCATGGTCTCGGTCACAACTATGTCGCACAATGGACCGAACCCATCTACGGTGGCGGCCACAACCCCCTTCACACCTAGTGCAACAGGCCCTCTGTTCTCATACGGTATGCCTAGTTCGGGTACCAATCCTGTACTCTCCTACTCCACTTTACAGACTTTGGGTTTGGGGGCAGGGAGCTCTAGTGCTCCTCTGCAAGGTCACTTGGGGGGCACTCCTATCCCTTTTAACACTTTTCCTTACGCAAGAGGTCATATCCCTCCTTCGTCCCCTTCACTCGGTGGTTCACATCAGTAATCCGTCGAGCAACCTACACACAATAGTTTATTTGGAGCAGGGAGTCAAGGACCACCTTCGCATAGTATGTTGATAGGTTTGACACTATTTTCTTGGAACAGAACGTTTGGTAACAACACATTCTCATCAATCGCTTTCCCGACTGGGGGCAACCCCATTTTTGGACAATCTACTCCTGCGCAGGGTACTATTCCTGCACAGGGGGCACACATAGCAGGACCTTGGAATTCAAGGCAAGGATCCGTTCCCTTCTTCGAAATGTCGTTCTGGGGTAATTCTTTCCACAATCAATGGAACCCCGGACAGCCCACTATGCCTATCCCCACGGGACTGACATGGGGTAATCCTTCCCAAAATCCTTCGAATACAATGCATGCCCAACACTCTATGTCCTTTTTGGGAAATCAGTCGATGATGTCTCCACAGATGCAAAATCCTTACGCTGGATAGGGCCATGGTTTCTATCAGAATCTGGGCCAGTAGCCAAACTTTTCCTAGCAACCTGGTGCCATTCAAACTCCAGGACCCTTTTTCCTAGGTTATCAGCAGCAACCCAAACTACCATTCCTGGTGACTTTACACTTGCCATATTTGACAAGGTTGTTGAATGACCCCATTTGTCATGATCCGCATTGGCCTCCGATGCCAATGAAGTTGTCTTCGAACATTACAAAGTTCGAGGCCAAGCCTAATGAATATCGAGGTGATCATGTGACTACCTTTCATCTTTGGTGCTCATCTAACTCATTAAAATATGACTCCATACAGTTGCGATTGTTTCAACGTACTCTCATTGGGAGTACCGTGAAATGGTACATCGAGCTCGATCGCTCAATATACTCTTCTTTTGGTGAACTGGCAATGGCCTTCCTTAACCATTTCCAGTTACCTGTGAGATACGACATTGGCATGGAGCTACTTGCCAATTTTGAATAGACAACAGTGGACCATATATCTGATCATATCTGAGAGTGGAGACGTCGGAAGAGTTTAATGAAGGTACTAGTTCCACCAGCATTCCTGCTTGAGTGGTTCCTTAAGTCTTTGGTCCCACAGTTATCCAAAGACGTCGCGACATCTGGAGTCTTCTCCGAAGAATATGCCATCATGAGGGTTCAACAGTTTGAGCTCATCTATTCTCAGTCTGGTTTATTATACAACATCTTGCCAGATGCACCACGTTCGATATTGGATAAAACTAGACAGAGATTTGGACCACATGCCGATGGTATTGTTGGTTTAGCACAAACCAAGCTCGCTGAGCAATTGACAAAGCAGTTGCAACAGTTATCCATACAACACACAGCGGCCAACCAAACTACTGATTTGGTTGCTCCTCCTACCTAAACGTCAGAAGTACACACCGTGCAATCGACTAACCCATAGGCCACCCAGCAGCCTGAAGGGAAGAAAAAACAACAAAAGAAGGGTAAGGGGGATAAAAAACCCACTGATAATGCTGGCGGGAACAACACGAAAAAACAGAAGGCGAGGTATCCATGAAACTTGTGCGTGGAATACCACCCAACCCATCTTTGTCCTCAACTTGCAGAGACCCAAAATTTTGTCACACAACAATAGCAAGAAGTGTTGACTAATCCCTTTCAACATGGGAAAAATCTAACTCAAACCTCTACAAGCACAAAAGGGGGTAGCCAAGAAACCTGCCCGCCTCCAAATAATCCCTCATCCGCGAACGTATATATGGTTAGGGGTGATGCTTTCATATCAACTAGAGTGCATGATTATAATAAACCAAGCGCTTCTAAGAAGGGTAAAGAAGTTGATCTCCCATCTCTTCCTCTACAGATTGAGAAGACGTTGGGAGAAAAAATGACACACATTCCAAAGGGTGCATTTAAAAAAGCTTCTCACAACCCAAACACAAGGGCCGCCCAGAATTACTTTGTGGTGGAAGATTTATCACAAACCGCTTGTGCGATGTCTGCTTTAGAGGTCCTCCAAAGCTACCCTGCTCAGAGGAAAGCCTTGTTAACCACTTTGGGCTCTACTAAGACTTGTAATCTGGGTACCATCATGTTAGATACAACTGACTTAAAACCTCGTCTACCTTACCACGTAGTGTTTCAGATAGTAGTGGCTCATCCCATGAAAACTTTTGCTCGGAATATCTTCCGCACGGTGGTCGACGAGGGTGCCTCGACATGCGTTATGTCGTTAGCATGTTGGAAGGCCATTGGATATCCCATTTTGTCTCCATCACCTACTCTCCTCACTGCTTTCGATGGTCATTCATTCTGACCACATGGCATCGTTCCTTCTTTCCCTGTGCAGTTAGGAGGGAAAACCATGTGTGTCGAAGTAGAGGTAGTCGATACTCCCCTCGAATATAACCTCTTGTTAGGATGGAGTTGGACTTATGCTATGCAAGTTGTGGTTGCTATAGTTTTCCGAGTCTTGTTGTTTCCACACGAGGGTCGGATAGTGACCATCGATCAATTGTCTTTCTCCAGACCTGACCCAGCTTTGGGGGCATCCACGTTCCCGATGATTGATAATCCTCAACCAGGTTTCGTTAACGTAGGATTTGGTTTGTGCCCATCCTTGATGGGTGCCTTAGATTACCCACCTTCTCACGATGATATCAAATTTATATCTAATCACCATAAGGTTGAGATTTTTCAAGTTTCGTCATTCCGCATGACTTACTTTGAGGATCCTCAGATTCTTACTTCTCTATCAGCCATGATGGATGAGACAGGGCACCCAGGCATGTCCATGCCCTTGTCTTCCACTGAAGTAGCATACTCTTTAGTCCAACAAGCTTCAGCTAACCCTGATCCAACTCCTGCACAAGAGTTAGATCCACTTCTAGAGCCTATTTGGGCTCAGGGTTCTCTCGCTAACGTTGATTCGTTAGACTTAGTCTTACCTTCTGATGAAGCAGTAATCGAAGCAATGACTAGTCCAGACAAACCTTGGGAGGATCTTATCACAAATCATATTTTCTCCCAGAGTTAAGTCGAATCGAAGCAGGAGAATTCACCGTTACCATGACGGGAGATCAACCGTGTCCTATTAATCTCTTATCTACACATGAAATTTATGTTGAGGGAAATATGGTGACTATCGCTGAAACTATACCAATCAACATCTCCCGAAAACCTTGTGTCGTAGAGAATGTCTTCGTCGGAGTGGATTTCTCCCCCGAAGAGATTCAAATTTACATGGATATTTTCAAAGAATTCTGCGACGTTTTTGCCTGGTCTTATGAGGAAATGCCAGGTATCGATCCAAAAATAGTTGAACATGAAATAACAACGTATCCTGATGCCAAGCCTGTTCGACAGAAACTTCATCCAGTTAATCCCAAGAAAGTAGTAGCCATCAAGATTGAGGTTGAGAAATTGCTAAAGGCAGGTTTTATTTATCCTATCCATTTGACTCAATGGGTGTCAAATCCTGTGTCGGTCAATAAAAAACAAGGCATGATTCGTGTATGTATCGATTTTCATGATTTGAACAAGGCATGTCCCAAAGATAATTTTCCAACACCATTCATTGACCAGATCATTGATGAATGTGCTGGTTGTGAATCCTTTTCTTTCATGGACAGTTTTTCGGGATATAATCAAATCCAAATCAAACTCGAAGACCAACATAAAATGGAATTCATTTGTCCATGGGGTACATTCACATATCGTAAGATGCCTTTTGGCCTTAAAAATGTTGGAACCACATTCCAGCGGGCCATGTCTTTTGCTTTTCATGACCTCAAGCATATAGTCAAGGCCTACCTAGATGATTTAGCATCATGCTCTCGCAAGAGAACGGATCATCCCATACACCTTAGACTAATCTTTGAACACTGTCGCTACTTTAGGATTTGCTTGAATCCAAACAAGTGCAGCTTCTGTGTAATTTCAAGACGTTTGTTAGGTTTCATCGTATCAACAACAGGGATCATGGTCGATCCTCTTAAGGTGGAGGCAATAATCCCGTTGGGCCCCCCACACACAATCCTACAACTTCAGAGTCTACAAGGCAAGGCAAACTTCTTACGACGCTTCATCGCCAACTATGTCGAAATCACCAAGGGATTTATGTGTTTACTAAAGAAAGATGTTCCTTTTTTCTGGGACGAAGCCACTCAACGCTCTTTCGATGCACTAAAACACGCCCTCACAACCGCACGTCTGCTACGGCCACCTAACTATAACAAAGATTTCTTATTATATCTGGTTGTCATAGAGTCAACCATTGGCATGGTTTTAGTTCAGGAAGATGATTCGTTCTTAGAATACATGATCTATTACCTGAGTCGAGGCCTTGTAGGACCAGAACTCAATTATTCTCATATCAAAAAACTTGCATTGGAAGCAGTTCATGTTGTTCAACAGTTCCGTCACTATGTTCTGTTTCGCAAGACCACCATCATTGTTGTCGTGAATCCATTCCAGTACATGTTGACACGACGAGTTATAGGTGGAAAAATCAGTAGATGGATAGTCATCCTCCAAGAATTTGACTTAGACTTCATTTCAGCAAAGTCCAAAAAGTCATTGGTCTTCGCAAAGCTTATTTCAGAACTTTCGGTTGAGTTAGGTGACGTTGTGCCTGAGGAATCTCCTATCCGGAGAGATATGTTTTTTATTACATCTTCAGATCCCTGGTACGGAGATATACTTATCTATCTCCATACTTTGAAGTGCCCCACCTCTGCTTCTCGTGACAAGCGTCGGCGGATACGCCATCAAGCTAAGAATTATCTCATACTCGATGATACGTTGTATCGAAGAGGTGTAGACTGTGTCTTACGTCAATGTATCACACATGAGGAGGTAGTCATCGTGATCAATGATTGCCAGACTAGAGCTTGTGGCAGTCATTTGTCTAGGCTGACAACAGCCCAAAATATTCTACGAGCAGGTTACTTCTGGCCGACACTTATCAAAGATTGTATCGAATCGGTCAAGAAGTGTCATCCATGATAAATCTTCTCTCAAAAGATGAGGGCACATCCTGCTCCTATGTTTCCTATCATCATAGTTGGTCCCTTCACTAAGTGGGGAATTGATTACACTATTTGCAACCCCCCGTCAGCAAGGGGGCACCGCTATATCATCATAGTTGTCGACTACTTCACTAAGTGGGTCAAAGCTATGCCAATGTTTAAATATGATGGAGAGACTGCAACTCTCTTATTAATCAACCAGATCATAGCAAGGTTTGGCGTCTTGAGAGAGATTGTCACTGACCATGGAAGTCACTTTCAGAACCAAATCATGACCGAATTAACATCAAAGCTTGGGTTACGGGAAGAGCATTCATCACCTTACTACCCCCAAGCCAATGGGTAGGTGGAAGCTATAAACAAAACTCTTAAGACTATTCTACAGTGAACTATCAACTCAGCCAAGTCAAATTGGCATTTTATGTTATACTCGGCATTATGGGCTTACCGAACATCTGTTAAGATTGCAACCGGTTTCTCACCTTTTCAACTTGTTTACGGGATGGAGGCAGTCTTTCCCATCGAATGTCAGATCCCATCTCTAAAATTGGTCGTACAATTATTTCCAGACACTTCTCCACTTGAAGAACGGTTAGTACACCTTGAGCAGCTCAATGAGCAGCGTCGCAATGCGGCCCTGGCCAACAAGGCTCACAAACATAAGGTCAAGTGTCAGTATGATAGGTTCGTTCGTCCTCGGATTTTCTCTATCAAGATAAGGACCTTGTTCTGATCTATGATCAAGATAAGGACCCCCTAGGGGAAGGAAAATTTAAACCCATGTGGTTCGGACCCTTCATTATAAAAGAGGTATTAAAAAAGGGCGCTTATTGTTTGGTTGATTTTGACGGGAATGCTTTGGCAGAGCCTAGAAATGGGCTCTACCTCAAGAAGTATTACTCATAGACAGGTCACTGTGGGTAACTTTTTGTAACATATGTATAGTCTTTGTACTACTACTTTTTGGTTTCTTTTGAGTGTTATGGACGTGTCATTGATGTTATCTTTCATCAATATGGTAGATGTCAAGTGATTCTGAGGTGTTCATTGGGTATGCAGACGGTGCTAGTCGGCACATGCAGAGGCTTGCCTCCGCATCTTGGGTAATCTTTACACCTCAGGGCCAGTTGTTATCTTCCAGAGGTATATGCTTAGGTGACACCACAAATAATGTCATCGAGTATAGTGCAGTTATTGAGTTGCTTCGTGACTCCTTGTCATTGGGTATCTCTCATCTTCGGGTCTATCTCGACGCTCAACTGGTTGTGTCACAGCTAAACGGAGTATACCAGGTTCATGATCCAACTTTACACTGACGATTCCTTAGGGTACATCTCTTAGAATGAAACTTTGATTATATTACATATTTTCATGTTCCTAGGAGATTAAACCAAATTACAGATACTCTAGCTAATCAAATTTTAGATTGGCATCTTGCACACTTATGAAAGAACATTGACATAAGCATGTAAATACATTTTTGCACATGTGATCCATAAGACACAAAAGATCAAAAAACCATATATAACATCATAAAACAACCAAAGTACATAGATGGACGCAAGCGCCTCAAAAATGGGACTAATAACGAGTCACAGGGCTTATGCCCTCAAAAAATATATACAAGTAAGTGCTCGTGGCACATAAAAAGTCTAAATAGGTTCAGGGCCTATGGGCCCTGTTATAATAGTCCACAACATGGGTTAGAAGCCTAAAAAATCGGACCCACGTCCAAGGTACCCACACTACATGAGGTTGCATGGATGGCGGCAGGTCCTCTATCTCTGCCATCGGGACTGTGCGAGTGAGTGTAGTGAAGTTCTGCTCAACTCGTCTAAGGACTCTCTCAGCCTCCTCGGCTGGGAGGTTCCCTACTACTGGTGCTCCTCCAGAGGCGAAAGCTGCGACTTCTGGCCGAGGACGACACTTGTTCTGTGCATAATCGATAGGTTGCACAGGTCCCACATCTACATGCAACAAACGTTTACCTGTCAAATACTCTGGCATAAAAAAAAAATTATATATATCACAAAAATGACTTAAAAATTACATATGAAAACAAAAAAACTACAAAGGTGGAGACTTACCCATCTCCCCTCGCTCCTCACCAGGAGGCAAGGGTATCTCAGGATCTCTAGAAAAATCTATCCCTGCATATGGGTAATCCTAGATCACAGGGATCTGTCATGACAGCCATGCAAAGAAGTCATCATCGAAGGACTCATTGGTCCTTCCACCACCCTGTCGCAGTAGTAATACTGCCCATCTACACACTGCAGGAAATGAGGCCTAATGTCCTCGTCCTACTTCCCGAGGGCTAAAGCTTGGAACTCTCTCAAACAAAAATGAACACAAGATCGTCCCAAACCTGAAATTCCTTTGTGTCTACTGTCGGCACTCTATCAATTGCCTCTTCATGCACTCTACTAATGTGGTACTCCAGTCAAAAATCTATGCATTCAAGCACTGGATCGCATTGTTCATCTGTGCACGAGAAGCTCGATGCAAGCCTACTGAGCCGGTAGTCCGCCCAATCAGTAACAATATCGCTTGCAGCGATAGTTTCGTCATCTTATTGATGGGTACCTAGGAGCCCGCACAATCAGTCCCATCCTCACAATGCTTGGTTATCAGTTCCGATATCTTACTCGGTCCTGCAAGAAACGTCCTAAAGTTGACTGGTTCCCCTCTCCTTGAGAGGCCAATCAAAAAATAGATATCCTCGGTGGTGGGAACCAATGATTTCCCCTCTAACATAAAGACCTCTGCATCGGGGTGCCAGTAGTCAATCAAGGCATTCAGTAGCCTTGGTTGTGCACACATAAATGGACACAGAAAGAACTTTGGTAAATCGCATTGCATCAACACGGCCACAACATTCAGATCTCCCGCAACCAACTCACTGATTGCTTCATGCTCCATTTCCCTCCACTGGACATACATCTTGCCAACACAACAAGGTTCAGAAGGGTCAATACTTGATCTTTACTTCTTTTTGCTATCAAAGGGGGGTCCACGTGAGTTGTAGAGGCGATAGTTTCATGTACACGAGGGAAGACTTTACTATGTCCGAGTGTACAGGCGGCCTGTCCAGAGACAGCCCACGTGTACCTAGGGCCGACCTTTTTAAGGTCAGCACCCACCCAAAAAATGAACTTAAAAACAAAATTGAAGAATTGAATAGCTAGATAAGGGAGTTTGTACTTACTTAGTCCAAGAAGAAGTTCGTTTTGTCCACTGTAGCTCCCGAAATCATTGTTTTTAGCAAAGGGGGTATTTTGGCTCCAGGGTCAATTTCCAAATCAGCAATGGTGATAATGAGCTGCCAGCTTCTATTTATAGACTTTTTGGCCTCTTTTTGTCACTTTTTTGGCCTCCCTTATCAGTTTCTTTATACCAAAAACCATTTAGAGTGATTCAGGAGTTATATGGGAGGGATTTGATCAAGTATTGGGACACTTTTTTTGAGTTTTGAGAAAATTTTGACTGTCCATAAAAAAAAATTTGAGAATCAACTTGAGCATATAGGTTAAGTTATTACCCCAACTTTTTCATCTCGTTTTCTTTTTCCTCTGCTATAGGATTGATCCTGTTGGCGAAGAAAATCACTCCTGGATTGCTAACAGGAGCAGAGCCCGACGCCCATCAGTTTTATGTCACAATTGTTCATAGATGGGTGATCGAATGGCGTGAAACTCAAAACAATAGCGTTCCAACTCTGAAACTAGGTCAAGTATGCATGACCAAGTGAGGTCTTGCATAAACTTCAGACAGCAAGCTGTAGTAAAGGGTGGACAGGTGGAAGACTTATACAAGAGAGAAGCGGAGGTCTATTATAAACAACAAGTTTCTAACAGACTGTAGAGGAAGGATTTTAAACACAAGATCGGCTTACATTCAAACGCAAAAACCAGAGAATGCAGTAATGCAACAATAAATCTGATATCATAACATAACTACAATAATTCACGTGAATCATTCAATCATGAATTCTCTAAGCATGATATGAAAATTAGATGGAGTAAGAAGAACTGTCTATCATAAAACCAGAAATCTCATATACAGATGCATAAACTAAAAGCTAGGATAGCTGCCAAAACATTACAGTAGGGAGCTCTGCTCTACCATCGATACTTACAAAAATACAAAGACTGAGTTTATATACTTAGGAAAATTCTCCTAACAGAGGTGTGACCAGTCGCCCACAGCTTGGTGTCTCTTCAGTCAAACTCGTACTGATATCTTTCTTTAAGTGCCATCTTAACTACGCATGGCTCCTGTAAGGAGGGAAGCTGAACCATTAAGTGCTAGGCTAGAGTGCGCAGACTTCTCTGTCAAGTTGAGGACTTCGGCATGGCATTTTTTAGAAACTCGATACACAGGACTTCCTCGGGCAGATGGTTTGCCAGACCCTCCATCCCCTCACTTAATGAATGAAATGAGGTTTCAACCACCCGCTCTTGTCGTCGTTTACTTCAGACGAGAAACAGGACCGAGGGCGGGTCAAATGGCACTTGGAGGTCGTGGAAATTTCTTCTGTGAATCATGCATGGCATCTTCGGCCCTTCCTGAACAGCTTTTTCCTTTACAAGTGACCATGGGCTGTGACCGCGCGCTTATCCCCAAAGCGCTTTCGGCGTTCGTGAACGGAAGGAGTTAATCCTTTCTTCTTGAAATCGCGATGAGTGAAACGCCGAGATGGCTTTAATTTGGCCCCACGCACCCTCTGGATATGATGGTCCTAACTTCACCCGACGGTGTTGTGGGCCTTAGGTCCTGAACGCTCTCGTCATCTCATGCATCAGGAAAAGATGGAGTCATTTTTTGCACGTTGGAGTTTCGATGAGCGAGGCGTCGAGATGAGTCTACTTGCTGCCAGGTGTCCCCTCTGGATGGATGGCTAAAAACACTTCGGCGATACTGTGGGCTCGAGTCCTGAATTCTTTCGGCGCTTCGCGTCTCGCAGCTGGGAGGAGGCTGGTCCTCATTCTTCAAAGTTGCGAAGGACGAGGAGGCGACGGAGCCAAATCGCGCACCACGTGTCCCTCTTTGATGGACGGCTGAAAATGCTTCGTGGCACCGCGGGCCCCAGCTTCTATGCTTTCGGTGTTCGCGAATGTGAAAGGGCTAACCTTCGCTGACTAAAATCACGATGAGCGAAACATTGAGGCGGCTCAATCTAGTGCCACACATCCCTCTGAGATCTGACGGTCTTGAACTCGCCCGACACCGCTGTGGGCCCAGGCCCAGGACTCCCCTGGCATCTCGTGCATCGGAACACGATGGAGTCGTTTTTTTCACCTTGGAGTCGCGACGGGTGAAACGCCGAGATGGCCAGCTCTTGCGACACGCGTCACTGGATCGGATGACCCATATTCAGCCTCCAAACATAGGAGTCTTCTTTGATGCTATATGTCGGGTAATTTGGAAACTCTGAGATCCCGATAACCGTTGATCTGCTTCGTGGATAGATCTCGGCTGCCGATGGCAAAACTTCGCCTGCTCACTTGACTCATAACCGGAGAAGAGATCCTTCTGCTGTTGCGCTTGGGTGTTTCCCGTGCAACCTGCAGGTTCGGGTGCTCTCGAGCCCAGGACAAGAATTATCGCTAACATTAGGCTCCATGGAGGATAGAGTCGTCCCTGTGATGCTCTAAGAACTCATTCTGCAGCTTCAGTGCCTTGTTGTTGGGCTATGGAGTCATGCTCAAAACATCCCGCTGCTGAAAATACAGGCCGAAAAATAAAAGAAACAAACTAAAGATACATGCTCAAAGGAGCTTATTTATATACAATCCTAAACTAATAAAACACTTTAGATGGGGCTAGGTGAAAGCAGATTTCCACCATAGCCATTCAAGTAGCTTCCTGGATAGAAGCTCCTTCCTTGTGTCAATGATCATCACCAGATGGTGTAACCGTGACCGCAGAACGGTTACATTCTTCAACTCCTTCTTACAGGATTGAGTTGAGATGAAATAGGGCAGCTCCAATTTATGAAGGAAATGCGACTCCATGTATTCCTTCACAGGCTCATAGGACCAGTGGCAAACTCTATAAAATTGGCGATAGGCAGCCTCCTTTCCTACATAGTTGTGGATGTGTGGTTGAAAATCTATGGTAAGCACAAGTGGGTGGATAGCTGACGTAGGCTGATTGATCTCAGGCGGTGGCTGCTCGCTGACTGGCTCTGCTCAGTCTGTAAACTGCATCTTCGACTACTCCTCTGGTTCTTCTGGTCCCTCTTCTTGGCTCTTCCCCGGGTCAGATTCATATTCATCATAAATAGGGACCATGGGGTGGTTCTGTTGGTTGACTGTCTCTTCAATATATTTATAGTGATCAAATGTAGGATAAGCTTGTTGCTCATCATCACTATAATATACATCAAAGAGGGGTTGTTCTTCATTGATATGCCCCTCCTCCAGAAGAGTGATCCCATCAAAAATTTATATTTCAGGGGACAGTGGGACCTACTGCTTCTGGCTGCTCATACATAATCCTTTTCTCTTTAATCCCAGGTAAACATATATCGTGAGAAACCCCCTGGGGGAAAAGAGAAGAATCCTCTTCCACAACTAACCCCTCTTTTAAAAAGAGAGGGTCTTCGTCATCATGAGCAGAGCTACTAGGAACATATGCTTCAACTCGATACTCAGGTGAGCCATCTACCATGAACCACATCTGCTCTGCAAACTCATAATCTCCAGAAGAGGCATGTTGATCTTCATGAAGATCTAAAAGAAAAGATGCATCTGATATGATGTCAAATGCTTCCGTTCTGGGGCAAACAGAATTAATATCGTCCAACACCTCTATATTTTCACAGTAGATGCTTTCTTCCATAGTAAGGGCTTCATCATGGGCATGGTCTTCAGGGCCAACAGAGGCTTCATGAAGTGAAGAAAACTCTTCGCAACAATTTTCAAACAAGCGAACAGCTGGATAGTAGTCTTTGCAAAATGAATTGAAAGTTGTATGAAAACCTGTTAAAGAGTGTATTCTTACAACGGGAAGAGACCGACACCATTCAAGAGCAGCTCCCTTCAATGAATACCTGAAGAGATTAATCTGGACATCCTCATGCGTGATATTGTGTCGGTGGATAGCCTCATGGAATTCCAGTAAATGCTCAGCTGGTTCTTCCCAATCTGATGCATGAAATTCTGGGAGGAAATCTTCCCATTGGTCTCTATCAGGAAGTGCATTAGGAAATCCAACTATCTAAGAAAAGTCACAGAAAGAAAACCTTTGAGCCAGAATTTTCTCCATATCGAACTAGTGGAGTCGCCAATCGATCCTTGAATCATGGATTCACCAAGTGAAAGATGCGTAGCTTCAAATATTCCTGGTCCTTGTTCACCATCAAAGGCCAGATATTAACGTTGTCGTTACCCCAGGAGGCTTCTCAGACTGAGAAAGCAGCTACTAAAACCTTCTCGAGAAAGCTCCTCAGGGTCAGCTTTCAGGTGTGCTAACAGTAGTCACAGCTGAAATAGTGATGTGGAAACAATGGAGTCGCCACAGTGGAGTCGCCAGGTGCACAGTAGCAATCTTTAAGGGCTCTGATGTTTGATGCACCTTCAGAGTCAGAGGCTCAATGTCGTTCTGCCCAGGGAAAATCTTCAACTTTGTCCCCGGCAACGGTGCCATAAATGTTGGCGACGGAAGTCACTCCTGGATTGCTAACAAGAGCAGAGCCTGACGCCCATCATTTTTATGTCATGGTTGTTCATAGATGGGTGATCGAATGGCGGGAAACTCAAAACAATAGCATTCCAACTCTGAAACTAGGCCAGGTATGCATGAGCAAGTGAGGTCTTGCATAAACTTCAGACAGCAAGCTGTAGTAAAGGGTGGATAGGTGGAAGACTTATACAAGAGAGAAGCGGAGGTCTGTTCTAAACAACAGGTTTCTATCAGACTGTAGAGGAAGGCATTTAAACACAAGATCAACTTACATTCAAACGCAAAAACCAGAGAATGCAGTAATGCAACAATAAATCTGATATCATAACATAAATGCAATAATTTGCACGAATCATTCAATCACGAATTCTCTAACCATGAGATGAAAATTAGATGGAGTAAGAAGAACTGTCTGTCATAAAACAAGAAATCTCATATACAGATGCATAAACTGAAAGCTAGGATAGCTGCCAAAACATTACAATAGGGAGCTCTGCTCTACCATCGATACTTACAAAAATACAAAGACTGAGTTTATATACTCAGGAAAATTCACCTAATAGAGACGTGCCTAGTTGCCCAAGGCTCGGTGTCTCTTCAGTCAAACTCATATTGATATCTTTCTTTAAGTGCCATATTAACTACGCATGGCTCCTGTAAGGAGGGAAGCTGAACCATTAAGTGCTGGGCTAGCATGCGCAGACTTCTTTGTCGAGTTGAGGACTTCGGCATGGCATTTTTGAGAAACTCGATACACAGGACTTCCTCGGGCAGATGGTTTGCCAGACCCTCCATCCCCTCACTTAATGAATGAAATGAGGTTTCAACCACCTGCTCTTGTCGTCATTTACTTCAGACGGGAAACAGGACCGAGGGTGGGTCAAATGGCACTTAGAGGTCACGGAAATTCCTTTTGTGAATCATGCATGGCGTCTTCAGCAATTCCTGAACAGTTTTTTCCTTCACAAGTGACTATGGGCTGTGACCGTGCGCTTATCCCCAAAGTGATTTCGGCGTTCGCGAACGGAAGGAGTTAATCCTTTCTTCTTGAAATCGCGATGAGCGAAACGCCGACACGGCTTTAATCTGGCACCACGCGTCCTCTGGATCTGACGGTCCTAACTTCACCCGACGCTGCTGTGGGCCCCAGGTCCTGAACGCTCTCGTCATCTCGTGCATCGGGAAAAGATGGAGCTATTTTTTGCGCGTTGGAGTTGCGATGAGTGAGGCATCGAGATGGCTCTACTTGCTGCCAGGTGTCCCCTCTAGATGGACGGCTGAAAACACTTCAGTGATACTGTGGGCCTGAGTCCTGAATGCTTTCGGCACTTCGCGTCTCGTGGCTGGGAGGAGGCTAGTCCTCGTTCTTTAAAGTTTCGAAGGGCGAGGAGGCGATGGAGCCCAATTGCACACCATGTGTCCCTCTTTGATGGAGGGTTGAAAATGCTTCATGGCGCCGCGGGCCCCAGCTTCTATGCTTTCGGCGTTCACGAATGTGAAAGTGCTAACCTTCGCTGACTAAAATCACGATGAGCGAAACGCCGAGGTGGCTCAATCTAGTGCCATGCATCCCTCTAAGATCTGACGGTCTTGAACTCACCCGACACCATTGTGGGCCCAGCTCCGGGACTCTCCCGGCATCTTGTGCATCAGAACACGATGGATTCACTTTTTGCACCTTGGAGTCACGACGGGCGAAATGCCGAGATGGCCAGCTCTTGCGACACGCGTCACTGGATTGAACAACCCATATTTAGCCTCCAAACATAAGAGTCTTCTTTGATGCTATATGTCGGGTAATTTGGTAACTCCGAGATCCCAATAACCATTGATCTGCTTCATGGATAGATCTCAACTGCCGATGGCAAAACTTTGCCCACTCACTTGACTCATAACCGAAGAAGAGATCCTTCCGCTGCTATTCTTGGGTGTTTCCCGTGCAACCTGCAGGTCCGGGTGCTCTCGATCCCAGGACAAGAATTATCACTAACAGATCCCATCAGTTTGTGACACGAAACCATCATATCTGCTTTAGAAGTGTCACAACTTGGTGGTAGAGCTTACCAGAACATGGATTCCCTAGGTAGGTCCTGGTTGCATTATGGTGTCCATGTCGTTTCTAAAACACTGTAGGCTCGGGAGTCCTTATAGTCTTTCCTGAATATGAGTTTGAGCCTCATTTGCATGATTATTCTTCGCTCTTTATCTCACCCTCGGGACTCCCAAAAATAAATGGGTCTCCTTTTAAGCCCTTTTCAGACCCTCTAAAAATGAAAAGATTGTCGAGCGATCTTGTGGCCTTTCACGCTCGTTAAACTGAAATTTGAAGCCACGTCTGTCTGACGGTAGTTTACCCCTTTTTCGGTCTGGATGGTCAACTGTACGAACAAAGGTATACTCTATCGAATTTTTGTTCTTTATAAGAGTACTCTCAGGTATAATTTTATCCCTTTTTTGGGCCTGAGTGACTAAACTTACCAAAAAGAAACCCCCACGAAGTCCATAGTTAAGCTCTTTTCAGACTCCCTAAAATTGAAAAGATCGTTGAGTGACCTTATTCTTTCACACTTGTTAAATTGGTCCAGAAGAATATTCCTGACGGAGTCCATAGTTAAGCTTTTTTCAGACTCCTTAAAAGTGAAAAAATAGCCGAGTGATCTTGTCCTTGTCACACTCGTTAAAATGGTTTTGAATCGACATCTAATTGGTGCTAGTTTATACCTTTTTTGAACTGACTAGACTATCTTCGAAAAAGGTACCCCAATGGAGTCTCCTTGTATGTTTTTTCAGACTCTCTAAATATGAAAAACCACCAAGCTTACCTTCTTTGGGCTCGTTAAACTTACATCGAAGGACGTTACCATTGTGTGTTTTATCAACTACATTTGCATACCTTATCCACCAGCCTTGTGACAGTTTTCTTCTACGTCTTAACACCTTTGGCCGCTGGAGGATTTTTCTCGAGTATCATTTTACCAGAACATCAGTCTTGTCCTTGTGCCTTGAGCTTGTATGTTTGCAATACTCGCTCCTCCATTGTAACATAATATTCCTTTATTCTTTTTCCAAAATTATCAAAAAGAACAAAAAAAAATCAAATATACCCCAAAAAGAGGATGGGAAAAGTATTTTCTTTATTGGCAGCATCATGAGTCACCCTTGGATAAAGCACATCTGTCTGATTGATCATCAGACTATGGGATGTAGTACGACCTTAGGAAGCTTTTATCTCTATATAGAGTTGTGTCCTCCACCGTTTGGTTATTCTTCCAAACATATGTAGAGTTTGTGTTGCCTCCTGCTTCGTAGACTTATGATTAACATATATGTTGTCTGAGTCTCATCACTTGTCGTGCTATTGTCCAAGGGAAGTTTGTCACTAAGCTTGAGTCGGCCCCTCTGCAAAATGTCTCTTGTACACATACCTAGCCATCCTGAACATCCAATCAAGTCCTTGTTCGAAATCACTGAAGCCTTCAATCCGATCATCAAGATTATCAAGTCCATGACCGACGAGCCGTCGAAGACCTCTGGGTAGTGCAGTCGTACACTCATATTACACTCCTACTTGAGTTTTGGAAGATTGGAAGTTGTTTCTCAAGCTCTAAAGTCCAACCATCAGGCCGAATCAGCTTCTGGAAGATGGATACTCTATATGTATATCTTTCTGATTTCGAGATGTAGCTCCACTGTGTATTGTTCGCGGCTACTCTTTATAGTTATTTGACATGGATATACAGTGTATTTGATTGGTATCCATGGTTATATTTTATCCCGAGCATGGGTATGCCCACCTCGGTGAGACATTTGTTATTTTGCATACGGCACCTCCTGGTTCCTGATCCTTGGGCTCAATCATTCGGCACATCAGTAAAGATTCGTAATGTATTTCGGCCATCAGATGCTCTTCTGACCTCACACATTAGGGGGCATCTGTTATAACCCTAAATTGCACCACACATGCTTATCTGGCATCAGGACAAATCATATCCCTTCTTTGCCAAAACTCTGTTGAACAACTCTTTGAAAATCCTCTTGTGTAAAGGCCCACGCGCCCTAATCCATTACTGCACGTGTGTACATGCTGGCTGAATCACAATATCCCGCGTGTACCTACAAAAGCACGAAAAAAGGAAAGTTGTTGATGGAACAAAAATCTATGGGTGAGTTAACTAAAACTCTCGGCCATGCATGGCCAAGGGTTCGTCCAAAAACCTATCTCCTTCTAGCCTATAAAAGAAGGGGTAGGGGTACCATTTGGAGAAGGAAAAAATATAGCAAAGAAACTCTGCCCATTTACGTATTCCATTGTCCTAACCCTTTAGCCTTTCCTAATGCCAAAGGAGATTTAAAGCAAAGCAGTTGAAGAACAGAAGAAGAGGAGCCCAGGATCAGGTTCAAGGAGCGGTGGCCGGTCTCAACTTTTGTAAGTTGACTCATTTTAAGTAATAAAGAGAATGCTTTTCCCGTCCCAATTGATGAACTTTCTATGGTTTGATTAGTTTATGTTTGATTTCTAAACGTTAGTATAGAAGTAGCATGCATGCATAGTTGTTGTTTGTCTTGAATGCAGGTCATCTTTGGAAGGAGCATTGCGAACAAGTAATCAAGCACAACGGAGGATCGACATCAAACGTCGATAATGAGGTAGGTTGATCTTTCCATGCATTTACTAAGAAAAGGGGATTTAAATCTAGGGATGAAGGTAGAAAGTAATTTCTATTCGGTCATATCTGCATGCAAAGTCTGAACTCTATTTTCTAGTCCGTAGGGTGTTTTTCCCAACAACAAAATACTACCTGCATTTGGTAGAATTCGCCTACAATAATGGGTATCATGCATCATTGAAGATGAGCCCATTCGAAGCACTTTATGGAAGAAAGTACAACACTCTAGTGAGCTGGGATAATCCAGTTGACAAAACAGTAGTTGGGCCTGAACTACTCAAAGAGATGGAAGATCAAATGATAAAAATTAAACAGAATCTAAAATCTGCCCAGGACAGGCAGAAAAGTTACGCTGATAGTAATAGAACCCATAGAGAATTCAAAGTGGGTGACCATGTTTTCCTGAAAGTGAAGACTATCAGGAGTTCCCTGAAGCTGGGAAGTTGCGCCAAGTTGGCAGCAAGATTTTGTGGGCCATTTGAGATCCTGGAAAGGATTGGGCCAGTTGCATACATGCTTGCACTACCTGCATCTATGACTGTACATAATGTGTTTAATGTTTCACTGCTTAAGAAATATGTACCTGATGCTAATCA